>OX638135.1:18657620-19160120 GCA_951804985.1 Dryomyza anilis
GGTACATCCTTTAAGCGAGACTCAAAATTGTGGCATAAAAGTACGAATGTGCGCTTAACGAAACTTAGTGACGAAATATTTACTAAAAATGTCCGTGTCGGAGAAAAAGATTTAATTGCATTTGTTGACACCGGTAGTCAATGAAACATGGTGCGTCAAACGACATCGAATACAGTGGCATGCACGCGTAAACCGTGCGCTTTAAGAATAAATGGAATTTGTGGTGGCCTGCGTTATTCTAATACGCAAATAAATACAAAATTAGAAGTTGACGGAATAGAACTTACGAGCGAAATGAACGTTGTCGAAGATGAACTATTATGCGAAGAAGCGTTGTTAGGTCAAGACATTTTTACAAACAAAAATGTACGCGCTGTAATACAAAACGGCAATTTAAAGTTTGAACAAATCGTTGAAAACAAAGGTCAGTGCGGTGACGTTTCTGATGACAATCAAGCTATGCTAGCTGACATAATAAAAGAGTTCAAAAATGTGTTTGCAAACGACATTAGTGAAATCGGTAAAACTAATTTAGTGAATTTAAAAATTGAACTGGACACGAACGAACTGATAGCACAGGCGCCGTACAGGGTTCCTGAGCCAAAAAAAATATTAGTGACGCAAATGATAAAAGAGTTGCTGGACAATGATATCATTACCAGATCAGAATCTGAGTACGCAAGCCCTATCATTTTAGTAAAAAAAAAAGACGGCAACGAACGACTTTGCGTCGACTATTTTGACTATTTGAACTGGCACATGCGTAAAGAAGTGTATCCTATGCCGAACATAGAGGAACGGTTGCAAGAAGCGAAACGATTTAAATTTTTCTCAACGTTAGACTTAAATAGCGGGTATTATCAGATACCAATCGACGAGAACAGCCGTAAGTTTACAGCGTTCATAACGACGGAGGGGCTGTACGAATTTAAGCGGATGCCTTTTGGGCTGAAAAACGCTCCGGTTGCGTTTCAACGTTTGATGGCGAAAATCAAAGACAAGACGCAGCCTGGTGATATGATCCATTATATGGACGACATATTAATTGGAAGTTTTACGGAAGCGGACATGTTTTCTAAGCTGCGACGTGTGTTGAAAGCGTTACTTGATTGTAACGTAACATTAAACATAAATAAAAGTCCGTTTTTTAAGCAAACAATAACGTTTTTGGGTCATCAGTTAACCCCGGATGGCATAACGCCTGGACAAGTAAAAACGCAATCCATAATTGATTTTAAAACGCCAAGTAATATAACCGAAATTCGACGTTTCTTGGGTTTAAGCGGTTATTTCAGAAAATTTGTTCCTTTATATTCGATTATATCGGAGCCGTTACGAAAGTTGGTGCGCAAAGGTGAACTTTTTGTGTGGACAGCTCGTCAGGAAGAGGCTTTTTGTCAAATTGAAAACACCCTTTCAACAGATCCTGTGCTGATCGTGTATGATGTTAACGCAAATCATCAGATGCATACGGACGCAAGCGCAATAGGACTGGCTGCGGTGCTATTACAAGAAGACCGAGATTCGTGGAAACCCGTCGCATTCTACAGTAGATCGACCAGCGATGCGGAGAAAAACATGCACATCTACGAGCTAGAAACATTACCTGTAGTAGAGGGTTTGGAGCGCTTCAAATATTATATCTACGGTAAACCAGTAAGAGTCGTAACCGATTACAGTGCAGTAAAAACGGTGATGGACAAAAGAGAATTAATCCCGCGCATTGCGCTGGTGGTTAAAAATACAGGATTATTACATAACAATCGAACACATGTCGGAACAGCGTATGAGTCACGTTGATGCTCTCAGTCGAATGCCTTGTGAGCTGGCACGGGACGATCATGTCAAGAAAACTGGAGCAGCGTTATAAGGGACCGTTCTAGATCTCACGAGTGCTAGGCAACGAGTGCTAGGCAACGATCGATTTGCCGGGCACGTATCGGAAACATCGACATTTCAGCTCAGTATATGCGTCAGATGGCTTAATTGGAATAGATAAAGATGATCTTATCGGCGGGGATGACATTGATCAGCGTGGTAGCTTCATGTCAGGAGAGGCCGACTGTAAAGCGAATTCATGCTACGAACGTATGGCAACGCTCGATACCAACGCTTCAGTTGGTTGCTAGATTTGTTGGCAAGAGGTCAATTGTATTGCGCAACGAGAACGTGCACTAACTCATTGATAAACGTTTAATTTATTTAATGTCTTCTTTTTATAATATTACTTCAATAAATATAATCAATCTTCTCTTAATGCCTTGTGAGCTGGCACGGGACGATCATGTCAAGAAAACTGGAGCCGCGTTATAAGGGACCGTTCTAGATCTCACGAGTGCTAGGCAACGAGTGCTAGGCAACGATCGATTTGCCGGGCACGTATCGGAAACATCGACATTTCAGCTCAGTATATGCGTCAGATGGCTTAATTGGAATAGATAAAGATGATCTTATCGGCGGGGATGACATTGATCAGCGTGGTAGCTTCATGTCAGGAGAGGCCGACTGTAAAGCGAATTCATGCTACGAACGTATGGCAACGCTCGATACCAACGCTTCAGTTGGTTGCTAGATTTGTTGGCAAGAGGTCAATTGTATTGCGCAACGAGAACGTGCACTAACTCATTGATAAACGTTTAATTTATTTAATGTCTTCTTTTTATAATATTACTTCAATAAATATAATCAATCTTCTCTTAAACGGTTTCGCATTTAATCGAGTCTATTATAAATTTCAAAAATCAATAGTATAACTTTTTAACAATTTCACCTTGGAATATTGCCTGCATCGTGTTTAACTCCAAATCGTAGTTAATTCCAAAACTTTAACTTTTTAGTTTTCCCTTTTTATATTTTTTCGCTTTATATATTTAACACACTTAGTTTTTCGTTTTTTTTTCTAGTTTCCAAACCCTTTTTTAGATTTTTATTTAATACACTTTGTTGTTTTTCTCTTTTTTTCTAGTTTTTAAAGGCATTTTTTTTAAACTTTAATGAATAATTTTCAATTTGTAGTATATTTTTCGTATTTTAGGAAAACTTTTAGCACTTGCACGAATACTTCTTTTACAACTTTTTAGTAAAATTTTTTAATTATGTAATGTTATGTCTTTTTTAAATATTTAACTACTTAGAATTTTTAATGTTATACGGATATATAACCACGCACTCGCACGACTTAGTACGAACTAAAATACATATATATAGAAATAATGCAAACGCACCTTGATAATTTTCTGCGTAATTTTATCCGGATTCTTCTCCCGCTTTTGTCTTGTGTACTGAACTTTTGCTCTACCCGAAACCAGTTCTTCTCTTTATGTAGACTTTGGACTGATTTATCCGGATCTTGGAGGACCAAATGATAATATGTGGAATATGATGGTTATGTAGAATATGATGTGGACTGTATGATGAATAGAAATTCTGATTTGACTTAAACCTCGGATGTGGGTTTAAACAGATCAGACCGAAAAATAGAGAGAATTGTGAATACAGGAAAATGAAACAACTATATTTAATTGTTGGATAAAGATTTATTTTTACCTATGGTGTATTGATGATGTGTTCGGTTTCGCTGCTGGACAATAATAGGCCGAGCAAAACCGGATATTGTTTTCATTTTAGTTTAAGGCAACTTTAAACAGAGTAAAGCGCCATCTGTTTGTCAATTTATAATGAATATAAAAAATAATGTAGCGAACATGCTCGCGCCATCAGCATATATCTAAGGCCCTGTTCACTTGTATACTTCAAGAAAATTTTATTTTAGTGTTCTAAGACTCCCAGTGAAATACATAATGTTTTAAAAATGTACTTTTATAAAAACTATGCATATGCTCAAGTTATAGCAACTTCTTATGCTATCATCTTTACTATTTTTTTTTATCAAAATAAAAAATATATATTTTACTCAATTTTTTTCGATGAGGCATTATTAATATAAACCAGTTAGGAAGGTTTGGGAAATTTTAAAGTAGGTGTAATTATGATAGTTAGGATTATCAAAATTATAGTCGGTCTAAGCCGACTATAAATACCCTACACATATGTGCGGTTACCATTCAAAGTGATATATAGGTCACCAGGGTATACGAATCCTGAAAATAACTACAAACATTCAATCGCTGAAGAATTTCCATTCATATACCCATATTTACAAATCGGTAGGTGTACCGAATTTCGATTTTTTTTTGTGAACCACAAGTCTTTTCGCCGGAAAACATTATTATCATGTATTTGAGCATGATATCAATATATATTTAACCAAAAAAGTTTTCCTAAGCACGTATAGATAAAAATTGATCTTTATATGTACATTTTATATGAGGTATTTGAACATAAGTGGTCGGATCATAGGTCACAATGGACCGATCTCGCCAATTTTTTCGCCCATACAGCGTAGGTATATTAGTAATCTAAGTTATAAGTTTCATTTATCTAGCTCTTCAATTTTAAAAGTCTTAGGGATTTCAACAGACAGACGGACAGACGGACAGACAGACGGACAGACAGACGGACAGACAGACAGACGGGCATCGCTAAATCGACTCAGGAGGTCATGCTGATCAAGAATATATATACTTTTCCATACCGGAGATGCTTCCTTCTGGGTGTTACAAACGGCGTACCAAACTGAATATACCCTTTCACTCTTAGTGTAGGGTATAAAAATACGTTTATATTTTTCCTTTTTCAAAAAGTTTAAAATTTTAAAAATATTCTTAAATGCACCAATTACATGAGTTAGCTAATTGGCTGATCGAATACAAGAAATTTCGATCATGCAATTTCGATGTGCATGCCGTTCGAAAGTGATGTAATTCGAGTCTCGGTGGAGCCGGCGTGAGTTTTTTTTATTTGATAAATAATTTTAAAGGCGAATTCGTCTGAATTTCGATTATATTTGTACGAACGTATGTATATTATATGTACGTCTGAATTTCGATTATATTTGTACGAACGTATGTATATTATATGTATACGAGCTTTCATAGCTGATATATAAATGCAGATCTTGCATTGCTACTATAAACAATGCAAATAAAGATAATTCAATTTTACCATCATGCCAGTAGGAAGCTTCATATAATGTGACATATATAAATACACGAAAATAATATAGGCAGTATTAAATATTAAATTTTTAACATATATAAAAAAATAAAGGAATAAATATAAAAAAAATTATATATAAAAATTATATAAAATTATATATATTTTTATGTAAAAATATATAAAACCAGTTGGGAAGGTTAGATCACATGGGAAATTTTAAAGTAGGTGTAATTATGATAGTTAGGATTATCAAAATTATAGTCGGTCTAAGCCGACTATAAATACCCTACACATATGTGTGGTTACCATTCAAAGTGATATATAGGTCACCAGGGTATACGAATCCTGAAAATAACTACAAACATTCAATCGCTGAAGAATTTCCATTCATTTGATACCCATATTTACAAATGGGTAGGTGTACCGAATTTCGATCTTTATATGTACATTTTATATGAGGTATTTGAACATAAGTGGTCGGATCATAGGTCACAATAAACCGATCTCGCCAATTTTTTCGCACATACAGCGTAGGTATATTAGTAATCAAAGTTATAAGTTTCATTTATCTAGCTCTTCAATTTTAAAAGTAGTAGGGATTTCAACAGACAGACGGACAGACAGACGGACAGACAGACGGACAGACAGACAGACGGACAGACAGACGGACAGACGGACATCGCTAAATCGACTCAGGAGGTCATGCTGATCAAGAATATATATACTTTTCCATACGTGAGATGCTTCCTTCTGGGTGTTACAAACGGCGTACCAAACTGAATATACCCTTTCACTCTTAGTGTAGGGTATAAAAATAAAGAGATTTAAAAACAGGTATATATACATATATATATATATATATATATATATATATATATATATATATATATATATATATATATATATATATATATATATATATATATATATTTATATATATCGACATTTCAGCTCAGTATAGCGTCAGATGGCTTAATTGGAATAGATAAAGATGATCTTATCGGCGGGGATGACATTGATCAGCGTGGTAGCTTCATGTCAGGAGAGGCCGACTGTAAAGCGAATTCATGCTACGAACGTATGGCAACGCTCGATACCAACGCTTCAGTTGGTTGCTAGATTTGTTGGCAAGAGGTCAATTGTATTGCGCAACGAGAACGTGCACTAACTCATTGATAAACGTTTAATTTATTTAATGTCTTCTTTTTATAATATTACTTCAATAAATATAATCAATCTTCTCTTAAACGGTTTCGCATTTAATCGAGTCTATTATAAATTTCAAAAATCAATAGTATAACTTTTTAACAATTTCACCTTGGAATATTGCCTGCATCGTGTTTAACTCCAAATCGTAGTTAATTCCAAAACTTTAACTTTTTAGTTTTCCCTTTTTATATTTTTTCGCTTTATATATTTAACACACTTAGTTTTTCGTTTTTTTTTCTAGTTTCCAAACCCTTTTTTAGATTTTTATTTAATACACTTTGTTGTTTTCCTCTTTTTTTCTAGTTTTTAAAGGCATTTTTTTTAAACTTTAATGAATAATTTTCAATTTGTAGTATATTTTTCGTATTTTAGGAAAACTTTTAGCACTTGCACGAATACTTCTTTTACAACTTTTTAGTAAAATTTTTTAATTATGTAATGTTATGTCTTTTTTAAATATTTAACTACTTAGAATTTTTAATGTTATACGGATATATAACCACGCACTCGCACGACTTAGTACGAACTAAAATACATATATATATAGAAATAATGCAAACGCACCTTGATAATTTTCTGCGTAATTTTATCCGGATTCTTCTCCCGCTTTTGTCTTGTGCACTGAACTTTTGCTCTACCCGAAACCAGTTCTTCTCTTTATGTAGACTTTGGACTGATTTATCCGGATCTTGGAGGACCAAATGATAATATGTGGAATATGATGGTTATGTAGAATATGATGTGGACTGTATGATGAATAGAAATTCTGATTTGACTTAAACCTCGGATGTGGGTTTAAACAGATCAGACCGAAAAATAGAGAGAATTGTGAATACAGGAAAATGAAACAACTATATTTAATTGTTGGATAAAGATTTATTTTTACCTATGGTGTATTGATGATGTGTTCGGTTTCGCTGCTGGACAATAATAGGCCGAGCAAAACCGGATATTGTTTTCATTTTAGTTTAAGGCAACTTTAAACAGAGTAAAGCGCCATCTGTTTGTCAATTTATAATGAATATAAAAAATAATGTAGCGAACATGCTCGCGCCATCAGCATATATCTAAGGCCCTGTTCACTTGTATACTTCAAGAAAATTTTATTTTAGTGTTCTAAGACTCCCAGTGAAATACATAATGTTTTAAAAATGTACTTTTATAAAAACTATGCATATGCTCAAGTTATAGCAACTTCTTATGCTATCATCTTTACTATTTTTTTTTATCAAAATAAAAAATATTTATTTTACTCAATTTTTTTTCGATGAGGCATTATTAATATAAACCAGTTAGGAAGGTTTGGGAAATTTTAAAGTAGGTGTAATTATGATAGTTAGGATTATCAAAATTATAGTCGGTCTAAGCCGACTATAAATACCCTACACATATGTGTGGTTACCATTCAAAGTGATATATAGGTCACCAGGGTATACGAATCCTGAAAATAACTACAAACATTCAATCGCTGAAGAATTTCCATTCTTTTGATACCCATATTTACAAATCGGTAGGTGTACCGAATTTCGATTTTTTTTTGTGAACCACAAGTCTTTTCGCCGGAAAACATTATTATCATGTATTTGAGCATGATATCAATATATAATTGACCAAAAAAGTTTTCCTAAGCACGTATAGATAAAAATTGATCTTTATATGTACATTTTATATGAGGTATTTGAACATAAGTGGTCGGATCATAGGTCACAATGGACCGATCTCGCGAATTTTTTCGCACATACAGCGTAGGTATATTAGTAATCTAAGTTATAAGTTTCATTTATCTAGCTTTTTAATTTTAAAAGTAGTAGGGATTTCAACAGACAGAAAGACGGACAGACAGACGGACAGACAGACAGACAGACAGACAGACAGACAGACAGACAGACGGACAGACAGACAGACAGACAGACAGACAGACGGGCATCGCTAAATCGACTCAGGAGGTCATGCTGATCAAGAATATATATACTTTTCCATACCGGAGATGCTTCCTTCTGGGTGTTACAAACGGCGTACCAAACTGAATATACCCTTTCACTCTTAGTGTAGGGTATAAAAATACGTTTATATTTTTCCTTTTTCAAAAAGTTTAAAATTTTAAAAATATTCTTAAATGCACCAATTACATGAGTTAGCTAATTGGCTGATCGAATACAAGAAATTTCGATCATGCAATTTCGATGTGCATGCCGTTCGAAAGTGATGTAATTCGAGTCTCGGTGGAGCCGGCGTGAGTTTTTATACCCTACACTAAGAGTGAAAGGGTATATTCAGTTTGGTACGCCGTTTGTAACACCCAGAAGGAAGCATCTCCGGTATGGAAAAGTATATATATTCTTGATCAGCATGACCTCCTGAGTCGATATAGCGATGTCCGTCTGTCCGTCTGTCTGTCCGTCTGTCTGTCCGTCTGTCCGTCTGTCTGTTGAAATCCCTAAGACTTTTAAAATTGAAGAGCTAGATAAATGAAACTTATAACTGAGATTACTAATATACCTACGCTGTATGTGGCGAGATCGGTCCATTGCGACCTATGATCCGACCACTTATGTTCAAATACCTCATATAAAATTTACATATACAGATCAATTTTACTGTATACGTGCTTAGGTAAATTTTTTGGTCAAATATATATTAACATCATGCTCAAATACATGATAATAATGTTTTCCGGCGAAAAGACTTGTGGTTCACCAAAAAAGAAATCGAAATTCGGTACACCTACCCATATGTAAATATGGGTATCAAATGAATGGAAATTCTTCAGCGATTGAATGTTTGTAGTTATTTTAAGGATTCATATACCCTGGTGACCTATATATCACTTTTAACGGTAACCACACATATGTGTAGGGTATTTATAGTCGGCTTAGACCGACTATAATTTTGATAATATTAACTATCATAATTACACCTACTTTAAAATTTCCCATGTGATCTAACCTTCCCAACTGGTTTTTATTTGATAAATAATTTTAAAGGCGAATTCGTCTGAATTTCGATTATATTTGTACGAACGTATGTATATTATATGTACGTCTGAATTTCGATTATATTTGTACGAACGTATGTATATTATATGTATACGAGCTTTCATAGCTGATATATAAATGCAGATCTTGCATTGCTACTATAAACAATGCAAATAAAGATAATTCAATTTTACCATCATGCCAGTAGGAAGCTTCATATAATGTGAATCCTGAAAATAACTACAAACATTCAATCGCTGAAGAATTTCCATTCATTTGATACCCATATTTACAAATGGGTAGGTGTACCGAATTTCGATTTTTTTTTTAATGAACCACAGGTCTTTTCGACGGAAGACATTATTATCACGTACTTGAGCATGATGTCAATATATATTTGACCAAAAAAGTTTACCTAAGCACGTATACATAAAAATTGATCTTTATATGTACATTTTATATGAGGTATTTGAACATAAGTGGTCGGATCATAGGTCACAATAAACCGATCTCGCCAATTTTTTCGCACATACAGCGTAGGTATATTAGTAATCAAAGTTATAAGTTTCATTTGACTAGCTCTTCAATTTTAAAAGTAGTAGGGATTTCAACAGACAGACAAACGGACAGACAGACAGACAGACAGACAGACAGACAGACAGACAGACGGACAGACAGACGGACAGACAGACGGACAGACGGACATCGCTAAATCGACTCAGGAGGTCATGCTGATCAAGAATATATATACTTTCACTCTTAGTGTAGGGTATAAAAATAAAGAGATTTAAAAACAGGTATATATACATATATATATATATATATATATATATATATATATATATATATATATATATATATATATACATATATATATATATATATATATATATATATATATATACATATATATATATATATATATATATATATATATATATATATATATATATATATATATATATATCTATATATACCTGTGTGCAAAAGTAGTGGTCGCGTTTTGAACAACAAAGTATTTTTATTATTTACATATTTTGGAAATTGGTGATTAAAATGACGTATAATTTTCCTATATTTTTAATAATAATAATAATAATAGTTTGACACCACAGTCCTATAAGAACTTAGGCCGAGCTCTTTCACCATTTAGAGCTGTGCTTGTTATATTTGTACTCAAAGTGGTGGGACCTACAGTTTATTGCCGAATTCGAACGGCGGGTGGGAGCTTTTCATAGACAATGTTTTACTCTCGTAGGTTTGCCATTTACTGCCGAGAGGTAACGCGGTATAGAAAAATGTTTCTATGAAAAGATTTTGTTAGCCCCAGTCCAGGCTTGAACCGGGGACCTTTCGGCTCGCAGTCCAACGCACTAACCACTGAACTACCGCGGCTATATTTTTAACACATTTTCAAAAATTACCCTCACTTTTGTATGCGAGTCTTGAATGTTTCTGTGCAAAATACTAGTAGTATTAGCGAATATGTTACAAAATCGAAATATTTTCATATAGTTACTGAATTGAAAGTTTGCTGTTGTATTAGTGAGATTAATTTGAACAAATTTTTAAAATATATAATATATTTTGTTATGTTTTGATTTAATATAGGACTCACATAACTACGTTCTAGTAAAACCCCAAAAATGCTTTAAATTGTATCCCGTAAAAAATAATACTTTAGAAAGTATTCAAAAACTTTAAGGATATCGTTTATTGCTTAACTAAAATATAAAATAATACAAAGATTGTGCAAAAAACACGAAACTGCTGGGTAAAATGAAAAATATATAAAAAATTCACTTGTTTGAAGTTGACATATGATTTGAGTAAACAATTCAATGGCAGACATCAAAGTAAATAAAAATATAATCAGATCGATAGACTAACCATGAAAGAACAACCCATAGAATAACTTTTTTCTGGGAGAAAATCACAAATAAAAAATCACATAGCAAAATATTACAACAAATCATAAGTTTCCTCATGACATAATTGAAATACATAAATACACTAAAATTACACAATGTTTATACAAGCTAGTACTATACTAAATAAGATTATTTTAAACCTATGTACCACACTATATTCCAAATAATATATATATATATATATATATATATATATATATATATATATATATATATATATATATATATTATTTGGAATATAGTGTGGTACATAGGTTTAAAATAATCTTATTTAGTATAGTACTAGCTTGTATAAACATTGTGTAATATATATATTTAAATATATATGTAAATTTAAAATATCCGAGCGCACAAAAACTGTTATTTAGAATGACCAACACTCCACAGCGCTTGATACTGTCGCAGAAGACGCATGGAAGATCGAAGGGGTTTTGAGATTTTAGTGGGGACATGTTAAAAAAGCTCTTGGTGTTATCAACAAGAAGAAGTAGTGAAGCAGAGGCCCAGCAGATTCTAACACAGAGAAAAAAACGAAGAAATGAAACAGAGTGGCAGCGTATTTGAAAACGTAGCAGAATGCACTTGCGGAGCACTCCTTGTAGTGCTCTCAAAATTCCCAAATTGCTCAAATTACAATTTTTATGTAAAAACAATATCTAGTTTATAAGGAATACTATTTCATGTATTTGTTTTACCAAATGTTCATTCAGAATAGTATTCTTCGTTAGCCTGTATAAAACCCAAAATTTTTTTGAATTATATTACAAAATACATTGCATTTATTTGAATTATTTTACAAAATACATTGCCGGAGCTTCTAGAAAATGTCCCGATTAAGAAAAAGTGGGATCCTACCCACCATACGTTCGTGCTTCGGATCACTATGGTCCAAATTTAAAAGATTGGTTAAATATATATATAACAGAAATCGTCGAATTGTAATGTCCCATTTCAATGGACAACAAGATCACTAACAATACTAGGAAGCTTTAAACAATTATAATATTGAAAATTTTGTAAAATAAATACGTAAATTATAATTCTTTAAAAACTAAATACAGTATATATAATAAAATTGTATTTTAAAGAATTTTAGAATTTTGAGAACACTACAAAAAGTGATCCGCAAGAAAAACGGTAAGTGCGAGATATAAATAGTGTATGAAGAAATTGTTTACTACACTATGGTACATTCAAATATGAAAAAAAAGATAAACAAAATAATAGATACACATTACGAGAAAAACGGAGTTTTATAAAAAAAATTGAAATAATTTTTTATTTTTTTTTACTTTGATAAGAAAAATCTCCTAGCGCACCACATAAAAAGCCAATATTAAAATTTTACTAGAAACTATGATCGATTATCTTTAACTTGAATGTAATATTTTTGCTCTGGGCTATAAATTGTATACGGTTGTATACATTTTTGTAAAGTATATTTTGAAAACACCCTGTCATTGGGTGTTCCAAATAGAACCAAACTCTAGAACCTTTTTTTCATGAAATGAACCAAGGAATCAGTCCCTAAAATATTTGCACCCTAAAGCGGACCACCCTGTATATATATATTAATTATCATACAATTACAAATATATATATATATATATATATATATATATATATATATATATATATATATATATATTGTTACGAAAATTCAGTCTACGGAAAACTGTTCTACGAGTTCGTATCGCTGGATTGTGTACAAAATAAAAACACTCTTATGTTTGGTTTAAATTATAACAATTAACTTTATTAATTCACTTTAATAAACAACTTTACTAATAACAAATTCTAACAACTGCTGCATGTCCCCAATTTAACTTGACAATTATCACACGAGATGCAATCGACCACTTTACAATCACTACTGAAGTATAGTGCCTCAGATGCACGGCCTTGTATACTGCAGGCATCAGTTCGACACGTTTCGACAAGCTTCGACTTGTTTCGAGAACCTTCTACTCGTTTCGTGAATGACGCATGCTATTGGCATCTCATTCGCACTCATGTGTATTAATGTGCTGATCTTCCATCTCTTTCTCGCACATTGCATAGTGCGCTGAATGATCTTCCGTCTCTTTCTAACACATTGCTTAGTGCGCTGAATTGTCTTGCGTCTCATTTATTATTGTTGATTGCTTGCACAGTGGAGCAAATTACCTCTTTTCGTAACACTGCCCTCCACCTAAATCTGTTCGTCCCGAACCGATGTTAATCCTCTCTCTCTATATACGGCACCAACCTTTCTAAATGTACTACTTTCATTTTTCGTCTGACGCCTGTAGTATTCTGAATCCGATACACAATGTCATTTATGCTTTTAATTATCCTGTACGGTCCTTCCCGGTGTGTTTGTAATTTTGGATTTGTCAATTTCACTCGTGGCGGGCTACAAAGCATGACCAGATCTCCTTCCTTAAATCCCTCAGAGTTTGCTCTCAAGTCGTATCGGGACTTCATCTTATCACTTGCAATTTGTATACTCTGCCTTAAAGACTGAAGCAACTCGTCTTGGTCTTCACTTTTCTTCTTGCCCAAAACAATTTTTGAAATCGAATTTTTCACATCCATGGCAGTACGTTCGCAATGTCCTCCTATGTTGCATTGATTTGTCTTACCGCAACTCCTAACGTCTTTTCTTTTTGCGGATACACATTGCTTACATCTGTGAATCCAGTAGGCGGCTGACTTCTGATATCCGACCCAATAGAAATGCTTCCTGACTTCTTCAATCGTTTTATTAATGCTCAAGTGACATCCATTGGTTCCACAATGGCATTTCAGTACTATGGCTTTTATTTTTGACTTGGGAACAACAATCAAATTTCGTGCAGATCTGCCATTTTCACATTCCCACACATGGTACAAACAACCATTTTGTAGCTTCAGGCTTTGCCACTGCACCCAGTAAGCCCTGCTTATTGGACTGTTGGATGCTAACTCTTTCCATAATGGTTTCCTTTGATGTTCCTTGAACGTCCGAATTTTTGCGATGTCGGGGTCCATCTTTTGATCATTTCGTATTTGCTCTAGAGTCCATTGATCATCTGCCATGACATTTAACGAACGAATGTGAATTATGTTCGTGTTTTCTTATTCCGTCGAGTATTCTCTGGATTCCATTTTACACACTCGTGTAAATGGCGTAAATGCGTAAGCGCTGTGGTGACCGTTTCCATAAATGTCACCTTTGGGTTAGTCATTGTTGCCCGTTTTGTCTCAGGATCCCGTATGCTGTGTAGGTCCATTTATCTGCAACACGTGCAAATCTTTTTTTTATTTCCTGGATTTCTTTGTCTATACCGTTTTCTAATCTTTGAATTTTTTCATCAATGTTCACATCCATGTCATTTACATGCGTTTCTAGCTCCGTCACTTTGCTATGGAGTGTATTAGAAACTTCCAAAAGCTGCTTAGAATGCTCCTGCATCTGCTGCTTAATTTCAGTTTGCAGTTGATTAGAACTTTCTAATTTCTGTTCCATTTTGTTGGAATTTTCTAGAAGTTCTTGCTTCATGTCTAATTTGAGCTGATTGGAATTTTCTAGAAGCTGTTGTTGTATAGCTCCGAGCAACTGGCTCATATCAAAACTTTGGGACTGTACTTTTTGCTCCGTGTCCACATTTTTCGATGACGATGTTGCAGCTTCCACTTCAAACTCGTGCTCTGCGAGGTCAATGCCTTGGTTCTCTAATTCTTCCATTAGACGCTTTTGTAGCTCTACTTTCGTACCTACAGTTGGAAGATTATGAATCGCCAGCTCCTTCTTTAGCTGGTCGACTTTAAGTTGTTCGAATTTAACAATTTTGTATCACAATCCCACTTCTGACACCAATGTTACGAAAATTCAGTCTACGGAAAACTGTTCTACGAGTTCGTATCGCTGGATTGTGTACAAAATAAAAACACTCTTATGTTTGGTTTAAATTATAACAATTAACTTTATTAATTCACTTTAATAAACAACTTTACTAATAACAAATTCTAAAAACTGCTGCATGTCCCCAATTTAACTTGACAATTATCACACGAGATGCACTCGACCACTTTACAATCACTACTGAAGTACAGTGCCTCAGATGCACGGCCTTATATACTGCAGGCATCAGTTCGACACGTTTCGACAAGCTTCGACTTGTTTCGAGAACCTTCTACTCGTTTCGTGAATGACGCATGCTATTGGCATCTATTCGCACTCATGTGTTTTAATGTGCTTCCGTCTCTTTCTAATACATTGCTTAGTGCGCTGAATTGTCTTGCGTCTCATTTATTATTGTTGATTGCTTGCACAGTGGAGCAAATTACCTCTTTCCGTAACAATATATATTTAAATATATATATATATATATATATATATATATATATATATATATATATATAAAAATTTATATATATTTAAATATATATGTAAATTTTAAATATCCGAGCGCACAAAAACTGTTATTTAGAATGACCAACACTCCGCTTGATACTGACGCAGAAGACGCATAGATGATCGAAGGGGTTTTGAGATTTTAGTGGGGACATGTTAAAAAAGCTCTTGGTGTTATCAACAAGAAGAAGTAGTGAAGCAGAGGCCCAGCAGATTCTAACACAGAGAAAAAAACGAAGAAATGAAGCAGAGTGGCAGCGTACAAACACTACAAAAAGTGATCCGTAAGAAAAGTGCGAGATAAAATAGTGTATGAAGAAATTGTTTACTACACTATGGTACATTCAAATATGAAAAAAAAGATAAACAAAATAATAGATACACATTACGAGAAAAACGGAGTTTTATAAAAAAAATTTAAATAATTTTTATTTTTTTTTACTTTGATAAGAAAAATCTCCTAGCGCACCACATAAAATGCCAATATTAAAATTTTACTAGAAACTATGATCGATTATCTTTAACTTGAATGTAATATTTTTGCTCTGGGCTATAAATTGTAGAAGTTATAAATAAGTATACGGTTGTATACATTTTTGTAAAGTATATTTTGAAAACACCCTGTCATTGGGTGTTCCAAATAGAACCAAACTCTAGAACCTTTTTTTCATGAAATGAACCAAGGAATCAGTCCCTAAAATATTTGCACCCTAAAGCGGACCACCCTGTATATATATATATTAATTATCATACAATTACAAATATTAAATTGATTAGGTTATCATTATATCTATTAACAAATATTACACCAGTATAAACAAAAGATATGTTTAACACAAAAAAAAAAGATATTATTTAAATACTTTCAAATATTCGAAAATATTTTTGTTTAAAGATTTCTAGGGAAAAGAAAAAAGCACACAATAATCTTTTTCTTTATTCTAAGAAACATCATTTTCATATTCAAGAATATATTTTTAGACATCTAGGAAAAAAAATTTATTAATCCAAATATTAATAATATTTTTTTTTGCTATAAGTGGAGAGGAATGTTTTGAATGAGATCACACATTTTTCTTTTCTTTAAGGTTCTTCACTATTCATTCAGTTTTAGATGTTGGCATGCAATATAATTTTTCATTGCATGATTAGGGGGCTATGTTAAAATAAGCAGAGCAGAGGTTGTATTGTATTTAAAAAGTCCGTTGCTTTGGCGTGTAGTCAAATGCCGCAACGTTCGTTTTATAATTACCCATGATGTCCTACTAGAGAATGACCAACGTTGAAGTTCCATTTTTATTAACCAAAATAATTTAAACAACTCTTTTCTTTGAAGACATACTCTTATTTAAACGTAAGTTATATTTTAATAAGACATTTTTGGCTCACTAACAACTAACAACTCTCAACTCTAACTGACAACTGAATTAAAATCTAATTAAAACTATTATATTAAGGTATGTTCCAAATGTAACATGTTCCGGCAGAGTGCAATACATGTTTCGGCAAATTCCACTCTACCGATCACGCCACCGCTGGTTTGACTCAGCTTCGCCAATATTGCTAGTCTATTTGGTTGCTTAACTCTGATACGTATGCCCTACAACCAACTTCACGATAATATCAACGTATAGTGACTTACCAAAACACACAATGTTGACTTACAACAGGTGCCAAAAATTGCAATATTTCGCAATTGGTGTCAGAAATAAACTGCAAGTCGAACTTTTAAAATAAACGAGGCGTATCAGGATACATGTCCTCGAACCAATTCCCCAACGAATTTGCAATCTACGTAAATTCAATTCTTCTTCAAGAATATTAAATTAAATATTTATTAAATTTATTTGTATGTTAAGAATAATATTAATTTTTAATTAACATTTTATATTTTTTTTTACACAAAATTTAAAATTTTTGTTTTCTTATTTTTTACAAAAAATTCATATTTTCTTAAGAATATTAAAAATGATTAAATTTATTTATATGGTAAGAATAATATTAATCTTTAATGAAAATTTTATATATTTATGTACTCAAAATTAACTAAATTAACATAAATTTATAGCAGAAATTCATGTTTTCTTAGGAATATTAAAAATGATTAAATTAATTTGTATGTTAAGAATAATATTAATTTTTAATTAAAATTTTATATATTTTACTAAAAATTTTCGATTTTTTTTTTAACTAAAGAAACTTATGTTTATTTCTAGTATTTCTTAAGAATGATTAGAAGTGTTAAAATAATATGCAGACAAATTATGTTTGCATTTCGACATTAAGAATGATTAGAAGTGTTAAAATAATATGCAGATAAATTATGTTTGCATTTCGAGATTATGGGATATACCTAGTAAGTATTCTCGCAATGTTCTGTTTAACTTTTCTACGCGGTGGAGGATTTCCTCCGCATATAATTGCTGTATTTTTATTTCAACCAGATTTTCCTCGTTTTTATTGGCATCAATGCGAGGATCTCTTCTTCCTCCAGATCGGTTTGGACGCCCAATCCTCAAAATAATCAATGAGAATATATGTTCTTGTTGTACGAAGAAAGGCGACTGCATTAATTCTTCATATGAATTTATTATTTCATTTGGTGGGACAATTTCTATAGACAGTAATTGCTTTAATTCTAAAGCAAAATCTGCATCATTTATGTAAGTATTTAAAATATTTGGAAATGATTGAATTTTCTCCATATACATTGGCTAAAGTGAAACAGACAACCCCTTATATCAATATTTGGAAAACTGTTACGGAATGCTCCAAATAATGCCGGTTCAAAATCTGTCATTTCCTATAAAGGTTGAAGTTCTTGCTGATTATTTAATGTATTGATTATAAGAACTAATTCAATTATTACACTATCATGTGTATCTCTCATTTTAATTGTTAAAATACAATAAGCAATTGCTATAATAGAACCCATTTTTAAAATATGTATTGTCAACAAAGTCCCATCTGCAATTCAATTAGGCTCACATAAAATTTTTAAATTTTGATGGGTTGAAAATTTTAAAATTCTATGTCCATTTCGGGGAAGTGTACATTTCGGGGAAATGTCGATTTCGGGAAAATGTCTTTTGGGGAAATGTACATGAACCAATATACCTAGCAAAGCGAGTGTCTGTTTCATAGCAAGTTTGATCATTAATTGAAGATCTTGGTACAAAAACGTAGCAGAAGCAAAAAAAAACCTAGAGCATTTCAATCCATTTTTTTCAATTTGTCAACTTGAAATTACTATAACAAATGGAACAAATAGACTTCTGGCCCTAAAATTCTTATAATTTTAGGTATACCTCATCCAAATCTATTAATCATTATCATTAAATCGGAAACCACGGATGTTATTGATAAATTAAAGTCAGTTTCAATGATTTTAAAAATTTCTGTTTTTGCCCATAAATATATATATATTTATTATACATATTTATATATATATATATATAAATTTTGCGCGGACCTTATATATATATATATATATATATATATATATATATATATATATATATATATATATATATATATATATCTATATCTATATATATATATATATATATATATATATATATATATATATATAAGGTCCGCGCAAAATTTATATATATATATATAAATATGTATAATAAATATATATATATTTATGGGCAAAAACAGAAATTTTTAAAATCATTGAAACTGATCTGAGTATATATATATATATATATATATATATATATATATATCTATATCTATATATATATATATATATATATATATATATATATATATATATATATATATATATATATCTATATCTATATATATATATATATATATATATATATATATATATATATATATATATATATATATTTATATATCACTCGTTGAGAGTAGACGTCTAACGCAGTGAATACGCAACTAACTAGTTCGTTTTTTTTTTTTCTGAATAATGATGTGAGCAACCCAGAGGTTTCGGCAATACGTGATTTTAATAGGAAATATGAAAAAAAGCCACCACCAATTACAATTTTTGGTAAAAACATTAATGATATTGCATCCATCGCTAAATCGGCAACAACTAAGCCCGAAAACTTCAAAATTAAATTAACTCAGTTTGGAACTCAAGTCTTTCTACCATCGGTTGTAGAATTCAAGAAAATGAAAGAAAAATGCGAAAAATTAAGTCTCAAGTTCTTTACCCACGCTCTCAGAGAGGAACAAACAAAACAATTTGTTTTGTATGGTCTCAATGATTCGGTCTCACATGATACAATTGAAAGTAAGCTGAGCGAGCTCGGCAAAACTCCAATTGAAATAAAAGCAATGAACATAAACAAACCTCGATACAATGGGCAGCGCTCATATATACTGTATTATAATGTTAATGACAACATTACACTTGAAAAATTACGAGAAATTCGTCAAATAGAGTTTCTGGGTGAAAATTTTCAATTATTCATCAAAAAAACACATAGGGCCAACACAATGCGCCAACTGCATGGCATTTGGTCCCTGGGCGAGGTACTGCTTTCTTCCACCAAAATGTATTAAATGTGGTGGTAATTACAAATCACAAAAATACCAACGGAAAAAGTACGATGTGCAAATTGCAACGGCCCACACACAGCAAATTATAGTTTGTGTCCAAAGCGAAATGAATTTCAACAGATCAAAATGTCAATTAGCCAAAGAAACCAAGTCCGAAAATTTGTCTATGGTAACAATAAACCATAATTCAAAATTAAAAATTCTATATTGGAACGCAAATAGCGTCGAAAATAAAATAATACAATTGTATAATTTTATGAAAATTAATTTTATTAATGTTGCATGCATTAGTGAAACATATCTTAAATCAAACTCCATTTTACACTGCGACCCAGATTTTCAAGTATATAGAAATGATCGCGATGATGAGCATCGAGGTGGTGGTGTTGCAATAATAATTAATAAATTAATTCAACACGAAATACTTCCAATAATAAACACCGCTATTATTGAAAATATATGCATTGTAATCAAGCTAAACAACAGCAAAATTCGCATAATCAGTTGCTACCTCCCAGGTGGAACAACAAATTCTGATATAAATTTACATTTTAAGAACGATATCAATAAATTAACACAATTTCGACACGCATATTATGCAGTTGGAGATTTTAATGCCAAACATCGTCAATGGAATTGTCTCAGAGCAAATACTGGAGGCAATATTTTGTCTAATAAACTATCAGAAGGAAACTTGTTTGCGTTTTATCCAGCTGAAAGCACCCATCATCCAGGCGATATCAGGAAAAATCCATCCATAATTGATCTTTGCTTGACAAACGGTTATCACTCGGTGAGTGATCTCGAAGTCCACCGACTAGGTTCAGATCACAATGGGGTTTCCTTTGAAATTGACATTGGGGACCGACTTAAAATTAAAGACTTGCTTAGTATGCCATCATTTAGTGAAACAAACTGGAAGGTCTATCAGCATTTAATAAACGAAAAACTTAAAGACAAAATATTTGAGCAACATTCTACATGTGTTGAACAAATTGATACAATGGTAAATGAACTAAATTCCACCATAATAGATGCTTGTAAATTCTCGGTTCCTAAAAAAATTCCAAAACGATACGCAATAAACCTAATAGATGAAATTAAATCAAAAATAAAACTAAGAGCCATTACTGAAAGAAAATTGCAAAGAAGTCCGTTTCCTATTATGAAAGCTTTTTTTAAGACTCAGGTCAATGCACTGCAAAAAGAAATCAAATATGATATTAAAAATTTAAAAAATATTAATTGGAACCATAAACTTAGTAATATTAAATCCGATAACCAGTATAAAGGATTATGGCAGGTTACAAAATTTCTCAAAAGACGAAACCATTATATACCCACTCTAAAAAGTGGTGACGTTATTTCAACAACACCATCTGAAAAAGCTGAAATGCTGGCTACACATTTTCGAAAATCTTTTGAGAATCCACTCGCAAATGACAACACTGCATTCACTTCCTTAGTTGAAGAAAAAGTGCACACTTACACCTGTGAAGAACTACAAGAAAACACTCCGAACCTTCCAACCGTAGAAGAAACTATTGCCAGCATAAAAAGATTAAAAAATCCGAAAGCGCCCGGAATTGATCGTATTAACAACATTCTGATCAAAAAAAAACTGCCACGTCTGGGAATATTGTACTTGCATGCCATTGTCGTCGCATGTTTATCACTGAGTTATTTCCCAAAATCTTGGAAAGAAGCAAATATCATTCCTATTTTGAAACCAAATAAATTAGCAACAGATCCAAAGAGCTATCGTCCAATATCATTGTTAAGCTCATTGAGTAAAATTCTTGAGCGTATCATTTTGCGACGCATTCAAGATCACATAGAAATTCATAATATTATCCCGCCTGAGCAACACGGATTCATTCATGGAAAATCGACGCTACACCAACTCCACCGCATCCACACCCACATAAAAAATCACTTAGAAATAAAGCAATCTATTGGAATGGTTTTGTGTGACATAGAAAAAGCTTTTGACACAGTATGGCACTCTGGTCTAATCTATAAAATGATAGACTATAAATTTCCACGTTATTTAGTAACGATCTGCAACAGCTTTCTAAGAGATAGATCGTTTTTAGTTTCTATCAACGAAAAAAAAACTCTGCGTCGGAAACTACCTTTTGGAGTACCTCAAGGAGCTGTACTTAGTCCTGTGTTGTACAATATTTTTATATCTGATGTCCCGTCTCTCACAAACGGCTATCGAGCATTTTTTGCTGATGATACAGCATTCTTCGCCTCATCCAAATATCGCGCTCCTATTGTTTTAGCACTTCGAAATGCATTAAGCAGGTATTTGGAATATTATACCAAATGGAAGATACGTCTGAATGTTTCAAAAATAAAAGCCATATTCTTTACTCGTCGAAGAACACTGGAAATACCTAAGAGACCTCTACGCGTTGGAAACACTTCTATCAATTGGGAAAGTGATGTTAAGTACTTAGGAATTATTTTTGACAAGAGAATTATTTTTAAAAATCATATTCAATATATTATTGAAAAGATAAATAAAACTTTAAAAATAATGTATAGTGTTATTAACAGAAAATCTAATTTAAGCATAAAAAACAAATTAATGTTATATAAAGTAGTTATGAGACCAATTATATGCTATGGAAGTCCTATATTTAATGATATTGCTAAAACTCATTTGAAAAAATTTCAAGTTGCGCAAAATAAAATACTGAGAATGTGTTTAAATAGCGATTGGTACGTCTCCACAGACGATATTCACGATTCTGCTCAAATAGAAAAAATTTGTGATTACTTTTTGGAATTAAAAACCCGTTTTCTAACTAGATTAGAAACTGACTGATATCTGTGATATTATTATTTTTTTTTATATCCTTCTAATATGAACGTATTTTCATTCTTAATAATTGTATAAATTTAAAAAAAAATAACAAAGCATTAATATTAATATAATTTATCACAGTTGTAGTAGCTCATAAGCTAAGTCACTAAATTGCATACATAATCATGTAATACAAATGTACAAATGAATCTTGAATAAAGAATAATATGAATTGAACATATACATATTTATATATATATATATATATATATATATATATATATATATATATATATATATATATATATATATATATATATATATATATATATATATATATATATATATATATATATATATATAGATATATATAGATGGGCCATTACATATCAAATCGACCAAAAAATTATATTTACCTTCGATTTCAAAGAAATTAAACCATTACTGATAAAGAGTATCGTTATGACAATCAATATTTTGCTCGGACCCCTTTTATTAACAAGCCATAATTCCTTACAGAACATATCTTTACCCTGATGTTGGCTGCTGTTGTGATTTTTTTGTTCATGCCATTTTAAGTGCGTAATCGATTTTGCTTCTTTTGTCCACCAAAACATTTCTTGATGATGTTTTTTTTTTATACTTGTTTCTTGCGTGTGACTGCTTTGTTCAGCGTCATTCATGCAAAACTATTTTTAATTGAATGCACGTGACGCAATATTACGGAGGCTACACACAAAAGAAAATGTGTGTAATTTTACGATCATAAAGTGAGGCATCTTGTTTCCTCGCTTTATAGTCGCAATTTTAAACACGCGTATAAAAATGAATCTCTACTGTTTAAATTTAAACACCTAGACTCATCAATATATGTGTTAAATTAAACATTAAAATGAGGCAAATTACTATTTTTTAGTATAAAACTTAAATGTCTAAAATTAATCATTTCTAAAATTAAACATGTGTAAAATTAAACATAAATTATTTAATTTCTTTTTTTTTTAAATTTGTGTGGGAATTGCGTTTCAGAAATTTCTAATTATAATTTTGCTCTGAGAACATTTATTTTGCATATTTTTTTAAATATATATATATATGTATGTATATATATATATATATATATATATATATATATATATATATATATATATATATATATATATATATATATATATATATATATATATATATAAATTTGCTATAATAATCCTTGTCAGAGTTTACCACAAAAAATGTGTGCCGAAAAATATAAAAATTTGAATTTAAATTGTCTTTTTTTTTACCATCTGCAATGTGCGAATACAGCACATTATTTTATTTTACTCAAATATTTTGTGGTAAAATCTAGAAACACAATGTAAATTTAGGCTCTAATTTACATTAACTTGTTATTTATAGACAAGCTTAATTAATTAATGTAGTTCAAACGTCAGAAAAATTAATTGATAAAAATAATATAGTAAATCTATATTTTTCAGTATTGGTGCATTACACTGCACGACAAAATTCAAATTTTGACATGGTGCAGTAAAAGTTACAGCAAATATTTGATACATTTGTAGAGCTCATTCCGAAAATGGCATCAGTTTAGTCAAATTGGCTCTAGTTTCTGAGATAAAGCCCATTTTATAATCTCGCATTATTTTTAGTCTTCATTTATTTTTAAAATTTAAATGAAAGAAAAATATTAAATAATCTTTTCGATAAAAGACGCAGAAAATCTTGCGGCTTAAAATACAAATTTGCTTTTATGCGTGAAAAAATTTGTTTGCGAGAAATAAGCAAAAGTTATGTATGATTGTATTACATAAATGAGGTTTTAAAGAGGATACTTGGCGCCACATAAAAGTTCATACAAATATTTTTTAACATTTTTGTCGACTAAGTAATAAAGTATTTTATTACAAACATTTTTAACTTTTTTAACAAAATTGAATTTCTTTTGCTTATATCTCGCAAACAAATTATTTCGCTAATTAACTCAAATTTTTGTATTTTAAAGCGATATTTTTATGCCGGTAATATCGAAAAGACATTTTTATTATTTTGTTTTGTTGGAATTTTAAAAATCTTCTTTTATTTTTAAAATTCCAACAAAACAAAATAATGACACATTGAAAAAAGGCATATATATCAAAAACTATAGCCAATTTGACAAAAATGATACCGTTTTCGTCATTAGCTCTACATATGCATCCAATATTTGCTGCAACTTTGCTGAGCAGGGTTGGGTAATTTCGTGTAATTCGGGATTGTCTACATTTGTGTGTAGACTATGTAGACAATGCAGACAATTACATAGATAATGTAGACTATGTATACAATTGTGTAGACTATGCATACAATTGTATATATTGACAAAATAAATTGAATTTTGTTCTGTCTATATCACTTCGAGTTTTTTTTTTTATTTGCACTTCTGTGTGCAAATTCGCACTTTCCTACCTTGAGTTACTTATGTAATTAAAACTCAGCATTTACGAAAGTTATTTTAAAAGTGTATAACTTTTAAGAAAAACCAACACATTAAGCTCACCAAAACTTTTTAATTTATTAAAATAGGATTGAAAAGACCTGAGTTATAGGTCATTATACGACAAAAAAAATCAAATTTGAATACATTTTTCAATTTTGAAAAATCGTTAAAAAAAATCATCTTGCTAGGTAATCTACACTTTTTTACAGTTATTAAAAGTAAATTCAATTACCTTTTCAAAACTTTTGAAGTTGTACAACAAGAAACAACAAAGTTATGATCGATTAAATCATTCTCCTATTAATAATAATAATAATAATAGTTTGGCGCTACAGTCCTGTATAGAACTTCGGCCGAGCTCTCTCACCATTTTGAGCTGTGCGTGTTATATTTGTACTCAAAGTGGTGGGACCTACAGTTTATTGCCGAATCCGAACGGCGGGTGAGAGCTTTTTCATAGGCAATGGTTTTACTCTCGTAGGTTTGCCATTTACTGACGAGAGGTAGCGCGGTATAGAAAAATGTTTCTATGAAAAGATGTTGTTAGCCCCAGTCCAGGCTTGAACCGGGGACCTTTCGGCTCGCAGTCCAACGCACTAACCACTGAGCTACCGCGGCTACAATAATGTAATAAAATGTTTTAATCGAGACATTTCCACACTATATTTACCAAATCAAGTCAACTATGAGATTTAAAGCTCTTGGATTTTGGTAAAATTTTATTGTGCAAATGTCAATTACAATGTTTTGGTCAATTATTTTTTAATTTTTCCGGACAACTTTATCCTGAGATACAGTGATCCAGACATACTGTAAATGAGGATATTCATTGCTTTTCGATACCTATCCAAACATATAGGTCGGAGTTCTTGTATATTTTTGGTGGCGCACCGTGTTATTATTTGTAGCGTTATGAATCTTAAATCTATGCATACAATTGTTATGTTTTGATTAAGGTAAATAATTAAATACATTATATTTTTATTATTTTATTTATTATTTATTATATTGTTTAAAATCGTTTAATTTAAAAATCTCGCCCACATTTTACCTGACGATTGGAGTTTTTAATATGAACATTTGGTTCGTTTTTTTTTTTTTATGAACATTTGATTCGATTTTTATAACTCTACTCTTAGTATGTCAGGAGTTATAGCAATTTAAATGTTTTGGTTAAATGGGAGGTGCCACGCCCCGTTGTCCAATCCCGCCTACATTCTACGTTGCTATTGGAGTTTTAAATATGATTATTTGATTTGGTTTTTATAATTCTACTCTTAGCATGTCAAGAGTTAAAGCAATTTTAAAGTTTTGGTTATATGGGAGGTGCCACGCCTCATGGTCCAATCCCGCCCACATTTGGAAAAATGATAAACAAACACAATATACATCATTGTGCTAAATTTCATGACTGTGGCTAACTTAAGTACACAGATATTTGCATTTAAAAATTCAAGCTTGCCACGCCTATTGTTGTACCTGAGTGGGCGCCTTAGTGGGCGCCTTAGTGTGCGCCTACGTCGAGAGATGAACATCCTGTCCTGATTCACGTGAATCACACGTGATCACGCGTGATTGTGATTGAATCCTGATATTGCTCACGTGATTGTGAGTGAGTGTGAGTAGACCAAAAAATATCGTGAGTGTGCGTGAGTAAAATTTTTTCGTGAGTGAGTCGAATAATTCATAAAATAAAAAAATCTCACTTTTAATTTTTTCGATTTTTCTATATTTTTGCTGAACTACAGAACAAGTAAGGCCACCCCTTGAACTCAGATGGCTTTGGGAAGGCGGCTACCCACTATTCAGAACACTAATAAATCAAATCGACCGTCATATATCCACTCCTTTATCAATTCAGAATAAGTTGCAAGATTTCAGTCAAACGCAAAACGGCCGTATTTAATATGGGATAGTCAATTTTTGTGGGGCCATGTCAATAGTCTTTGCTTGGTTTCATACGACCGTTCATGGAAATGGACATAGCGCGCATTTTTTTTGTCGATATACCCATTTTTGTAAAAAAATGAATTTTTAACTCTGTATTGGCTTCTTTTGTTTATTAAGTTTAGTTTGTTCCAGAGGTTCGTGTGGGGTCCAGTTTATATTCGAGTTATAAATGTAGTAACCAAAAAAATCGCTTCAAAAATAGTTGTTCACAAAGTCAATTCATCCCTGATAAATTCTACCCCGGTCTTATATTGATAATTTTTTTCCAGAGATCATTTTTCCAGGGACAATTTTCAAAGATTTTACACGAATTCTTTACCGGAGAATTATTCTTCAAGGCAATTTTTTGGTTTTTATATGAACAGCACATCGAAGGTCTTTCACATTTCCATCTGCGTTAAAAATTACGATATATTTTATCAAACTCCCTAACATAATTATTGCGTTTTAAAAATGTAGGTTGTATTAGAGGTGCCACGCTCGGTCGACCAATCTCACCAACATATACAAATGAAATATTTTTATGCATTTTGAAAAAAACGTGATTCAGCGTAATTCACGTGAATCACGCGTGATCACGCGTGATTGTGATTGAATCTTAATTTTACTCACGTGATTGTGAGTGTGAGTAGAGCAAAAAAGACCGTGAGTGAGTATGCGTGATTTAAAAAAATCTTTCGTGAGCGTGAGTGAGTGTGAGTCAAAACTGACTCACGTGCCAATCTCTAGTTTCAAGTAACTCAAAAATAGTAGAAGATTTCCCGAACTTATTTGCACACATTTACCTTCAACAAACGAAGGGCAAGCAAAAGAATACGTTATTTCTAAAATTTATTATTCGATGTTGCTAATCCTTCATGGTTTCTATTTTTGCTGTGGATCCACCACTGATTAGAGTCCTGACCATTTTGTCCACAGCCTAAAAATAAGAAGAAATTTTGTAAAATTTAAAAAAAAAAAACAACTTTAATATTCATTAATATGCAAATTCATAATAAAATGTTTTGATTTATAGTTGACCGATGTCCGTGTTTTATTATTGTCTTTACTGCAAACTGGTTTAATTAAAATGACTGGCTTGGCGTCATCTACACTACAGATATTATATTCGCATGTTTCAATAAGATGTGTTTAGAATTCATCAAAGCTTCTGTAATCTTAAACAAATAATTGTACTACGCGTGTTTAGTTTTAAACATTAGGCATATGATAATTAAACATTATGTGTTTAATATCACATACCAAAGGTTTAAAAATTCGAATAAAATGTATATGTAAATGCAAATATATGTAATATTAAACAATAATTGTGAACTCTGTTTTTTTACACACACAATTATTAAGCATACAATTTACAAATGTACACTTAAAATTACATAGTATTTCCGTAAAATTTTTAAACGGCTACGTTAGCAGCAAATGGATCCAGCGAATGCTGTCTATGAAAATCCAGATAAAATTAAAATTTCATTACACTTATTACAAATGAGTACCAAACAAATACCTAATGATTGGTTTTTTTATCGCATTTTCTAGCGAAAAATAACGCTATATAAAACGTTATTATGTTACGCACTTTAGCGTGGTTTATTTGTATTTCCTTGTGACGGGATTTTAATATTTTAATTGTATGTATTCTATTGCAGGGGCGGATCCAGAAGTATGATTGGGGGGGATTGATTTTTTTGTGCCTTTTTTTCGAATTTTATTTAAAATGTGCCCCAAAAATTTATTTTGCGCCCTTTTTTATATTTTCTGTACTTTATATTTTATACAACAGTACTTCTTTAAACCAACTTTTTTTCTTTAAATCAACCGTTTTATTTGCTTAAAAAAACAAAACAAAAAAATATAGGGTGCGGTCGGATCTGTCGTACCCTAGAAAAAACGATATCCGGTGCATCTACATATTTGATCATATAGGTATTCAAATGAAAGGTAATAATGCCACATTTGTAATTATATGGTTATTTTTATGATCTAATAACCATTGCGATTAGGATTTGTAATTATGTAAAAAATAAAATTAAAATGAAATGCTGATTGTTGAGAAAAATATTTAATTATTTATCAAAATGACGAAGAAAATTTTGAAATGAATAGGTAACGCAGAAAAGCATTTTTAAAATTTTCTAGAATTGGCCCAACAGTTAATTATAATATTTCGTTGGCAAGTTATATCAAAGAAGCGCCGCACGCGAAATTTTTTTATAAAATATTAATTTTTTTTTTAAACATAAATACAATAGTGTATAATAGACTCCTGATTAAATTTCTTTTCGTTTGGGTACCCACACTTGTATCTATATATTATTCGTGTATAAAATGAACTCAGTTGTTAAAACTAAAAGGGGTCCTGAGGTTACTGTGGTTATCGAATCATGAACATAATAACATACGAATCGTGAGATCAATATCTTTCATTTCAGTACCTACATGTTCATATAGGTAGGTGTATAAGGTTTCGATTTATCTGGGGTACCACAAGTCCGATAGTTTGAAGAAAAAATATTTCACTTCATCCGGTTATCTAAAGTTCAGCCAATTTGTTTGTTTGTTTGGAGATTTTTTGGTAGGAGTAATATATATATCAAAAATAATAATGAATTTTGATTTTCATAAATATGTATCTAAAATAAAAATTATATTTGAATTTTGAAAGTATTTATCAAAAATAATTATTTTTAACTTTAATAATATTAACGTTTATTTATATTTCTCATATATAATTATTAAAAAATATTTTAAAATATAATAAAAATAAAACCATTAATTAAAAATGTTCATCGAATGTTATCTAATGGTACCCTTTGTTTTACAGTGCCATAATTTCTTACAATGACTTTTTACATATAAATTTAAAAAAAAATATATTTTTGGTCTCTGATTTTACGAAGCTGTATATATATCAGTATCCTTTGGAAACAAAATTCAATTTGTGTATTATATTAAAGGTGATCAATACCGACATCGCGATGGAAAACTACTTCAGATATACACAATGTATTTTTAATGATTATTTTCACTTAACAAGTCAGCATATTTCGAAAACCAAAAATATTTGAATTTGATTTTTTTTTAAGTATAACATTTGTACCAATTGTACCATTTGTACCAAACTTAAGTTTGATATTTAACCGAGTTTTTTGTACCATTTATTCAAGAATTAAAAGGTAATAGTTACTTCGCCAATTATTATATTAATTTACAACAGTTTTTTTCAATTTCAAAAATACTAAAAACGTAAAAATCGTATTATAAATCGTCGTTATAGAACTAAAAGTCATCAAATAAATTTTGTTTCAATATCGATTTTTTTTTGTTAATAACTTCTTCAATTATAATTCGAAACCATCATAACCTATTAGCGCAGTGCCGAATGGACATACTTAAAATCTATATTTTGTGAATAATTGATTTTTAATTATGAAAAATACACCAACACATCTTAAACTATGAATTGTCGAACTTTTATCAAACTTTCATAAATGGTATTTGGACTTATAGTTGTACATCGAAGATATACAAAAAAATATGTATATTTTTTAAAAACTAAATTCAAAATCATCTATTTGACAATTTATTCTATACAAAAATTCTAAAAAAGTCGAATTTTTTTAAGACGAATTATTAAAGTTGTTTAAAATTGTCTATGGTTATGCGCCTATAATGTTTAAATTCGATTTAATATTGATACCCCGAGACAAAATTTATGTCATTTTTCAAGAATATGTCCGGCCAACACACAGATAAATGGAATATTTTGGGAAGTGTTAGCAGGTTGTAAAATTTTGTGAAATTTTAATGACAGATTCACGGCATTTTTTGGGATCGGGCAGACAGCTTGTGATACAAACTCCGCCTATCTCTTTTTAAAATATGTCGAACAAATGTTTCTAAACTGTCTCGATATTGCCTAAAATTTTTGTCTTGAGACATTTTGATATAGATCTCAAAACACTTAAAACTCGAATTGTGTATTATTCAGAATCTTTGTCAAAATACAATGGCATATTCGTAGACAATTTAAAGTCAACTTTAAAATAAAAGTTACCCGCTATTTTGGGCAATTTTAACAAAGATTAAAATGTCAAAAAGTTTTTTTTAAGTCGCAAAATTTAAAAAAAGCGAACTATTAAAAAGGTAATTTACAGAATATTAGTAATCTGGAAATAGTCAGTAATTTTTTCACAAAGGCGCAATGTGGAGAGAAAAGCTCAAAAAGACGTAAACTATTCAAATAACAATCAAAATTAAAACAGCGCATAACTTACAGTATTTTATCGTCTTTACAAGCGCAAAATTATCAAAACAAACAAAAAATTAATATGACGCATATTTATTCTGTAAATTAATTGAGTTTTTTTTTGAAAATTTTTCGCTTTTTTCTATATTTTGCGATGTTTTTAAAAGCCGCAAATATCCTGCATTTTAAGCGCTTTTTCCATTTTGTTATTATTTTTTTGAAAATTTAGCGCGTTTCTTTGTAGTTTCCGGTCTTTTAAAAAGACCTAAAAATTCTGAAATTTTGCGCCTTTTACTATATTTTGCGCCTTTCTGTAGAGGCGCAAACATTTTGTAAATAAGGCGCAATTGAAATTTTATACTTTTTAGAAAATTTTACGCCTTTCTGTATATTTTGCGCCCTTCTTTAGAGGCGCAAACATTTTGTAAATAAGGCGCATTTGAAATTTTATGCTTTTTAGAAAATTTTGCGCCTTTCTGTATATTTTGCGCCCTTCTACAGAGGCGCAAACATTTTGTAAATAAGGCGCATTTGAAATTTTATGCTTTTTTGAAAATTTTGCGCCTTTATCTATATTTTCGCCTTTCTACAGAGGCGCAAACATTTTGTAACTAAGACGCATTTGAAATTTTATGCTTTTTTGAGAATTTTGAGCCTTCCTCTATATTTTGCGCCCTTCTATAGAGGCGCAAACATTTTGTAAATAAGGCGCATTTGCAATTTTATGCTTTTTGGAAAATTTTGCGCCTTTCTCTATATTTTGCGCCCTTCTATAGAGGCGCAAACATTTTGTAAATAAGGCGCATTTTCAATTTTATGCTTTTTTGAAAATTTTGCGCCTTTCTCTATATTTTGCGCCCTTCTATAGAGGCGCAAACATTTTGTAAATAAGGCGCATTTGCAATTTTATGTTTTTTTGAAAATTTTGCGCCTTTCTGTATATTTTTCTGTATATTTTATGATTTTTTGCAAATTTTTCGCCTTTTTCTTTAGGTTCCGCTTATTTAAAAAGGCGCAAAATTCTGAATATTAGGCGCATTTTTTTCATGTTGTGTTTTTTTGAAAATTTGTTTTAAAAATTCAAAAGTGCGCCTTATTTTGGGGGGCGATCGCCCTAATCGCACTCCTCCCCCCTGGATCCGCGCTTGCCATCAACGAAGTTTCTAGCATTTCTACTTTAAGAGATATTGAAATATAAACAACCATACAAAAGTGATTATTGGCCAAAAAAAAAAAATTGGTCAATACATATTTCAATAAGCTTTATCAGCTGCCCAAATTTCATTGAAATCGAAGAAGGTGAGTTCCAACCGCTGGTCGATTTAGTATGGAATGGCCCTGATATATTATTTTTTTCTTAATATTTGAATGAATCATAATGTAACAACATGTTCGGTACACATCATTTTTATCTAACACTTGCCGTTTTTATCTTGGATCACTTTTTGTTATAAAATAAAATATATATTAACTAATAATCTGTATATATAAAACTCTTGGTCCATCTGTCAGTCTGTCGGTCTGTCTGTCTCTCTGTCTGTCTGTCTGTTCCAGCATCACGTCTAAACCGCTAAACCGATTTAACTGAAATTTTGTAACAGGATACTATGGAGTCCGGAGTGTCATAGGCTATATATGGGCGCGATTGGACAAAGACACGCCTCTTTGTCCAATCGCGCCCATATATAGCCTATATATACCTCCCATACAACCTAAACGACATAACTCAGCACAAACACAAGCTAAAAAGATGAAACAAAAAACTCAAATACAAAAAAAAATATATACAAAAGCAACCACACCACAATAAAACTCACCATAATGAAACACACCACACTAAAATTCACCACACTAAAATTCACCAAACTAAAATTTAACACACTAAAACTCACCACACTAAAACTTACCACACTAAAACTAACCACAATAAAATTCACCACATTGAAACTCACCACAATAAAATTCGCCACACTAAAACTCACCACACTAAAACTCACCACACTAAAACTTACCACACTAAAACTTACCACACTAAAACTCACCACACCAAAATTCACCTCACCTAAACTCACCACACTGAAACTCACCACACTGAAACTCACCACATTAAAACTCTACGGGGAAGAATTCTACGGGAAAGAATTCTACCGGGAACAATTCTACCGTGATGAGTTCTACGGGAAGATTTCTACCGAGAAGAATTCTACGGGAAAGCGTTCTATGGGGAAGAATTTTACGGGGCAGTCTGAGAAAAAATTATCTTTGAGAAAAGTTGTTTTGGCGGAGATTTATTATTTGTTTACTACATTTATAAAACCAATAATAAACTTCCACAGCCAAGCACGGGTCCCTGATATAAATAATAAAAATGTTTTTTTATATTAATAAAATCGCTCCATATCTTTTCGTCCACAAAATCTTGGCACGAGTCGTGAACGGGTCCAGCTAGTTTAAAGATAAAACTAATTAAAAAAAATTGCTTAAAAAATATATTTTTTCTATTTGACAGCTAAATCTCTTATGTCCCAATACAAAATTTAACTATTAAAAAAAAATCTAATAACTCCGGTAAATACAATTATATATTTGTTTTTATCTACTGTTATAAAATCAATTTTGAAAATACCCTGTACATCATTGGGTGTTTCAGATATAGCCCAAGTTTAAAACCATTTTTTTTATGAAATGAACCAAGGAATCAGTGCATAATCTTCCCAGACATATCGACATACTTAGCTGAAAAAAGGTAATGAAAAAAATAATATTAAAAAAATTATTTTAATTATTTTTACATGTATGTATATATTCGCTTTATGTATAATATACAACCAATATACCTTTATAGTATGCAAGTAACTACTAAAACGTACATTTTTCGGTTTAAAAATTGAATTACAATAAATCATGCCACGTGTTTAATTTGTTTGTATGTTAATTTTTTTTTTTTTAAACATTTTAAATTTGTAGCAAGATGGCGAAGTGTGAACTTTCTAAAACAAAGTAAAAATCGATGAATACATTATTTATCGTCGGATCAAAATTTAGATAAATCCATTGTAATCTGTACTGAATTATGTTCAAGATTCAAAATCCAACGAAAAAAAAAGAAGTAGACCTACTTACTAACGATTACAAATGGGCTAAAAGCATAAAAATGTATTTTTTCCAAATCCATTGTAATCTGTACTGAATTATGTTCAAGATTCAAAAATGTCATCAAAATTCAACCAAAAATAAAGAAGTAGACCTACTTACTAACGATTTCAAATGGGCTAAAAGCATAAAATTGTATTTTTTAACTTTTGTTTTCTTATTTTCCGAAATTGAGCTGTTTTGAAAAATCGCTCAAAAATTAATTAAAAGTCATATAAATAGTATTCTGTTAATGCGAAAAGTTACATCATGAATCAGTCTATGGAATGGATCCTTTAAATAAATTTAAAAAATTATTATTATGTACTTCTTTTTAGAGAAAATCAAAACGTATCAAACTTTACTCTCGAATCTCCTATTGATTTATACAAACATTAAAAAATCTGAAAATCTTTTGTTTTATTACTATGATAACCATTTCGAAATATTTTTTTTTTTTTTTTTTTTTGGAATATCTACTAAGATCCACAGCACTCAGACAGATTATATCCATTGTACTGTGAAATCTATTCCCTACGATTTGTGGTTAATATCACCACGAGCGCCCATGCCCAAGCCGGGATTCGAACCCGAGACCTTCAGAATGCAAGTCCAGCGCGCTACCTCTGGACTGCTGAGGCCGAAATATTACTGCAACTGTATTTTTTCGGAGCTTTCAATAGAACCCAGTTGGGAAGGTTAGCTCACATGGAAAATTTTGAAGTAGGGATATTGTGATAGTTTGGTGTGAATGAAGATAGTAAGAATTTTGAAAGTTCTAGTCGGTCTAAACGGACTATAGATACCATACACATATGTAATAATGTGCGCGGGTACTATTAAAAGTGGTGCATAAGTCACGAGGGTATAATAATAATAATAGTTTGGCACTACAGTCCTATAAGAACTTAGGCCGATCTCTCTCACCATTTTGAGCTGTGCGTGTTTTATTTGAACACTTTATTGCCTAATCCGAACGGCGATTGAAAGCTTTTCATGGGCAATGTTTTACTGTCGTAGGTTTGCCATTTACTGCCGAGAGGTAGCGCGGTATAGAAAAATGTTTCTATGAAAAGATGTTGTTAGCCCCAGTCCAGGCTTGAACCGGGGACGTTTCGGCTCGCAGTCCAACGCACGAACCACTGAGCTACCACTGCAGGAAGGTATAGGAATCCTAAAAATAGCTCAAAACTTGCAATCGCTGAAGAATTACCTTTCATTTGATACCCATATGTACAAATTAAAATTCCTTTGTAGATGTAAACTTTTTATGAGGTATTTAAACAGAAGTGGTCGGTTCTCAGGTCACAATAGACCGATCATGCCAATTTTCTTGTTCAGACCGCTTGGAAATATAAATCGACTCAGGTCATGCTGATCAAGAATATATATATATATATATATATACTTTTCCATACCGGGTGTTACAAACGGCGTACCAAACTAAGTGTTCACTCTTAGTGTAGAGTATAAAAAGATTGTTTTTAATCGACGTTTAAAGATATGCTCTTCTGAAAGTTTTGAAAAGGGTTCTTCTAACCAAAAAAGATAATAATTTTAAATATTACATTTAAAATCGATTTAAAAAACTTTACCGGAATTACCCAATTGAAAAAAAAATTATCCACTTTAATCTAATTTAATTTTATTTTTTTACCCAATTTAAACCAATATTCTCAATTGTAGAAACCAGCTATTCAAGTAGACAAAGAAACTCAGTTTCTCAGTAGATTTCTACTGAGTCGGTATTCCAAATACAAGCCATGAAACTGTAACTGTAACTAAAACTAGTAAACGATTTAAAGTTAAAAATTTAGTGATATATTTTTATACTTTAATCAATAATATTTTAACTGAAATGGTCCCTAAAAGTTCACGAATGTCCTTAAGGTCTTTGCGCAACATCACAGGGTCAATATTTTTTCTTTGAAATGCAATTTTTAGTTTTGGAGTTCCTAGTATCTGAAAATCGACGCGGAGCGAAAGCAAAATTTGTTCTAAATTTTTCATACAAATTTTAATCAGTCTAGTGGACAGTCACCAGACAAATTTTCGCGACTGTTCTGTTTGTCGTCCAGTGCGCTGACCGCGACGCTACATATTTTTCATTTATCCCAATAGATAATTTAATTTACTAGACGAAGTGAAATATTTATTTTTTAAACCGTGTGCTTTGTTTAGTGCTAAAACTTTGCACGCAAAATTGTGTTCTGTTATATTCTAAAGTACCACAGGATCGCTCCGCAAATTTTCGTTTTTGTAAAGTTTAATCGCAAACAGTGGGAACGTTTTATAAAAACTTAACCTCAGCCGTTAAATAATAACCTCGCATAGGTCTACCAATCTACCAAGGTATCACAGTAATGCTTAATATCCAATTTTGAGACACGACGATCCAGAAGAAGGTTGCCCTAGTTTGTACTAGTTTTTTTACGCTGGCAGAAAACAGATTATATTCCAGTTATAGATAACATGATTAATTGATATGTTTTTAGCGAAAATTAATGGTCTAATAATTATTTTTTTAGAACAAACGAATTAATTCATGCATTGTAGCATGAATATTTATTTCTACCGAATTTGACGTTGTCTGTAGAAAAACTCAATTCAAAATTTGTCAATTTTTGCTGATGAGAATATCAGTTGTATTGAATTTTCTACTATCTCTGATGTGGAACGAAAACTTGACAATTTTTTAAAAACTTTTTTTTGTCATTCTCATTCATTTGGGGAATGTATTTTAAAATCATAATTTCTTTACGAAAAATTTTCTCGCGAGAACTAATATCTTTTATGCTTTACACAAATTAATGAAACGAAAAGAATATTTCTTTTATTCTTCAACGATAAGAAAGATATGAAATATTCGCATGATAATAAAATTGAAAACAAATCTAAATTAATGTATTTTTTCATTCCTTTTATTTATAACTTATGGGGGCTATGGTAGCGATTATCACAAGGATTTGACAAATTGTCAAATGGCGACGCTTCCACTTCGGTGGAAGTCCTCCGCGCGGAAGCCCCTGGAAACGACGCTCTACACCACCCGGTGTAGAAGTCGGCTAAAGTGAGTGGCGAATATCTCCCTCAGAGAGAGGATTCGTGCATTGGGTTTGGGTACCACCACTGAAAAAACCTATGCGCCCAATGAAAACACAAAAGAAGCCACGGATAACGACCGATTACCACGATGACGACTCACGCAAACGTTTTAAGGACCATGATTTACGGATATGCACCTGGAATGTCCGAACCCTTTATAGGAAAGGTTCCTTTATCCAGCTGGAAGATGTTCACGAAAAATATAAGGCTGACATCACCGCTATCCAGGAAATGCAATGGACGGGACAGGGCTGCTCGAAACAAGCGTCCTGTGATATCTACTACAGCTGCCATGCGGAGAGACATGAATTTGGAATTTGGAGAGTTGCGTCAATGCCTTTATGGGAGACGGACGTGTCGTGTCGTCCTGTTGTCTTTAAACATTTTCCGTCCGTCGTTTTATATGTTTAAAAATGTGCCGCCAAATATAACAACATCAACCAACAAACAACTATAAAATTTAACAATAACATTAAAATCCAGTCGTCGTGGACAACAAAAAACAATATTAAGAAATAACAAATAAATTACACAAAATAAATAATTAAAAATACGTAGAAACAAATATAACAACAACACCAATAGACCATAACGGGTTTTCGCTGCATGTGGACTTGCTGCACTCTGCACTCGCCGTTTTTTTTCATTGCAATTGCCAGCACAAAGGGCCTTTCTATGCTCTCTGCTGCAATTGCACAGGTTTGTTGAATGTGTTCCGTCCCTCCCCCATCCTACTCCCCGCTAACTGCGTTGAGACTGCAAGAGTGCGTAACGAAGACAGTGGCCAAGGCATAACACTGACCACTGTTTAGCTTACGCTCTCATCTGTTCGTCTCAACTGTGCCCGCTACTAGTATGTTTGTGTGTTTTAAATTTACCCATTAGCGAAAATGTCGCAAAACTTTCGTATAGATTTTTGCAACGTTCGTGGACTGAGGTCGAATTTTTTCTCTGTGTATGCACATGTGTCTGTCTATAGGCCACATATAATGGCATTAGGTGAAACCCAGGTTAGTGAGGGTGCAGATCCACTGGATTTTCAGATACCAGGGTACCACCTACTGCCATTCTTCTTTGCCCATAGGGGTCTCGCCCTTTTTATTCGAAGTGACGTTGCGTACCAGCAGCAGCAGCAACATAGTGTTTCAGATAATGAATTTAATTCTATGTGGATTAACTTCAAAATCTTGCAACACATCATGCACTTGTGTTTTATTTATAGGAGTCCGAATCTAGATAGGGTTTCTACCTGTAACAAGTTAGATGCACTATCAGATTCGATCTCAAATATTTTGGAACAGTTTCCAGGCAGTGAAATTGTTGTTGCTGGTGACTTTAATGTGCACAACGCCACTTGGTTGAGCCACTTGGGTCTATCAACACAGGAGGGTTGTTATGTTGAGCTGTTTGCCGAGTGCCATCAACTCACGCAACTGGTGAAGGAGCCGACGTACCTCCCACGCGTCGGCGGAACAGAGCCAAAAACACCTTTTTCTGACTTCGCATCATGAAAAATATGATGTAAAAGTCCTTGCACCTCTCGGTATTTCCGACCACTGTATTGTTTCCGCTGCATTTTCGCATTCTAGCTTACGCGCCTCTTCGATTAAAGCCCCGAAGAGAACTGTATGGCTTTACGAAAAAGCAAATTGGTTTGCGTTAAATGATTTTTTTCGCAACTTTAATTGGAAATTGTGTTTCGCAGATAGAGACATAGATGCCGCGGCCTTAATGGTACAAAATATTATTTTATTGGGTATGCGGTCCTTCATACCTTCTAAAAAGATTAGCATTAAACCCAAGGACCACTCTTGGTTTAATGAGACTTTCAGGATTGCAGTCAGGTCAAAAGAGGAAGCCTTTCAGAATTGGCGTTCTAATAAGAATGCTGATACTGAAAGACTTCGCATTCAGGCTAGAAATCGCTGTAATGCCGTTATCGCGCGTGAAAAGTTTCTACACGAACAAAACGCGCGCAAAAAAGGTCCTTCTCTACCATTGAGGTAGTATAAATTTCTGGTCATTTGTTAAAAGGGTGAAGAATCAGACGACATCGTTATGAATGGCCAGACCTTCACTGACCCGGTTGATAAAGCTAATCTCTTGGCAGAATTATTTGCAAATAATTCAACGCTCCCAGATAGCAATCAACCACTGCCCGTCGTTGAATTTGTTTCTTCTGCAATGCCGGAGATACATTTTCGAACTCGGGCAGTTAAAAAGGTTTTAGCAAATCCCAATATTAACAAAGCCTCCGGGCCAGATGGCATATCTGCCCATGTGTTGAAGAAGTGTGCGTCAACTCTGGCTTGTCAATTGCGTAACCTTTTCAACATCTCCTACACGACAGGAGTTTTTCCATCTTGTTGGAAGGTTGCCAATGTCCAGCCAGTTCCGAAAAAGGGTGAGGCTACGAACCCTGCTAATTACCGACACATTGCAATATGCTCTGCGCTATCCAAGGTAATGGAAAGCGTAATAAACTTCCACCTTGTGAACTATCTGGAGCGAAACGAATTACTTAGTGACCGGCAATATGGTTTCCGTAGGACCAGATCCACCGGTGACTTGATGGCGGTCCTCTCCGAAAAGAGGAATAATTGTATTCATCTTTTCGGGGAGAGTAAGGTGGTTGCTCTTGATATTTCCAAGGCTTTTGATCGAGTGTAGCATGAAGCCCTGGTATCAAAACTTATTGCATATGGTGTCGGTAATTCTTTTACTCGATGGATATCGAGTTTTCTCCAGGGTCGTTCAATACGAGTTGCGATGGATGGTGTTTTCTCAGAACAACATTCCATCAATTCTGGAGTCCCGCAGGGTTCTGTCCTATCCCCGTCCCTATTTCTGGTTTTATCAATGACCTTCTGTCATCGACCCAGAACCCAATCCATTCCTTTGCAGATGACAGTAACATTTGTCACTCATATTCGTTCAACAAGCGCCCAAACTCTTTGGAGATTGAGAGTAAAAGGCGCACAATGAATGATACACTCAATAATGACCTTAAAACAATCTCCGAGTGGGATCTTGCAAATAGAGTTGATTTTAATGCTAGCAAGACCCAATGTTGCCTGTTATATCACAAAAGAATGGATTCACCCGTCCCTCCCCTAAATATGGACTCTGTGGATATTGCGCAGTCTGCTGCTCTTGACGTTCTGGGCATATCAATTCAATGTGACCTCCGTTGGAATGATCACATATTTGATGTGTCGAAAGAAGCGGCCAAGTGCCTCGGTTTTTTGAAACGGTGTAAGACATACTTCACTCCCGCTGACTTGCGCATTGTCTACACCACCTATATTCGGCCTAAGATGAAATACAATTCGCACATATAGGCAGGGGCTTCAAAATCTTCCTTGGAGTTCCTGGATCAAATCAAACAACGTGCAATATATTTACTAGGGGATGAAAATATTTCATCCTCTATTGGTTCTCTTGAGCACCGAAGGACCGTGGGTGTGTAAGCCTGTTTTATAGGTATTACAATGGAAAGTGTTCGAGGGAAATATATGGCCTGATTCCACCAGGTCGTGTATTCTCTCGTTCTACTCGGGCATCGAACCAAGCACACCCCTTCTCAACAGAACCACGCATTACAGAGATAATTCGTTCTTCAGTCGCACGATACGTTTGCGGAACAATCTCACTGCTTCTGTTTTTCCCGACATTTTTAATATTGGGAAATTTAAAGCAAACATCCACCGACACTACTCCATCTTTCTTCCTCCCTTTAACCTATAATCCTTTCTTACGATCAACACTGTGCATTGCACGAAAAGGGGGCATCCCCTGAGCGTTGGTTAATTTGTAAAAAAAAAAAGGCAAAATATTTCAACATTAGCCTAATTTGTGCACACGCTCCGAAGAACGAGAAAGATGATGAGACAAAAGAGCGCTTCCCCGAGCGCCTAGACAACGCAAACGAGCACTTCCTCCGCCACGATATCAAAATCGTGCTAGGCGATTTTAACGCCAAGGTGGGCAGAGAAGCCATCTATTGTCCAACAATCGGAAAATTTAGCCTCCACGCCAACACTTCCGATAACGGAACGAGGCTAATCGACTTCGCCGCAGCACGAAACATGGTAGTTAGTAGCACTAGATTCTAAAATTTCCATATCCACAAGGCCACATGATTGTCACCCGATCAAAAAACGCGAAACCAAATTGATCACGTTGTGATTGACGGAAGGCACGCTTCGAGCGTGATGGACGTACGCACTATCCGAGTGCCAATATGGACTCGGATCATTACCTTGTAGCAGCCAAGGCCCGCACACGCTTAAGCGCTGCGAAGAACGTACGGAACCAAACACAGAGAAAGCTAGACATCGGAAAGCTGCAATCACAACACTCAACGCAAGCCTTTTCCACTCGACTCTCACACCTGCTTAGACAAAGCACTTCACCTCTCTATGATATAAGCGCGCAGTGGAACCATATCTCCTGCTCTATGCGTACGGCTGCCGAAGAGGTGCTTAGATTCCAACGCCCCCTGAGGAATCAGTGGTATGACCAAGAGTGTCATGGGGCCACTGCAGAGAAAGACGCTGCGTACAAATCCACCCTGCAGTCAGTAGCTACGCGAGCTGCGAAGGAGCGATACAAAAAGAAGAGGAGGGAAGAGAGACGTCTTTTCAGACGTATAAAAGCGAGGCAGAAAGACGTGAGTGTGAGGAGATTGAGCTGCATGGGGACAGGAATGAGGCTCGAAAATTCTTCGAGAAAATAAGACGCCTAGCCGGAGGTTCAAAATCCGGAGCCTCTTCTTGTAAAGATGAAAACGGGAATCTAGTCACAGATATCCAGAGTACTGTGAAGATATGGAGGGATCACTTCTCTAAACTGCTGACCGGTGATGATGACCGCAATTCCACCGATAGAGAAGTAAACCCGGCAACCCCAGTACTTGATGACGTCGTTGAGATTCCGCCACCCCACCATGACGAGGTCAGAACAGCCATCGCTCGGCTGAGAAACAACAAAGCCGCAGGTGCTGATGGCCTGCCTGCTGAATTGTTTAAGACCGGAGGCGAAGAGCTGATAGAGAGCATGCACGAGCTCGTAAGCAGAATATGGTCGGATGAAAGCATGCCAAGTGACTGGAACCTCAGTGTACTCTGCCCAATCCTTAAGTAAGGGGATCCCACTATCTACGCCAACTACCGTGGGATTAGCCTACTCAATATCGCATACAAGGTTCTATCGAGCGTATTATGTGAAAGTCTGAAGCCCATCGTCAACATACTGATTGGACCTTATCAGTGCGGCATCAGACCTGGAAAATCCACCATGGACCAGATTTTCACATTGCGCCTAATCCAGGAAAATACCCTAGAAAAACAGATCGACACCTACCACCTATTAGTCGACTATAAAGTCGCTTTCGACACTCCGATAAGGGAACGATTATACGCCGCAATGTCTGAGTTCGGTATACCTGCGAAACTTATAAGGTTTTGCAGGATGACCCTGAGCAACATACGTTTCTTAGTGAGAATAGGAAAAGACCTCTCCGAGCCATTTCATACCGAGCGAGGTTTCAGGCAGGAAGTATCTCCGGTATGGAAAAGTATATATATTCTTGATCAGCATGACCTCCTGAGTCGATTTAGCGATGTCCGTCTGTCCGTCTGTCTGTCTGTTGAAATCCCTACTACTTTTAAAATTGAAGAGCTATATAAATGAAACTTATAATTTAGATTACTAATATACCTACGCTGTATGTACGAAAAAATGGCGATATCGGTCCATTGTGACCTATGATCCGACCACTTATGTTCAAATACCTCATATAAAATGTAGATATAGAGATCAATTCTTATGTATACGTGCTTAGGTAAACTTTTTTGGTCAAATATATATTGATATCATGCTCAAATACATGATAATTATGTTTTCCGGCGAAAAGACTTGTGGTTCACAAAAAAAAATCGAAATTCGGTACACCTAACCATTTGTAAATATGGGTATCAAATGAATGGAAATTCTTCAGCGATTGAATGTTTGTAGTTATTTTCAGGATTCGTATACCCTGGTGACCTATATATCACTTTGAATGGTAACCACACATATGTGTAGGGTATTTATAGTCGGCTTAGACCAACTATAATTTTGATAATCCTAACTATCATAATTACACCTACTTTAAAATTTCCCATGTGATTTAACCTTCCCAACTGGTTTAATTTATTGATTGAGAAAATAGTTCGAGCTTCCGAACTCCGTTAAAGCGGCATATGCCGATGATATTGATATCATTGGCAGGAGCACACGAGCAGTCAGCGCAGCATTCTCCAGATTGGAGAAAGAGTCGCGTCGAATGGGTCTAGTGGTGAACGAGGACAAGACGAAGTTCCTTGTATCAACAAGCAGAAAGGAGTCCGTGCGTCTTGGACAAAAAGCTGATTTTGACACCCACAAGTTCGACATTGTGAAGGACTTCGTCTATCCAGCGGCTTCGCTGGCTAGGTCGTGTCGAACGAAAGAGGTCGTCCAAATCTGCGTTGGAAAGACCAAGTTGAGGACAACCTGACAACGCTTGGTATTTCTAACTGGCGTCAGCGCGCGCAAAGCAGAACTGACTGGCGCGGTTATCTCAGCGGCCAAAAGCGACCCACGGTTGTAAGGGCCATTTAAGTAAGTAAGTAAGATAAAAAAAGGAAATACTTGGAAGGTTTCTATGACCGAACTTGCTCGATTGGGATTTGGCCAGAACCCACTTACATCATTGGACATTTTTTTGGACAGAATGGTTTCATTGGGATTTGACCAGAATCCAATTGCGACATTGGACACATTGGTTCCAATTTATAGTTTATTTTAAAAGTCGCAAAATTATAAAAAGGTGAACAATCGAAAAGGCGCGTAATTTACAGAATATTATAAATCTGAATATAGTAAGTAATTTTTACAAATAGGTGCAATGTATAGAGAAAAGCTCCAGAAGACGTAAACTATTCAAATAAAAAGAGCATAACTAAAAAATTTATTCGCCTTAACAAAGGGCTCCGAAAATAGGGGTTGTGCGTTGGGCTTGAAAAAAGACAGTCAGCGAATACAGACAACATGCCTCCGATACCGACCCAAAAACACGATGACCATCTACGCAAACGTATAAACGACCATGATTTATGGATATGTATCTGGAACGTCCGAACCCTTTATAGGGAAGGTGCCACTACCCAGCTGGATAATGTCCTCGAAAGATACAAGGCTGACATCACCGCAATCCAGGAAATGCAATGGACAGGACAGGGCTGCTCTAAACGGGCATCTTGTGACATTTACTAAAGCTGCCATGCGGAGAGGCATGACTTTGGTTGTGGATTTGTAGTCGGCAAGAGACTCCGCCACCTTGTCTCTAGGTTCACACCCGTGGACGAACTACTGGCAACAATCCGCATCAAGTCTAAATACTTCAACATTAGCCTAATTTGTGCGCATGCTCCGACGAATGATAAGGACGATGAAGCCAAAGAGACCTTCTATGGGCGCCTCGACGAAGTCTATGAGCGCTGCTCCTGATACGTCATCAAAATCGTCATTGTCGACTTTAAGGCCGAGATGGGCCATGAGGGTTTGGTTCAACTGTTGGACAATTCAGCCTCCACGACAACAAGTCCGACAACGGAATGAGGCTGATCGACTTCGCCGCAGCACGAAACATGGTAACTAGTAGTACTAGATTAAAGCTTCTCAATATTCACAAGGCTCATATTCAGAATACGCGCAACCCAATATATCATGTTGTGATTGACGGAAAGCACGCTTCTAGTGTTAAGGACGTATGTTCTATCCGAAATGCCAACTTCGACTCGGATCACTTCTTTGTAGCACCCAGGGTTCGCGCACGCTTATGAAAAAAAGCCACGGAAACCCACGCAAAGAAAGCTAGACGTCAGCAAGCTGCACACACAACAGACCGAACAAGCCTATGCCGCTCGAATCTTACAGCTGTTTTCCAAGGCCCTCCCCCTCTCGATGATCTATGCGCGCAGTGGACACACGTCACCCGCTCAATGTGTACGGCTGTCGAAGAGGTGCTTGGATTCCAACGACTTCTACGGAACAAGTTGTATGACGAAGAATGTCGCACAGCCACTGCAGAGAAAGACGCTGAATATAGAGCCACTCCGCAGTCGGTAGTTACGCGAGCCGCAAAAGAACGATACTGAGCGAAGAGGAGGGAAGAGAAACATCTATTCAGGCGCAAGAAAATATAGAAAGACGCGAGTGTGAAGATATTGAGATGCATGGCGACAGGAACGACGCTCGAAAATTCTTTCAGAAGATAAGACTCCTGACCGAAGGTTTAAAGACCGGACCTTTTACCTGACGGACGGAAATCTAGCAACAGATGTCCAGGATTCACTTAGATTATGGAGAGAGCACTTCTTTCATCTTCTAGCAGGCGATGAAGATAACTCCTCCCCGATAAAGAAGACAGCTTGACAACCCCAGTTGCTTAAGACGACGTTGACATACCGCCGCTTGACCGTAATGAGGTCTGCTTGGCCATCAACAGGCTGAAAAACAACAAACCGCAGGATCAGATGGTCTGCATGCTGAGTGGTTTAATACTGAAGCCGATGAGCTCATAACGAGCATGCACCGACTCATCAACAGAATATGGTCAGAAGAAAGCATGGCCAGCGAATGGAATACCAGTATACTCTGCCCAATCCTTAAGAAGGTGTTCCCACGATACGTGCCAACTAACGTGGTATAAGTCTCCTCAACATCGCGTATGCGGTTCTAAAGTGCATATTATGTGAAAGATTGAAGGTCATCGTCAACAGACTCATTGGACCCTATCAGTGCGGCTTCAGACCTGGTCCACCATAGACCAGATTTACACTTTGCACCATATCCTGGAAAAGACCAAATGCAGATCGACACCCACCACCTTATCGTCGACTACAAAGTGCCTTGGACAGTCCGAAGAGGAATCTCCTATACGCCGACATGTCTGAGTTCGGTATACCTGCGAAACTAATAAGGCTTTAAGGATGATCCTGGGCGACACACGTTGCACAGTGAGAATTGTGAATAAACTCTCCGATAATTTTAATTTCGAACGAGGTTTCCGACAATCCGATTCCCTATCGTGTGATTTTTTCAACCTAATAATGGAGAAGATTTCAAGAGCTCTACAATCCATGGCACTATCTTCAACAAGAGTTCCATGCTGCTCGAGTATCCTGATGATATCGACATCATTGGGCAGAGCGTACGAGCAGTCAGTGCAGCATTCTCCAGTTTAGGGAGGGTCTTAGGGAGGGTCTTACGGTTAACGAGAACAAGATGAAGTACCTAGTGTCCACAAACAATGAGTCCGGGCGTCTTGGACAATACGTCACTATTGACAACCACAACTTCGAAGTTGCGAAGGACTTCGTTTATTTAAGTACCTGTATAAACAAAGAAAACAATGTCAGTCGGGAGATTAGCTGAAGAATAACTCGTGCCATTAGGTGTTACTTTGGGCTCAGTAGGCAATTGAGGAGTAGGCCCTCTCTCGACGGACAAAAAACACGCTATATAAGTCGCTCATCATGCCGGTCCTCCTCTATGGCTCTGAGGCGTGGACGCTTGCCAACACCGATGGGCGAACTTTAGGAGCGTTGGAGAGAAAAATTCTTCGAAAATCTATGACACCATATGCGTAGAAAACGAGTACAGAATCAGATGGAACGACGCATTAAGATGCAGCGCCTACGCTGGCTAAGACATGTCGAGGCCACCGAATCTCATAATTGTTGCGGCCGAAACCCATCATGGGTTGCAGTGGCCAAATGTGATCTAACCTTCCCAGTTGGGAAGGTTAGATCACATGGGAAATTTTAAAGTAGGTGTAATTATGATAGTTAGGATTATCAAAATTATAGTCGGTCTAAGCCGACTATAAATACCCTACACATATGTGTGGTTACCATTCAAAGTGATATATAGGTCACCAGGGTATACGAATCCTGAAAATAACTACAAACATTCAATCGCTGAAGAATTTCCATTCATTTGATACCCATATTTACAAATGGGTAGGTGTACCGAATTTCGATTTTTTTTTTTGTGAACCACAAATCTTTTTGCCGGAAAACATTATTATAATGTATTTGAGCATGATATCAATATATATTTGACCAAAAAAGTTTACCTAAGCACGTATACATAAAAATTGATCTTTATATGTACATTTTATATGAGGTATTTGAACATAAGTGGTCGGATCATAGGTCACAATGGACCGATCTCGCCAATTTCGCACATACAGCGTAGGTATATTAGTAATCTAAGTTATAAGTTTCATTTATCTAGCTCTTCAATTTTAAAAGTAGTAGGGATTTCAACAGACAGACGGACAGACAGACGGACATCGCTAAATCGACTCAGGAGGTCATGCTGATCAAGAATATATATACTTTTCCATACCGGAGATGCTTCCTTCAGGGTGTTACAAACGGCGTACCAAACTGAATATACCCTTTCACTCTTAGTGTAGGGTATAAAAACAAAATTGAAAATGCGCCTAATTTACAGAATTTTTGCGCCGTTTTGTATAGAGAAAGGCTCAAAATTTAAAACAAACACAAAATGGAATACAGAATTTTCTCAATATTATATGCTAATTTAAAAAGTCGCAAAAACTCTGCTAATTTTTTAATTTTGTGTTTTTTGAAAATTTTGCGCTTTTCTTTATTTTCCGCTCTTTTAAAATGGCGCAAAATTTCTGAAAAATAGCCGAATTTTTTCATTTTGTGTTTTTTTTTTTTATTTTGAGCTTTTCTCTATAATTTGTGTTTTTTTTTTTAAATGCGCAAAAAATTCAAAAAATTAGGCGCATTTTAAATTTGGTGTTTTTTTGAAAAAGTTGCGCATTTCTCTATATTTTGCGACCTTTTGTAAAGCTACAAAAATGAGGTGCATTTTTTTTTTCATTTGTATTTTTTATTGTAAATTTTGCGCCTTTCTCTATATTTATTGCTCTTTTAGAAATGCGCACAATTTCTGTAAATTACAAACCTTTTCCATTTTGTGGTGTTTTGAAAAGTATGCGCCTTTTTCTATATTTTGCGACTTCTGTTAAGGCCCAAAAATTAGGCGCATTTGCAATTTTATTCTTTTTTGAAAATTTTGATCTTCTGTAAATGCGCAAAAATTCTGTAAACAGGTCATTTTTTATACCCTACAGTAAGGTGAAAGGGTATTTTCAGTTTGGTACGCAGTTTGTAACACATATAAGGAAGCATCTTCGGTATGTAAATGTATATATATTCTTGATCGGCATGATCTCCTCGATTTAGCGATGTCTGTCTGTCTCTCTGTCCGTTGAAATCACGATTACAGAAAAAGTAAAAGAGCTAGAGCAATAAAGCTTTAGATTTAGATTAATTATATATCTAGCTGTCTGAGCAAGAAAATTGGCACGATCGGTCTATTGTGACCTGTGAACCGACCACTTATGTTCCAATAATAAATATATAATTTATATCTACAGATCAATTTTACTGTATACGTGCTTAGGTATACTTTTTGGTCAAATATATATTGACATCATGCTTAATGTTTTCCGGCGAAAAGACTTGTGGTTCCAAAAAAAAAATTTGTAAATATGGGTATCAAATGAATGAAAATTCTTCAGCGATTGAAAGTTTGTACTTATTTTCAGGATTCGTATACACTGGTTACCTATATAGTACTTTGAATGGTAACCAGACATATGTGTAGGGAATTTATAGTCGGCTTAGATCAACTATAATTTTGATAATCCTAACTATCATAATAACACCTTCTTTAAAATTGCCCATGTGATCTAACCTTCCCAACTGGTTTTATTTTGTTTTTTTTTGAAATTTTTGCGCGTTTCCCTATATTTTGTGACCTTTTGTACAGGGAGGCAAAAAAATTCTAAAATCCAGTTGAAATTAAGAAATATACGGAGCTAAACCGAAAAATTCTTAATTTTAAGAAATAGATCTACTTAGTTATCAAAAAAAAGTAAATAAGTAGAGTTATTCTTATTATGCAGAAATAAATTTCTTAGTTATCAAAAATTAAATCAAAATTTAATAAACACGTATTCGTATAGCTGTTGTTTTTTCGATCTTGCTTTGTCTGTAATATTATAATTTATAATTTTGTAAATTATAATTTTAATCAATTAATCATAATAATAGATTTTTACTTTAATCATATATTATGAATAAAAACAAAGAACCTTATGATTATTTATTCTTGTCTGGATATCATGATTAATTTTGCAAAATTAATGCGTATTATACATAATAAAAAGGAATGTTTATAAAGTAATTGTGGTAAGCTATCGGTTACTTCTAATTAATTCATATATGCTGCCAGGAATACTTATTGTTAGTCGTAAATAATAACGCCCTTTTTTCAAAGAACACTTTAAAAAATGTCACTTCAATTATTACTCCCGAACAGTCATTTGTTACCAATAAATGATGAAAATTGTTATTTAGTAATAAGTGTTAAGTGTTTCTCACAACGCAATTTTAAAAGTGTTTGCCCTAAACACTAATAGATTCTCGTTGAGATTTTGCAAAAAATCGAGTCAAAATTGCAAAAAAGACCATTTTTGGTACTCAAGTTATCGCAGTTATCACACGATTTCGACATGTAGCAGATGCAAACTTTATCACAAAATAAATAGCAAAAAATCAGGGTCCAGATATTAGATAAAAGTGTGTCGGGGGAGTCATTTATCAGAATTATCTCTCTTTAGCTCTCTTGAAAAACATTTAAATATTAGTTCGCAATGTTTGCTGTCAAAATTTCGAAAAAATGTTTTAAACTTTATCTTACTGAAATTTTTTGGAATATTTTTAAAATTTGTTTATGAAATATTTGATTAAAATGGAGGAATTCCCAGAGATATACAATTCAATACATATTTAATGTAGTGGTACATAAGGGCATTTTTTCTTTAATTTTCACAATTCATATGTCACGAAAATAGTCCCAAATCCGCCATTCATTAAAATAAAGTGTTCAATATATATTACTACAACAGTCGCGACAAAACAATATTATAAATTTAAATTTAATAATGAGTAGCTGTAGGGCAGGCATGTCAAACACGCGGCCCGCGAAGACTTTTTAAATATTATTAATATATTTAATAATATTAAATATTTATTTTCTTTTCAGGCGTTTAATTGATTATTATGTATTGTTGTGAATTTTTGTGCAGCGCCATGTATCCAATTTAACATGCCATATATGAAATTAAATTACTAATTTAAAAACTTATTAATTTATTAAAAAAAACAATATTTTTGTAGGTACATTATTTTCTGAAATTTAATAATGAGATATTAATAAGTTTTTGATATAGAGTCTTAATTTATTTTCCTAATTGTCATTTTAAATATTATACATAGCTGGACCCGTACACGACTCGTTTACATTTTTTGTTTGTACCAGGGCTGCGCAACGGGGTATTTTAGTTTTATTTTTTGTTTTGTTTATTTTGTTTTATCTTATAAAGTGACAATATAATGAAAACAATATTTTAATTTATTTGATTTTTGATTTTATTACATTTATTTGTTTTTATTTATTACGTTTTCACGATAATATAAATTATCAATCCATGAAATCTCAGATAAAATATGGCGATTAAATCGATGATCTTCTTATTAGAGATATCGAAATTTAGTTGCTTTGCATTAATTAGACGGTGAAATGAATGTTCATCCTCTTGGATCTCGATTACATTGAAAATACTTTTGACGATGTCATTCTACTCTGACTTCTATTAAGAAGACAGGTGATGAACGCCATGAATTTTTTCTCTCGACGCTGAATTCTTTGACGAAGACAGGTGATGAATATGATGATCTCGTTGATGATATCGATATATAAATATTGAAATTATTATTATGATGATCTGTGATGTTGGCGAATTCAATCTACTCTGTCTTCTATTAAGAAGACAGCTGATGAACGCAATGATTTCATTCAATCGACGCTGAAATCTATGACGAAGACAGGTGATGAATATGATGATCTCATTGATGATATCGACGTTTTAATTTCTAAATTATTATAATTATGATGATCAGATCATGGCGATTTCAACTTTTATTAAGAAGACAGGTGTCGGAATGAATTGTTTCAATCTACGCTGAATTATATGACGAAGTCCGTGTTTTATTTAAGTCCTTTTTTTCTGACGTAGAAAATTAGCATGATGAAAATTAATTCTAAATTGAATTAAATCCTGAAGAGATGTGTCCCGCTCTCTGAGTTGTATGATGTATGCAGCAACGTTTGTTTGCTAATTAGAATAAATGTTATCATTTGATATTGATGAACTTGTTGATTATGTTTTTGTCGAAATCAATGAGTGTTTAACGAAATTATACTGATGGATTTATTTAATGATCAAGTAGATGTCAACGTTGATATCATCAAGATTTATGATAAGCTCTAAATTAAAATATATATATTATAGCTGGACCCGTGCACGACTCGTGCCAAGATTTTGTGTATTCGAAGATATGGAGCGATTTTATTAATATAAAAAACATTTTTATCATTTATATGAGGGGCTCGTGTTTAGCTGTTGAAGTTTCTTATTGGTTTTATAAATGTAGTAACCAAATAATAATTCTCCGCCTTAACAACTTTTCTCAAAGACAATTCTTTATCAGACTGCGCTTCTTCCCCGTAGAATATTTTGCCGTAGAATTCTTCCCAGTAGAAATATTCCCCGTAGAACGCTTTCCCGTAGAATTCTTCCCGGTAGAGTTCTTCCCGTAGAATTCATTCCGGTAGAATTGTTCCCTGTAGAATTATTTCCCGTAGAGTTTTTTACAGTAGAAGTTTTAGTATGATGAGTTTTAGTGTGGTGAGTTTCGGTGTGGTCAGTGTGGGTTTGGTGAGTTTTAGTGTGGTGAATTTTAGTGTGGTGAGTTTTAGTGTGGTGAATTGTATTGTGGTGAGTTTTATTGTCGTGAGTTTTAGTGTGGTGAATTTTTGTGTGGTGAATTTTATTGTGGTGAGTTTTAATTTGGAGAGTTTTAGTGTGAAGAATTTTAGTGTGGTGAGTTTTAGTGTGGTGAGTTTTAGTGTGGTGAGTTTTTGTATGGTGAGTTTTAATGTGGGTGAGTTTTAATGTGGGGAATTTCGGTGTGGTGAGTTTAAAGAATTTTGGGTGGTTGTTAACCTGGTGTGAAATATCTTGATATCACTATAATAACTGTTGACATACACGTAATGTAAAATGTATCTTCTATGGGGAGTCCCACGCCTAATGGTCCAATCACTCCCACATTCGGCTTAACCGTTTAGAATGATTAAAAATAACGCTGACCAAAATTTAATTAAATTTGCTATCCCAATTGCTGATATGTGTTTTTAATTTTTGTGTTATATGGGAGGTACCACGTCCAGTCCACTTACCGAGATATAGCATATACTCTGCCCACGGCCAACATACATATTGTGCCAAAATTTTATTCAATTTGGTTCAGCAGTTTTGACGTTTATTCGTAATTTAAAAATATATATATTCGACAAAAACAACAATGTTCGAAAAATTTCGACAAAAAAAATTGTTAAAAAAACATTTTGGACGACAATCGAAATCAACATTTTACACAAAAAAAATTCAACAAAAACAACAATGTTCAAAAAATTTCGAAAAAAAAATGTTGGTCGACAAAAACAATGCAATGGTCAAATCACCATTTTCCAAAAAAAAAAAAAAAAATTGACAAAAACAATGTCGAAAAAAATTGTTTTTGCTTTTGTTTTTGATTTTGTTTTCTTTTTCTTTCATTTTTTTGTTTTTCCTTTAGTTTGGATTTTTTTTTTATGTTATTGCTTTTGTTTTTGTATTTTTGCTTTTATTTTGTGCTTTTGCTTTTGTGTTTTTTCTATTAATTTTTTTAGTATTTGAGTTTTTTGTTTCATATTCGTAGCTAGTGAAAGTCTACGTTGTATGGGAGATGCCACTCCTCTTTGTCCAATCCTGTCCATATATAGCCTATCATTCCTTCCAGACCATACCGCATCTGTGGTAAAAATTTCAAGCAAATCGGATCAGTCGTTTATACGGAGAAGCAGAAGAAACAAACAAACAAATAAAGAAACAAACCAACCAACAGAAAGATTTATTATGTTAATAGGATGACTTTGTAAAATGGCACAACAATAATTTTTACATTTTTTTATCAAGTAATATTGTTTTTTATTCATAAAATTTTAAATTTATTGTAAAGTTTTGAATTTCCGTTGGATATATTTCGCCGGCATATATAAAAAATATATGGTAGCGCATAGTTTTGACGTCTAACACCGAAAAGAAAATTACATTATTGTTTTTGATTCGACTATTATAAATAAAAGGAGAGAAAAATAATTAAAACTTAAAAATCTTAAAAACTGGACCTTATTTAACAAAACCATTTTCGGAATTAGCTCCAGTATCAAATAAAGCCGCAATCAGACTTTGGACTTTTATTAAAAAAAAACGACAAGTTTTTAACCAAGAAACTTGCTTTGCACAAACTGGAATTGGAATCATTTTAATTTTTTTTTAGTAAGTATTTTTTTTGTATTAGAGACATTCCACACCAAAACTACCAGAGTTCAACACTCACCTTCTCCAAAGATACATTGGTTCAAAGTTTCAACAAATTAATCAATAATCACTTTTTGTAGAAAAAAAAACTCTCGACCGTAGAATGCAGCAAATCTCGCTTTAAGGAAATAAAACCAACTTCGTGATAAGTCCTAAATCTGAACATTTAATCAATGATCACAGTCATTGTAATTTAAATTAATTGTTCATAAAAAGGAAACCTTTTCAAATATATTCAAATATCAAATTTATTCAAATATCAAATTTATATACGGAATTTTAAAAAACAAACATTTTCAATAGTTTAAGTATTGTTATATCGAAAAATCTTAAAAAAAAAAATTTTAATGTGGGATAAAAAATAGAGCCACTGCACTCAGACAGGGTTATATCCATTGTGCTGTGACCCAGTTCCCTGGTTTTTAATGATACTTCTTAGATTCATTATTGAATCTAAGAAGGCTATTGTGTGATAGAGAGTGAAGCTGATCCTCTCTCATCACGTCTGTGCCAAAGATCTGCCTTCTAATTCTAGAAAATGCTGGACAGTCACAGAGATAGTGCTCTGTGGTGCCAGTTTCTTCGTAGCAGGCAGAACATAAGGCGCTTTCGGCCAGGCCGAATGCGTTCATGTGTTTTTCACATGCGTTGTGTCCCGTTAGAAGTCCCGTCAGTTTTCTGCACTCCTTTCTACTTAAGGAAGTAGAAACGAGGCCGATCTTTTGGTTATCGTCATGAGTGTCATGAGCTTGGAGATTCTGCATTTCGTCTCATTCAGCCATCTGCTCTTGTGTGCGGAGGCGACCCAAGAGCTGATGACGAATTTTCCCGTAGATGCAGGTAGTCCAAGCACAGGTTCTGATCCAAATGGATTATCCTCAGATCCACCACGTGCTAGTTCGTCAGATGTTTCATTGCCCGAAACTCCTTTATGGCCCGGCACCCAAATCAGTTTCAGTGTATTGTATTTACCAACACAATTGAGACGTGATCTGCATTGACGTACAATTTTGGATGTGATGACCTGGTTGTTCAAAGCCATAAGAGCAGCCTGACTATCGCTGCAAACTGATATAGCCCTGTTCTGCCATCTATTATCCGCAATGTAGTCCATAGCCATAAGTATAGCATAGACTTCGGCTTGAAATACCGAGGCATTGTCGCCTAAGGCGAAGTGAAGTCTGCGGTCATCCGGTTCCACAAACACTCCAGCACCAGATCTCTGATCGGTTCTGGAGCCGTCTGTGAAAATGCGGTGTGACCCTCTACCTGGCTCACAGTCAGGCGTTAGCCAGTCTTGAATGTCAGGTTGGCAGACCTCAAAATTTCGTCTTGGTAATATTTCTTTTATCATTGCATCAGAGGGCATCTCCAGTAGACAGGTGTCTAATGGATTGTCGAGTGTAATGTCAGAGATATTCCAGGGAACATTAAACCAGAAACCACCTCGTTTTAGTCTCCAGCAGCCTTTCATGGCTTCGCCTCTGATGAAGATGTCAAGTGGTGGTAGGTTTAAGATTGCATTCAGTGCTGGACCAGGTGTAGTGGGAAAGGCACCCGTAACACCCAGACACACGGTTCTCTGAATCTTGGCAAGACTAGTTGTCACGCATTTTCGCGACAGCTTGTTCCACCAGACTACCGATGCATATGATATCATCGGTCTTATCATTGCCGTGTAAATCCATAAGGTTTTGCTCGGCGATAGTCCCCATGTCTTCCCAAAAATTCCTCTGCATTGCCAGAAGGCATTCAATGCTCACGAAATTTTATTTTCAACATGTTTTGTCCAAAGTAGTTTACTATCTAGAGTTAAGCCCAGATATTTTACTTCGTTAGACAGAGGAATAGTGACATCCTTAAGTACTGGTAGAGATAATCCTGTCATTATTCTTTTCCTAGTGAAGAGAACAATCCCTGTTTTGTGAGGGTTGACGGAAAGTCCGTTTGCAGTACACCAGCTGTCAATTCGGTTCAACGAGTTTTGTGTTTTAACACAGACCTCATTGAGGGAAAAGCCTGTGGCAAGAATGGTAACATCATCTGCATAGGCCTGGGAATAGACACCTGGTCCATCGAGATCGTTGACTAGAGAGTCAAGCAGCATACACCAGAGCAGGGGGGAGAGAACGCCTCCTTGAGGACAACCTCTATTCACCCCTGCCATAATATACTGACCGCACTCCGCCTCAGAAGTGATGGTCCTAAACATTAGCATTGACCTTAGCCATTTGACCAATGTTTCATCTATTCCATGCCTTCTAGCTGCGTCACACATTCCATCAAAAGTCGCATTATCAAAAGCACCCTCGATGTCAACAAATATGCCCATTACGTACATCTTCCTTTGAAAAGCATGCTCGATCCGGCCAACCAGATGTTGCAATGCTGTTTCACAGGATTTTCCACGTTGGTAGGCATGTTGTCTTGATGATAGTGGGTACCTTGACAGCGATGTTTTTCTGATGTGCAGCTCAACTAGTCTTTCTAGACACTTTAGTATGAAGGACATCATACTAATGGGTCTGAAGCTCTTGGCTATGGAATAGTCTTCTCTTCCAACTTTAGGAATGAAGGCTACTTTAACTAAACGCCAGGATGTCGGAATGTATGCCCATGCGAGACTTGCTCTAAAGATCTTCTTTAGGCATGGTAGCAATTGGGTTATACCTTCCTGTAGCATGACTGGGTAGATGCCATCCGGTCCAGGTGACTTGAAGCCATCAAAAGAGGCCACTGCGTATTGAATAGCTTCATCGTATACAACCAATCTGGCAACCTGCCAGTCATGTTTTGTCACATTAGAGTTGTTATTGCAGTCCCCATTGCTGGGATTACAAAGTGGCCCTATGTGGATTTGATTTCCCGGAAAGTGAGTCTCAACTAGGACACTGAGTGCCTCTGTCTTACACTCAGTATACGAGCCATCAGGTCTCCGCAGTGAGTCCAGTCGAGCAGTTCGGTCTCTTTTAAGAAACTTGACCAATCTGCTAGTCTCACTGCAGGATTCGATGCTACTGCAGAAGTCTTTATAGGAAACACTTTTCGATTTACGAATTCGTTTCTTATACTCTTTCTGCTTAGCTCGATAAAGAAACCAGTCAGAGTCTAAGTTGCTCCTTAGGGCCCTATTTAGAAGCTTTCTGGAATCCTTGCGCAAGGTTTCAAGACAAGCGTTCCACCAAGGAACGGGAGGTCTAGATAACGTTTTTCGTACCGGACATGTTCGTCCAAAACTAGAATTTATGACATCGTTCATGACTTGAACGGACATCTCAATACTTTCTTTGGTACGAATTCTGACAGGAATATTGAGGGAATTCTCAAGTTCATGTCTGAAGCGTGCCCAGTTCGTTTTTCTAGGGTTTCTTACCGTGGTTACCAGTCTGACATGTGATTTATGCCTTGAAGTTTGCTTGAACAAACTTGGATAACAAAAATCAAATCTTGTTGCTAATTTTTTAAATTTGGTAATTTTCGTAGAGTAAAATTTTATGTTAGGATAATTTAAATATTTTCCACATTGATATCGCAATGCTTTTCAAATAAATATCGATATATTTTAACTATTTGATGCAATATTAATCCAGAATCGTTTTTATTATCGTTTTGAAAATAAAACTGCGATATGTCGCTTTGAACTTTTTTTTCAGTTTTAGTACGATTTGGCCTTCGATATTGGTACAAGATATAATTCGATATCGTACAATTTTGCCGACATAAAAAATTGCAACAATTTTGGATGATTGTCAGGTGCCTGTTTTATAAATTTTTTTTTAGTGTTTCAAATATAGGTACTCCACTGTAAATACCTCAGACAAAATATTTGGCAGGATCAAAGAAGTTCGGACATTTTTTCAATTCTTTCAAACAGACAAAAATCGCACCATTTTTAAAAAAAAAATTTCAACTGCGGCGCTTTTAAAGAAGATCAATGGAAATTTTAATAATCTTAACATTGTATTTTTTAACAAATGTTAAAAACGAGCGATTTTTTTTTCTTATGGTATACAAATTTTGTTCGATTTGCATCTAGCACCACTACATTATATCAGTATGAAATTGTGTGTCTCTGCGTGCAAAGCTCCCTATTTCAATCAAATATTTCATACACAAATTTTAAAAAATATTCCGAAAAATGTAAGTAAGATAAAGTATAAAACATTTTTTCGAAATTTTGACAGCAAACACATTGCGAACTAATATTTAAATGTTTTTCAAGAGAGCTTAGATAATTGTGATAAATTACTCTCCCGACACACTTTTTTGGTAACACAAATTTCTTTTTGATTTTTTGCAAAAAATAATATCTGGACCCAGATTTTTTGCCAGTTATCCATAGGGAGAGGTTCATATTTCATTTTGTGATAAAGTTTGCATCTGCTACATGTCGAAATCGTGCGATAACTTGCGATACCAAAAATTGTCTTTTTTGCAACTTTGATTCGATTTTTTAAAAAAATCTCGACGTATAGGGAAAATTCTGAGTACGCAGCAAGAATCAGAAGACCAAAATCTACCAGAACTGATAAGTTTCATTTGTGTGGAAAATTCTTGTAGAACAGCGTTATTATCAAATGTAGCCACCGTCATCAATTCATCATCATCGGTGTTCACATCATCCAAAACATATGACTCTGTTGCTGACTGAGTGCTGCTTTTATGTTTCCAGCCATCGTCCGGAAGCGGAGGCCGACCATGAACACTACCGCAATTCACAAATTTGTGTTTCCCACAATCATTTGTGTGTGTGATGTTTTGTGCGAAACACTCCTATTTTTTCTACAGTTAAGGTTGCAATAGTTCATAATAGATTTGTAACTTTGATTTCTAAAATGGCGTCAGTTTTATAAAATTGAATCTATATTTTGGTATTATTTCGCGGTGGGGGGGAATGGCTCTATTTGCCCCGTCTTCTTTCAGGTCTCAAGGTTAGGACTTTGTGGCTCCTAGTTCGGAATATTGGCCGGAGCTATTTGCTCTACGTAGCTCCGTTCGGTCATTACGACTGCGGTCATTTCGCTTGCAGCACTCTTGTAACGTGGTCATCCTATGGACTAGTATGTGCGACATTAGACTCTCTCCCAGTGTTAAGCTGAAGTTATAATATACGTAAGGTAATGTCATCGGAACGTGAATTTTGACAACGTACGTCTATTATTACTCCAGCTTTAGACTTAGTCTGTCTCGTTTGGGTTAAAAGAGTGGGCAAAAATACGTGCAGAACGGATTGTTCTCGTAATTCAACCTGTGTAGGTAAGCTTTGAAGCAGCCATTACCACTTAGTAGCTGGGTGATGTAGAAATCCCCCGTATCATCTATTCATCCATTCCGTTATGCTTGGTATGTTTCGATGCGTCCATCATACTTTCTCCTGCCGTCCTGCCACGCGGTCGAGATAGGATTATGGACTTCACAACGCCTGTTAGGAATATCCTGCGGTGTTGCTTTAGTCCCCTGACGTTCAGCATTATTCTGGAGAGCGATGCACATTAGGGCGGATCGAAACCAAACTGTTATTTTTATTTCAAAATGTAATAGATCTTAAAAGTTACATTACGATGCTAGAATTTATCAAAAATAATTTGAGTCAAAAAAAATTATGTTTTATGTTCGCGCATTGCAGATGAAGTTAAAAAACACTTTCGATGCGTCCATCATACTTTCTCCTGCCGTCCTGCCACGCGGTCGAGATAGGATTATGGACTTCACAACGCCTGTTAGGAATATCCTGCGGTGTTGCTTTAGTCCCCTGACGTTCAGCATTATTCTGGAGAGCGATGCACATTAGGGCGGATCGAAACCAAACTGTTATTTTTATTTCAAAATGTAATAGATCTTAAAAGTTACATTACGATGCTAGAATTTATCAAAAATAATTTGAGTCAAAAAAAATTATGTTTTATGTTCGCGCATTGCAGATGAAGTTAAAAAACACTTTAAATCCATATTTTCATTTTTTTACCATCTAGGTAAACTTTTTTGTTGGATCGTAATAGACTCAAAAAATTAGAGATTGTTATATATTGTCCTCCTAAAATTTCAACGATTTTGAATAAAATCTTATACTCGCGCATCGTCATTTTTTTCATTTATTTTTCATTTATGTTTTTATGTTTTTTCATTTAAGTTTGCTGAATCCCAATTTGTTAACGGTCACTTTGGAACGGGTATAATTTTTGAAAAAAAAAAATCCTTAAGTCAGATGCTTTCATCATATTAAAAGTTACATAGTGGTCCTAGAACTTCCTTCACACAATTTTAGTAAAAAAAATACCGTCCTGTGCTCGCGCACTGCAACCGAAGGTAAAAATTCCATTAAGAAATATAAATTTATGGTTAGGGTAAAAAATATTGTGTTTTGAATCAGAATTATCTCAAAAAATTAGATTTAGAATCTATTAACGCCCTCCCAAAATTTCTTAATTTTTAAAACAAATCTGCGCATCCTCCTTGAAGTGGGAAACACCCAATAAATCAAAATTTTCTTTGATGTTCTTTTTAATTTTTTTTATATTGAAATTGTTTGTGGGCAATTCTAGGACCATTTTATTACTTATAAACCCAATTACGACAAAAAAATATCAAACAATATGCTGTAATAGTAAAAAAATGTATAATGGGCAAAGCACCAACTTTACGAATTTTTTTCTACAAAAACTATACGCGATAGAAATTGACTGTTAAACAATTTGGATTCAGCACACCTACAAATATTAATAAAAAAAACATGTCAAAATAATCACCCATGCCGATATTACAACGGTTTAACCGAAGAAAATATCGATTTTTTTTGTACTTTTTCAACTTCAAGGACGATGCGCGAGTATAAGATTTTATTGAAAATTGATGAAATTTTAGGAGAACATTTTTAGATACAATCTCTAATTTTTTGAGTCTATTACGATCCAAAAAAAAGTTTATGTAGATGGTTAAAAATATGGATTTAACAAGTTTTCTTAACTTCATCTGCAATGCGCGAACACAGGACATTATTTTTTTTACTCAAATTTTGTGTGGTAATCTCTGGCAGCACAATGCATTTTTTAAGCGCTATTGCAATTTTGGGAAAAAATTTCGATCCGCCCTAATGCACATGCTTTCGCTGCTTTCTTTCTCGTATATTCGAGGTGGTCATTAAAATTGAGCCGTCCGTCTATTATGACACCAAATTACTAAATAGTCGGTTTCGGGGTACTGTATCTGTTTTTTGTTCAGCTAGGCTTAGCCTTGCTCTTGTTAACCATTCCTGTACCATTTTAACGGTTCTGTTAGCAATCTCTTCTACCTCTTCTAGGTGTTTGGCGACAATCACTATTGCAATATCGTCAGCGAAGTCGACCATTTGCCTCTTTTTGGATTAGCAGGCGTAGCACTCCAGGCGTAGTAGTCGGTATTCCTAAAGTAGTCGGTAACTACTTTAAATATTTCCGTCCGTCAGACACATCGATTATTTATATCGATAACCGCGGCGAATATATGAACCATCTGCTCCATCAATGTTCGCTGCATATAAAATATCACTCGTTACGTTTTTATAAAACCAAACGTTCACCCGTCACCGCGACAAATAAAAATAACAACCCGTCAACGCGACTTACGGTCCGCGACACTAAACATAAACAATTAAATAATAAACCCAACAATCACCAATCAACACAAATCACTACAACAACTACGAAGAGGAACTGCCGGCACCTCTACAGGAAGACGGATTTATACAACACAAAGCAAACACAACATAATACACAAAACAGAGCAAGGTAATATCTATGAAATTTATTATATTGTATTTGACTCGACCCACTCGACCCATATTAAATTGAAATTGAATATTTCAATCGTGTTTCCCAATCCGCCAATTGCCATTATTTCGTTCGCCAGCCGAACAATCTTCATGATCGGTTGTGGCACTTTCGAAGTTGTGAACTTCGTTGTGGAACTTCGAAGTTGTGATTGTTAATACATTATGAGAACATTTCTCTCCAACAACACTCTAAAAAAGGAATATTTATAAAGAAATTGTGGTAAGCGACCGGTTACTTCTAATTAATTCATATATGCTGCCAGGAATACTTATTGTTAGTCGTAAATAATAACGCCTTATTGCAAACAATTACACAATTCTAGTGTTTGAACAAAACAATATCCATAAAAGCATTTAAAATATTTTCTTTAAAAAATGTGACTTCAATTATTACTCCCGAACAATCATTTGTTACCAATAAATGATGAAAATTGTTATTTAGTAATAAGTGTTAAGTGTTTCTCACAACGCAATTTTAAAAGTGTTTGCCCTAAACACTAATAGCTTCTCGGAGAAAATGCTACATTAAAAGTTATTGCCGCAAAAATCGCATAGCTTGTTACAAAAAATGCATCACTTGAACAATTCAACTCCACAAAAATGAAATTTAACATTTCTTGTAGATTTCAGTCTCCTGATTCTTGCTGCGTACTCAGAATTTTCCCTATACGTTAAAATTTTGCAAAAAATCGAGTCAAAATTGCAAAAAAGGCCATTGCATATGCAAACTTTATCACAAAATAAAATATGAACCTTCCCCTACGGATAATTGGCAAAAAAAATCTGGGTCCAGATATAAGATAAAAGTGTGTCGGGAGAGTCATTTATCACAATTATCTAAGCTCTCTTGAAAAACATTTAAATATTAGGTCGCAATATTTTCTGTCAAAATTTCGAAAAATTTTTTAAACTTTATCTTACTGAATTTTTTTGGAATATTTTTTAAAATTTGTTTATGAAATATTTGATTAAAATTGAGGAATTCCCAGAGATATACAATTTCATACATATTTAATGTAGTGGTACATAAGGGCATTTTTCTTTTATTTTCACAATTCATATGCGCCACGAAAATAGTCCCAAATCTGCCATTCATTAAAATAAAATCTTCAATATATATTACTACAAAAGTCGCGACAAAACAATATTATAAATTTAAATTTATAATATTGTGTCGCATTTTTTTATTTTTTCATGTCAAATTTTAAATTTAAATTTTAATTTCAGTTCAGTCACTCAGAAGCATTCGTTGACGACGGATGTGTATTTGATTTTTTTAACCTATTAAAGCCTGCCGGATCAGATAAACACCAGGAGGTTACGCGGTGCTATTGTTGAGAGTCAGCATTATGACAGTCACTTATATCGTGGCAGTTCATTGATATTTTCCTAGTTGGTATTTGCTGTTGCTAAATATTAATTACTATCTTTTAAAATAATGTTAAATGCATTCTTTTTGTTGTTAAAACAAAAAGGGAATGATGTTGGTTTGATGACACACTTTTTTGTCGTTGCCAAAATAAGCGTCGACAATTTACTTAGTCAGCAATTATAACTATAAACTAAATTCGCAGCAGCGTCAAGTTGCTACCTTAAAGAAAATAAGCACGTGGTGCAATTTGTTTGTAAACAAAGATGACTTCAATTCGACTTTGCGATGGACTATATTCAATGTCATCGTGGGATGATTATGCAAGAGTTGATTTCACAGTCAGCGTTAAGAACTCGAGTTGTGGATCGAACTTGAGTTCTTTACGGAACTTGTGATTGGTTAAAATTATGCTTCTGGGCAAAAGCAGCAATACACACTGTGATTGGCCAAAATTATGTTTCTAGGCTGAAGCAGCAAAAGACACTGGAAAAGTAGCATTGAAACTTAGATTAAGTATTAGTATAGAACCTAAAGTTATTTAGTTGTTAGGTTGGTTGTAATTAAATTAAGAAGTCAGTTCATAAGTTGAACAATAAAAAGAAATGAGATAAAAGTGATATCAAAAGGATAAACTGGAAATGTAGTAAGTCTTGTTATTCATTAGATGTCTTGTTTTAGGTGATGAAATAGGGCTATTTAACATTGGCGCAACCAGTTTTAGAACCAAAAACAACCGCTCTAGATGGATATTAAAATGAGTATCCAACATATTGCAAAGACCATGAACCGTTTGGTTCCGATGTTCTCAGGCATGGATTCCAATGATCTGCCCTCGGAAGTTTGTAGATTCATACAAGGATGTGATTTAGCGGTAAAGGCTACGAACGAAACTGAGTTACAAGAATTTATATCATGTGTTAAGTTTAAAATGTATGGAGCTGCATTTGAACTAGTTAATGGAATTCAATTTAGCAGGTTAAATGAATTATATACTCTAATAAAGAGGACATATCTTAAAACCAAGGAATGAAACCTAAACAAATAACGGTTTCGATTTCGGTTTTTTTCGCGTTTCGGTTTCGGTTACGGTTTCGGTTTTAAGTTTTTATAACGAAACGGTTTCGGTATACCGGTTCCATATTACGGTTTCGGTTTTGATTTCAGTTTTTGTATAAATTTTCTTTTTTCCATATTTTTCAAATAATTTAACATTGTTTATATTGTGCTAAGTTATGTTCAAATTATGATATTGGGGTAAAGTGGGAAACGCAATTTAAACAATGTTTGTTGTTATTTTAGTTAAAATATTGTGTTATATTTATTATTTAATTGGTTACGCCAAGAACAAATTTTACTTTAAAATTTCGTGACTACAAACCAATTAAAATCAACATTTTGACACAACCTGAGTTATGATCTGAATTGCAAAGAAGAAGAATTTTGTCCAATTTCCATCCATAAAAGCCAAAGAAATTAAATTTCAACAGTTCAGTGAACTACAATATATGTAAAATAGTGATGGTCATTTGCAAGAGCAAGGCAAGAAATGGTAATCTTGTTCTTGTATAGGTACATATGACCTTGTTCTTGCAATACCTTTCTTGCTCTTGCTTGCAAGAATCTTGCAAATTTTTACTTTTAAATTTTAAATAAAAGATCGAAGACAGATATCTTAAAATGCATATTAGTTATGAAAACGAATAGAATTTGAACAATAATTGTATTTAAGTTACACATTTTCCATTTTTTCAATTTCTTCAACAAAAATGAATTATTTTACTAACAAAAAAAAAAATTTAATTATATTTTAACAAGAATTAACTAATAAAAAATAATTGTAAAAATCAAGTGATGTTGACAAGACAATTCAAAATTTCAAGGCCATAATAAAATGAACATAATATGTTCAATGTATATTATACATTCATAATAAATATAAGGAATATTTCGTATAGACATATTTCTGTTTTCGTCAGAGATTAAACAAAATCTGTGTGCTACACCTACCGTATGTAAAGAGAACACGAATATTATCTTGCAGGGTAACATTTTTCTTTGCGAACACAAACTCAAGCGCAAACGCTACAAAGCGAACACTAACAGAAAGAAGATAATACAACAATAACGAATTACGTTTCGTATATACACACTTTCACAACGACAACTCTACGTTGCTATCCGGTATCATCGCAAACAGACGGATGACAACGGACAGACGCATGACAGCAGACAGTCACATGACACCACACTTCATGTATGTATCTAGTTCAGCTATCTAGGTGGCAACAACAACGAGTTTTCTTTGTGGTACAAAAAAAGCTTTGATGCTGCTTTATTTGCATTTCTGTTGTTGTTGCACTTTCAAACGAATCAGCGGATTTGTGATAAAAATGAAAACACAAAAAGCAATATATAAGCTAAATGAGGTACACTGTGAAAATGTTCATATATTATTTTTTTTTTGTTTTATAAGTTGAATGAAATAATGCACATAGAACTTAACTTAAGTAAACTTCATGATTTTACAATTAACAAAAAAACTATGTATAAATGTAAAACAAAAATAATAATGTGCATAGCACAGTGCATTTGTACAATCGATGTACGAACTAACGTAGTGAAGAAAAGTGAAAAAAACATTGTTTTGTCTATTTTATCTTATTGAAGCGACTTTTGAAGCACTTTTGAAGCTATTTACCGCTACAAAAGTGCTTCACAGACCTTATTTTTAAGATGCTTATATTCTTTACCCTTGGGAACTCAAAATTTTATTAAATGATATTTTACTTAAGATCTTCTATATAAAATAAAATAAGTTTTTCTGTTTCTATTTATAGGTACTTTTTTAAAAACCGTTTTAAACCGGTATAAAACCGAAACCGTTTATATCGGTTTTGGATATCGGTTTATTTCTGATTTTCATATAACGGTTTCGGTTACGGTTTCGGTTTTAAAAATGAAACGGTTTTAAACGGATATCGGTTTCGGTTTCGGTTACGGTTTCAATCCTTGCTTAAAACATAACATTAGACTCAGTGATAAATGATATAAAGCATGCATATCAAAGATCCACGGAAGAAATTAGACCTTTTGCAAGACGCCTAAATGACATGAAAACAAAGGCGGTGAAATTAATAAAAGAAAAATATAACGGCACAGGGAACGAGGCAATGTTAATGGAACTGAACAAATCCATACAAAAGACTTTTAAAGTAGGTCTTAAGGACAAACACACTGAAAATACACATGCTAAATATTAAGTCAAACTCGTTAGATTCACTGATAGGGGAAGCAGTAGAAACGCTGGAGATAATACAAAGTGGGCGTGTAATAGAAACAACACAGAATACCTTAGAGGTGCACTATAACAGGGCCTCCCAAAGAACATGCGAAAAAATTGCTATAGGAAACAATAGTGGATAACTTGGGCACGAAATGCTCGCAAACGAAAGGGATGAAGTTATTCCAACATGTTCATTTTGCGATAATGACGGACATACGAAAGACGGATGTATCAGTCGGAAAAAAACATGCCTTACTGTCAAGAATGTGGCAATTACGGCCACAGAGCCTTAGCAAATAATGAAAGGCGCCGGAGCCGGAACCGGAGCAAAACTGTACGCGTAGACAACAAACAATAAATTACGATTAAAATGATGGCTACGAGAATAATACGCAAGCAAATCATAGGAATAATAATGTTCGAAGATATAATAAAAACAATAATTGGAATTATCATAATGAAAATAGAAATAATAATTATAATAACAATACCAATAATAATAGTTATCGGAATAATAAACGTAATTATAATAATAACAATGAAAATAATTACAATAACAATAACAACAATAATAATGAAAATAGAAATAGTAATTATCGGAATAATATTCGTACTAAAAATAAAAATGGGAATAGTAGTAATAATAATAAGGATTTAAATAAATGCAAATGGTGTGCAAGAATTGAAAACTGTTATTCGTAGAGAGATTTTGAGTCTACCCGCATCCAGGGAAGCTGTTAGGAGCCCAGAATAGGCCAATTATCTTGGAACCCCAGACAAGTTGCGACATCAGGCCAACGAAGATAGGAATTGTGAATCAGACGCCGTGCGCGGCAGTGGATACGTTTGCTATCAATGGTAGGAAAATGGTAGATAATTTTTGTTCACTAATTGTATTATCGTTGATGAACGTCTTTGGCATAATAGCATTAACAACAAAAAATAATTTTTATGATTGCATAATAAATAGGATATGTATAGAAGAAAATAAGAAAAAATTAAAAGATCTGATTACTTCAGGAATTGATAGTATAAATAAAAATATTAGTAAATATATTGAAAATTTTAAGGACGTAAAATTAAGTTTATATACAAAACCAAAACCATTATTTATAGTAGACAGGGGGAATACAGACAGATATCAAAATTAAATGATGTTTTTATAGAAATACTCAGAAGGCTCAGTCTGACGTTACATGCAATTATGCAGGATCAGGGAGTTCCGTCAGACGGTATACTTGGACGAGATAATCTATGGAACCACGCAATCATCAATGCAGTGGAAAAGGGATTAACCTTTATAGATGGGATTAGAAATAAAATTGTAACACTACATCTCAGATCACCAGATGAAATAATCAAAATATTATACAGTGAAGAAATTAGTTTATATCGGAGAAACCATATCAAATGTGAGAAAAAATAGTGTTTACGTTTCAGTGTTAAACTCAACAGAAAAGGACATAATATTGAATAAGAACATACAGCTTAAATTTTCAAATTATAATAAATTTATGGAACCAGTGAGTGGCACAATGAATAGCGTTCAAAGCATAAACATACGACACAGAATATGCAAACTATTTGACTCATTAAAATTGTATCCAAATGCAAATGTTGAAGAGAAGGTATCAATAGAAAAAATATGTGCGTCATACCATGATGTATTTCTGTTAGAGGGGGATGAGATATCGTATACACCAATTTTAAAACATAAAATTTCCACAATAGACGGCCAATCTCCGATTAACCGAAAACAATATAAATTACCCAATATTCACAGAGAAGAAATCAACAAACAGATGCAGAAATTATTAGACGATGATATTATTTCACCAAGCACGTCACCTTGGAATTCACCACTATTGTTGGTGCATAAAAAGAGTGGCAAGGACGGACAGAAAAATAGAGACTGGTAATAGATATCAGATAACTGAATGACGCAACGATTAAACAAGTATTTCCAATACCTCGTATTGATGAAATTTTGGATCAATTAGGTCACAGTAGGTATTTTTCAGCATTGGATCTTGCAAGTGGTTATCACCAAGTGCTAGTGGACTAACGCCACAGAGAAAAAAAACAGTGTTCAGCACGGGTTTGGGACATTTTGAATTTAATAGGATGTCATTTGGATTGACGGGGGCACCCGCTACGTTTCAAAGAATAATGAACCACATTTTAACAGGATTGCAGGGACTTGATTGTTTCGTATATCTGGATGATATAGTGGTGTATGGAAAAAACATAATCGAGCATGAAATTATACTATGTAAGGTGTTAGAAAAATTGAGGGAAAATAACTTGAAATGAAATACGGAAAAATGCAATTTTTTAAGGCGTGAAGTAGTATATTTAGGGCAAAAATACACGGAGTCAGCCGCAACGCCAGATCCCGATAAAATAGAATTTGTCAATAATATTCCGGTACCCAGGACCAAGAAACAGGTGCAAGCCTTCTAAGGTTTAGTAAATTATTACAGAAAATTCGTAAAGAATGTGGCCAAGTTAACACTACCGATTAATAAACTGTTGCGGAAGGATGCCACTTTTGAATGGACAGACAAGTGCTAGGATTCATTTATTAAACTTAAGGAAGCAGTTATTTCACCTAATGTTCTAGCATACCCAGATTTTTAAAAACCCTTTGTATTGACAACTGATGCAAGTGGAGAAGCTATAGGAGCAGTGCTGTCACAGGGCAAGCCAGATTCTGATCGACCAATCGCATTTGCAAGTAGAGCTCTAAATGACGCAGAAACAAGGTACTCAACTATTGAACGATAATTTTTGGCAATAGTATGGGCCACAAAAGATTATAGAGCGTATTTGTTGGGGCGTTCATTCACGGATTATACGGATCATCAACCACTGCGTGGCATAGCGAATTTAAGGATCAAACGTCAGGTTTAGGCACAAGTTATCAGAATACGAGTTCGAAATAATTTATAAACCTGGAAAAAAGAATTTAAATGCTGACGCATTAAGTAGGATCACACAATTAGAAACAGAAATTGCGGCAGTTCAAACCCGTTCTAAAACTACACCAAAGGCAATAGATCCACAACCGGACGTCAGTAAACCAGTCATGGACGACACAGTAACGGATATGGATGGTGAAACAATCTTGAGTCAAGTATTAACTGGTCCTGAAGAAATTAAAACAGTTATTGGAGATTTTCACGACTCGCCGTTAGGGGGTCATCAGGGCACACTGAAAACATATTTTCGAATAAGAAAGCAATATAGGTGGAAGGGTATGCAAAAACACATTAAAGAATATGTAAAAAATTGCCCTAAATGTCAAATTAACAAAAGTTCTAAGCTAACAAAAATGCCAATGGTCTTGACAGATACACAAACGCGCCCATTTGATAAAGTTTATATGGACTTAGTAGGAATTTTACCCTAGACAATATCTGGCAATAAATACATTTTAACATTTCAAGACGATTATTGCTGTGTATCAATACCAGACGCAGAAGCAAGCACAGTGGCTAAAGCATTTTATGATTTTATGACGCCACAATATTCCAAAAATTCTAGTAACTGACAATGGCTCTAATTTCGTGTCAAAGTTATTTTCCGATACATGCAAATTATAGGGTTTAAAAAAATGCACATTACACCCTATCACCCACAGGCCAATGAATCATTAGAACGTAGTCACAGACCATTACTGGGATCAATGGTTAAATTCGGCAATGCATGTCCATAATAATACGATGCATGTGTCAACTGGGCAAACACCTTTCCGAACACTATATGGTTATTATGATTCTGATATGCCAACTAATTTGAAACGCAAAGTTTTACCACTATTTAATGCCGATGATTATTGTTTACGTACAAACGTAAACTCGATATGTTTGAACATCTCCGTCCGTCATATCCACACAATCGATTACTTATCGATTGCTGCGGCGAACCGATCGACCGTCGGCTCTGTCAACGTTCGCCGCACATAACTTCACTCGTTACGTTTTCTTTAAACCAAACGCACGAAAACCCACCCGTCTCCGCGACATTTAAAGTTTTATCTAAATAAACTAAGTTCACCCGTCACCGCGACAACCCAAAAACCCGTCAACGCGCCAAATCGGTCCCGCGACAAATAAATATAAACAATTAAAACCAAAAATACAATCAACAATCAACACAAACACAACAACCACAGGAGGAATCCTACACTACAAACACGTCAACAGAAACAACGCGGAATTACAACATTTACACAACATACTCGGCATAACCCACTGAAAAATAAGGTAAAATGTTATATTTTATATATTGTATTTTGCCACATAAATCGCGACCCACTCGACTCAATAAATTGAAATTACTTATTTCAATTCGTGTTTCCTAATCCGCCAATTGCCATTACTTCGTTCGCCAGCCGAACATTTGGTCACTTCGAGCCTTTATTAAAAGGACTACGAAATAGTTTTGGCACGGATTGACCAGCTGAAGCAATAAAAATATTTGGCGTTAATTTTAATTTAATTAAAATCGACTCGACCCGTAATAAAAGTGAAAAAAAAAAAAAATAACAAAATAAAACAATTGTGGAACAAAGTGAAATTGTTTTTGCAAAAAAGTCGTATTTTTTGCAAACCGACCCGACCCGACCCGAAGAAAACGATCGTATTATACGATACGTTTAAAAATAAATATACATTCACCAAAGTGTTAAATATAATTTAACAAAAAACAATTGATTTTATTTATTTTCACATTTTTGAATTGTTACAATATATTTTATTTAACAAAATCGCCAAATATTTTAGTTTCATTTGTTTCAGCTATCTAATCGCCGCTGCACTCGTTTGTTTATTTGCTTTATTTGCTCATAAAACAAATAGACATACACACTTATGCACTCACAGTAAAGAGAGCTGCTGTCAAGTGTGTACAGGGTTGCCACGTTGTGCACTTAAATAGTGTTTTCGTGGGATTTTATAAATTACCCGTGGGAACCAAAAAATTATCCCAAATTTTTTGGAAATTGCCTATTGAGCAATATTTAACCCGTTTATACCCACATTTAAGCTTTTTTAACCCTTTTAGACCCAAAAAATCATTTTTATTGATATTTAACAATTTTTTATAGAAAAAATATTATAAAAAATTAGCAGACCCGTTTTTTATCAAAAATATTTTTTAAAGCTTAACCCATAGCGACCCAAAATCATTTAATTGATTTTTTAAATAAAGTTTAAGAATTTTTTTTAAAAAATAAATTCTTTTATCGAATTTTTATAAAAAATATTTTTGATTTTTAACACATTGCGACCCAAAAAGCTTAACTACGCTATACAATTTTATTTGCGACCCGGTTTACCACTAAATAAAATTTTAAAGTTAACCCATTGCGACCCAAAGATAAAATTTTCAAAATTTGTTGAAATTTTATCTAAAAAAAAAAAAAAACTAAGTTTTGCAATACGTTTCGTTGGTAATAATAATTGCTGTTAACCCATACACACCCAAAAATAATTTTATTTATTTTTATAAAAAGTTTTTAAATTTTTTTAGAAGTTTTCTGAAAAAATATATACGACCCGTGAAAATCCAAAATAATTTTTGAAGATTAATCACATTGACCCACACATAAGATTTGCTTATAAATTTTTTGTGAATTTTTTCAAATTTATTTTTTGAAAAAGTATTGCGACTCGTTATTAATTTAAAAATCATTTTTTAAATTAAGCCATCCAGACCCAACATTTTATTATTGAATTTTTTCAGAATTTGTGAAGTTATTTAAATTGAATATTAATTAAACACAACCCCAATAATAAAAAAGATGGCGGCTCTGACAGCATTTATTCAATTCGGAAACGACATTATTGAATTTGAGCAAACTGCTCAAATTCAATTCAAGCTGAAAGATAAATATACGAAAGGATACAACGCATATATACGCTGTATTTCTTCCCTTTCAGAAATAATGGAGACCCTGAAACAACCGATTGAAACTCCTAAGGCAAGAGAAGAAACGACCCCAATTCAATTTGCACCCTCTATTCATTTACCCCCGTGTGACACGGATAATTTTGATGGTGACTACGTCACCTGGCCCACTTTTAGAGATATGTTTTCTGCTCTCTACATCAACAACGCCAGATTAAGCAATGTGGAAAAACTTTTCCATCTTAATCAAAAGACCCGAGGCGAAGCAAGAGACATTGTTAAGAATGCTCCTCTTACCAATGATGGTTTTATACTGGCATGGAGTAATCTCGTTGAACAATACGAGAATAAAAGAATGCAAGTAAATGCTTAACTCAAGACCCTATTGAATTTGCCACCAGTTTCGTCTGAGTCCGGTAGCTCTATTAAAAAGCTACAACGGACAATCAACAACTGTGTGACGACCCTGCAAATGTTGGATATAGACACAGATAACTGGAGTCCAATCCTAGTTTATCTGTGTTCGACCCGTCTCCCCAAAAACACGCTAGAGATATTTGAAAGATCTCTAGCAGATAGTTCAGAAATTCCTGAATGGAGAATTTTGGACAAGTTTTTGACCCAAACATACAAGACCCTTGAATCTGTTGGCGACATTAAGTCTTCGACTACGAAGACTAGTCAACAAACGGTTTCCAGTAATGCTGGACCCAAAACTTGGGGAGACAAACGTGTGAACGCATTTCACACAAATGTATATGAAAATCCATTTGCAACAAAAACGACAAGACCCAGATTTGTTGAGCCAAGACCCATCCATGCCAAGCCATCAAAATGGGAAGTTGATGGTGCCATTTGCAGAATTTGCAATGGTAAGCACACTCTTCGTGAGTGCCCCAGATTCATATCCATGAAAGTAGAGGATAGACACGATGCTGTGAAAAGATTTGAGTGCTGTTTTAATTGTTTAGCAGTATCTCACAGCATCAGGGACTGTAAGAGCGGATATAAATGTCGCTTTTGTAGCAAAAAGCATCATTCGCTTTTACATTTAGCATCGCTAGACCCGAAAGCAGACCCAAAAGACCGCCCAAGCACAAGTTCAGCTGCATCTAAATCTGATCAGCCGTCAACTTCACAGCGGCAAGCTTTCACGACCCTTATACAGTCCACTGCCTCAAGACCCACCCAAGACATCGAAGAGACACGTTTCGCGATGAAGAGCATTCTTCTGGGAACAGCAATGCTCAACATTGAACACGAAGGCAAAATGTTCCTGGCGCGCGCTCTAATCGACTCTGGATCAGAAGCGACTTTTATCACGGAGCAGTTGAGGAAGCGGATAGGACTTCCAACTAACGCCATAGGCGCTCAGGTAACAGGACTCAACCAAACAGTTGCAGCCACCCCGTCCAAATCGTGTCCATTGACATTGCGTTCAACAATTTACCCGAATTTCAGAGTCAAAACGCAAGCACTTGTACTTAAGACCCTCACAAGTGACTTGCCATCATATCAAATCGACCCGACCCTCTATGGAAATTTAAATGGTATACAGTTGGCTGATAGCCAGTTTTATAAAACCCGACCCGTGGATATGATCATAGGATGTAATCTATACCCACAAATTATACGTAACGGTGTTCAGCACAACATTGTAGAATCTTTGTTGGCGCAAGAAACTGAGTTCGGCTGGATACTTTCTGGGCCAATTCCTGAGTCAAGACCCAACAATATTGTTACATATTTTAATAAAGTGACCCTCGATACTTTATTGACTCGTTTCTGGGAAATTGAAGAAGTACCAAAATCCACGACCCTCTCAAATGCAGATATGAATTGTGAAAACAATTTCATACAGACATTACGCCGAGAACCCTCAGGCCGTTATGTAGTGACCCTGCCATTTAAAGACCCAAATTGCATTGATATTGGACTATCAAGACATATTGCAATGGCGCAATATTTGAGAAATGAAAAGTCCTTACTCAAAAGACCCGCTGTTAAAGCAGAATATGACCAAGCGATTTGCGAATATTTGCAACTTGGTCATATGAGAAAAGTGACTCATTCGCCAGCTAAATCTTGCACACCCACCCACTACTATTTACCACATCATGCAGTCATAAAACCCGATCGTGTCACAACAAAGCTGCGTGTTGTATTTAATGCATCCAGCAATACTGCCAACGGCAAGAGCCTAAATGATGTGTTGCATACTGGACCCGTTCTACAACAAGATTTAGTTTTGCAAATTATTAAATGGCGTCTTTTCAAATTTGTCTTTAATGCTGACATTGAAAAAATGTATCGTCAAATTTGCGTCGACCCTGCACATCACCCTATCAAAGAATTTTGTTTAGGAAATCCTTAGAAGAACCCATTCAGGATTATGAGTTGCAAACAGTTACATTTGGTGTTAACTGTGCCCCTTACCTTGCCATTCGGACCCTACATCAATTAGCGCAAGACGTACATGAGACCCACCCACAGGCTTCGTATATTCTACGAAACTGCATGTACGTAGATGATGTTCTGGCAGGCACTCATGAGATTGAAAGTGCTATTAATGCTCGAGATGAGCTAATCGCTGCTTTAAAATCAGCAGGATTTTCGTTGCGCAAGTGGATTGCGAACGCACCCGAAATATTGGAAAATCTGCCACAAGAACACTTGCTGCTAACAGATTTACTCAATTTATCTGAGCAATGTCAAGGTAATGCAAAGACCCTAGGCATTCGATGGAATGCTAAAAAAGATATTTTCTTTTTTCAAGTCCCACTCATCGAACTAAAAGATGCATACACAAAACGCGAAGTTTTGTCTTCTATTGCGAAGCTGTTTGACCCTGCTGGTTGGTTAGCGCCAATTATAGTGGCCGCCAAAATAATTATGCAACAGGTATGGCTCGACAAAACTGAGTGGGACGATATTCTTAACCCGTTGACCCAAAGTAGATGGCAATGGTTTATCGATGGTTATCCATCGATAAACAGAATTGAGATTCCCAGATGGACTCATTTCGCACCCGACGTTTCCGTTGAATTTCACGGATTTTGCGAAAAAAAGGCATATGCTGCAGCTCTCTATGCTCGCATACAAGATGCCAACGGCGCTGTCGTCACGACCCTTCTGGCAGCGAAGACGCGTGTAGCACCCGTCAAAACCGTTTCACTGCCACGACTCGAACTATGCGGTGCTGTTTTGCTCGCAAATATAGTTGATGCCATTCTACCTAAAATAGGCATGACCCAGTACAATACGTACTTTTGGACAGACTCGACTATTGTCTTAGCCTGGCTCAATAAACCGCCCTGCACTTGGACCACTTTTGTAGCCAACCGTATTTCGACCATTACAGAAAGCGTTGGTGTTGAAAATTGGCAACATGTCGATTCACACGAAAACCCGGCGGACGTAGCAAGCCGCGGTTGTTCTGCGTTAGAACTGGCAGAACATGAACTCTGGTGGAATGGACCAAGTTGGCTAAGGTGCGTAAGAGATGAATGGCCAATGTCCACTGACCCGATCGACACGACCCTTGATCTTAAACCAATTAAGACATTTGCGATCACGACCCAAGAGGATGTGTTGGAACGATTTTCCACACTTCCGAAAGCATTAAGAGTCTTAGCGTACGTTCTAAGATTCGTGAGAAATTCTTTACCATCGCGTCGTACTCAAATGACCCACTCAACTATTGAAATAGTACCCGAGGAAATTAAGATAGTCAAAGAAAGACTCATAGTAGTGAGTCAGAAAATGTGTTTTTCTGATGAATATATCGCTTTGACGAATAAAACCCACATTTCGTGCAAAAGTTCACTACTAACCCTAAACCCATTTATAGACAGTAAAGGTCTATTAAGAGCACATGGTAGATTAGCAAAGTCACCGACCCTTACATATAATGAACGCCACCCAATAATTTTAGCGTATCATTGCAGACTTGCTAAACTCTTGACCCATATGACCCACATTGTGACCCTACACGGTTGTAACCAATTAGTTTTGAGGCTACTACGAGCTGAATTTCAGTGATCTTACGACCCAAGCCTTTTGAGCGGCTTTTTCCCGATTTTTTTCGATTCGCGGATGTCCTGCCGCCATTTACTCCGACAACGGAACTAATTTTGTCGGAGCAGCACAAATGCTGAAGAAAGATCGGCAAGATTTTATAAAGACACTGCAGACCCAAGTAGTAGCGACCCACAGTCATCAAGAACTAACCTGGCATTTTAATCCACCCGAAGCTCCACACATGGGTGGACTCTGGGAAGCCGGCGTCAAAAGTTTCAAGACACATTTAAAAAAGATATCTGCAAGTCAAAGATTTACGTTCGAAGAGATTTCGACTTTGCTTGCACGAATTGAAGGTTGCCTTAATTCACGACCCTTAAGCCCTTCAAGCGAAAATCCTTTCAATTTTTCGCCATTGACCCCAGGACACTTTCTAATTGGTACTCCGTTATTGACCCCAGCTGAACCCGATTTAAGCAACTCGACCCTAAATGTTGTAAATCGTTGGCAGAAGCTGAAGATATTACATCACCATTTCTGTAACAGATGGAAAGATGAATATCTTAAAGAATTACATAAACGCTATAAATGGAAAAACCCGCAGAAATGCGTTGAAGTAAATGATCTCGTTGTTATTCGACACGAGAATTTACCCCCAAACGAGTGGACCCTAGGGCGAGTAGTAAAAACGTATCTAGGTTCAGACTCAAGAACCAGAGTCGTCGATATTCGAACGGCCAAAGGGACTACTACTAGACCCATTACAAAAGTAGTAGTCCTACCCACCCAATAAATACCCATTTAGGTCGCCATGGCAATATACAATTTGACCCACCCTTATTTTTCAGTAGCCATGGCCCCAAACAACAAGCGCGTCAGCAGCGGTCCCAACCACAGCGGTGCCAATAAAAAGCGCCCCAACAGCAAGCGCCCCAACAACAAGCGGTGCAACAACACCAACGACAACAATGCCAGCACGAGCAGTGGCAGTCGCACCGAGGGCAACCGCAACAACAACACCAGCTGGCGCAACAAAAAGTCTTCCCGACTTAACTCCGCCCACTCTAGCCGTCGTTCCGATTCAACTGGACGACACACTCGACCCTCGACCCAACATGTGGCGTGTGGAATTTGCCGCCAAGATCATCGCCTGTCCACCTGCTTCAGGTTCAGGGAGAAGAACCTGGTGGAGAAGTATGAGGTGGTGATGCAGTATCATTACTGCATTAACTGTTTGGCCCGGTCGCATCTTATTGATAGCTGCACCAGCAAGGAAAGGTGTGCGATATGCCAAGAAAGGCACCACACAAGCTTGCATGGACATTCGCGACTCAATCAAGGCGACCGGAACCCAAGCAGTACAGGACTTAAACGACCCGTTGCGAACGCAAGCAATGCGAGCAACAAGCGACCCGCTGAGAATCCAGGCAATTCCACAAACCACACACCTTTTGCTAACCCAAGCATGTTTTTAAGGCAGACCCTTATACCCACTGCCACTATCAAAGTGTACCATGGTCAAAATTGCCATCTAGTACGAGCGTTGGTGAACCCGACAAGAAATGTCACCATCATTGCTCAGCAGCTCGTCAATCAGCTGAAGCTGAGTACGAGTCGCCTCGATAATTTAAAAATTTGTAAGGTGGTAGTGGGTTCTCGGTTTGACGACCCATTTAGATGCGACATTAACGCACTAGTGTCATCCGAGTTGCCTAGGAAGCCGTACGAGCGTGACGTTGATGAAGCCATCTTGAGCCGATTCACTCACATGATGCTCGCCGACCCAAAAGTTACGGCTTCCGACCCAGTGATGCTAGAGTTGGGTGCGGATGTTTATCCGCAAATATTGAATTCGGGAGTTTTTAACTGCGAAAGTGGATACGCAGTGGCTCAGAGTACTGCGTTCGGCTGGACACTCTCTGGTCCATGTAGTCTCTGAGCCCCCAACCCAAGGAGCTGTCCTTAAAAAACTACCCTAGACCCTAAGACCCTAATAATATAAAAAAATGAATTTAAAAAATGAAGTATTGCAGACACTGCAAGGCGGGCGGAATGTTTACGTACAAACGTAAACTCGATATGTTTGAACATCTCCGTCCGTCATATCCACACAATCGATTACTTATCGATTGCTGCGGCGAACCGATCGACCGTCGGCTCTGTCAACGTTCGCCGCACATAACTTCACTCGTTACGTTTTCTTTAAACCAAACGCACGAAAACCCACCCGTCTCCGCGACATTTAAAGTTTTATCTAAATAAACTAAGTTCACCCGTCACCGCGACAACCCAAAAACCCGTCAACGCGCCAAATCGGTCCCGCGACAAATAAATATATACAATTAAAACCAAAAATACAATCAACAATCAACACAAACACAACAACCACAGGAGGAATCCTACACTACAAACACGTCAACAGAAACAACGCGGAATTACAACATTGAAATTACTTATTTCAATTCGTGTTTCCTAATCCGCCAATTGCCATTACTTCGTTCGCCAGCCGAACAATTATAATAAAATATTAAAATATCAAATACAGAGGACGCATGAAATAGTGAGATAAAATCAAGAAAAAGTAAAAGAAAAATCTAAAACGAGCTACGATAAATCATTAAACCCCACTGTGTTTCAAATTAGGGAAATGGTTGTAATGAAGAATCAAAATAGGAAAAAAAAAATTTCACCAATTTGGGTAGGGCCCTATTAGGTTTTGTCCGTCACTACCCCCGTGACAACGACAATATTAATAAAAGGAAAGGGAAAGAAAATACACAACAATTTGTTGAAAAAATATCATAGTTAGAAATTGCTGTATTAATTGTTAAAATATTGGAAATATATTTATAAGTGAATTGCGAAAAGTTTAGATTTGTATGATAATGATTGGGCAAATTAAAATAGAACGGTCCCACAGGTCGCTATGTATTACTTAAAAGTAAATTACTAGCATGTGGTGGAACAAATTCAAAAAAAAAAACAAGAAGTATTAGAAAAAATATAAATAGTAAAGAATATAAAATGATAGCACGGTCTATTAAACAAAATAAATGCGTTTGTATGAAATTGAGATATTGAATAAATTGCTAAGTACTGCCGAGCGCAGATAACTAGCATAGAAATTTTGAATTATAAAGTGAAAGTTGAATTTATGGTTGAATTATTAATTTTTAAATCAAAATATAATGAAAAGTAGATTTTGATGAATTGAATTTTGAATAAATGAGGAATTATTAATTTATGTTAATTGCTGACGAGAAAATAAATGATAAGTAGGTTTGTAGAGCTAGAAAATGCTCCAAATGATATTTTGGAAAAATATGATTGAATTAAAAGATTAGAAATAATATAATAAAAATATATAAATACGTTTACTACGAATGAAAATTAAGTTTTTAGAGCTAGAATATGCAACAAAAGAGATATAAAAAATTATGAATGAATTAATTGAAAAGAGAAATATTATAAAAGTATATAAGTATTATTACTACGAGAAAATGCATACACGATTTTTTAAGAGCTAGAAAATGCTCCAAGTTTTATATTGAAATTTATTTTATTAAAGCCGCTAAGTATTACTTCGGGTAATTTACTAGCCTATGCAATAAATTATAAGTTTATGTTGAATAGAAGGAAAAAAAACATAAAAATGTAGAAATTGAAGTTGAGGAAACGAATAAATATAAAACTAAAATATAGTTAAAAAATATAAATTATTAAATAATATAATTGTATTAAGGATTCGATGTACTCTTCGAAAAGAGTCGACATCCGTAAGACTTTATGCCAATCTTAAGCTATTAATTAAATAGTTTGAAAAGAACAGCAGCAAATTGTTTTTAAGCATTTCACTAAATACTACGAATACTAGTCTGCAACTTGATCAATTGCATACGTGTATTACGAATCGTATTAGGTGAACTCGAGCGAAAACTTAAGATGATAACTTAAGTTTCGTTAGAGATTGCGATAGAATAAAAAAATAAAAATTTCATATATGTCAATGAGCATTTTTTAAATAAACAGCTTCAAAATAAGCTAAACTTTACAAGGTTTAAAACAAAAAAAGTGGAAGATGTTTTACTTGTAGAATATGTTATTCAGATTAAATATATTCTGTTAGAATTATGAATAAATAAAAATTTTTTTCTCTTCTGGAAAATTGTTTATAAAACAACAAAACCAATATACGTATTTATTATGCTGATTAGTTTAATAGATATTAAAATATAAAAATATAAACTTAAATAAAATTGTTATAGGACACATGTATTTTGTACATACCACAACTTATATTGTAAAATATTAACGCAAACTATAATATAATGTCAAACATCGTAATATAAGAGAATGTTAAGTTATAAGAAAAATGTTTTTTTTATACCCTACACTAAGAGTGAAAGGGTATATTCAGTTTGGTACGCCGTTTGTAACATCCTGAAGAAAGCATCTCCGGTATGGAAAAGTTTATATATTCTTGATCAGCATGACCTCCTGAGTCGATTTAGCGATGTCCGTCTGTCTGTCTATCTGTCCTTCTGTCTGTCTGGTGAAATCACGATTACGGAAAAAGTAGAAGAGCTAGAGCAATGAAACTTTAGATTTAGATTATTTATATTTATAATCTGTCTGAACAAGAAAATTGGCATGATCAATCTATTGTGACCTGAGAACCGAACACTTATGTTCAAATACCTCATATAAATTTTACATCTGCAGATCAATTTTACTGTATACGTGCTTAGGTAAACTTTTTTGGCCAAATATACATTGACATCATGCACCATCGTACACCTACCCATTTGTAAATATGGGTATCAAATGAATGGAAATTCTTCAGCGATGGAAAGTTTGTAGTTATTTTTAGGATTCTTATACCCTGGTGACCTACATACCAATTTGAATGGTAACCACACATATTTGTGGGGTATTTATAGTCGGCTTAGACCGACTATAATTTTGATAATCCTAACTATCATAATAACACTTACTTAAAAATTTCCCATGTGATCTAACCTTCCCAACTGGTTTTTTCTTAACACATATATGTTTTGTATATACTATGGCCTATTTTATAAAATTTTATAAAAAGTACAATATTATAAAAGGTAATATATGAATGATAATTTTGTTAGAGATATAACGATGTTATTATATGAATATAATTATGTTTTATAGACACTTAAATATGTGAGTGATTGTAATGATGAATACACGAAAATGATTAGATTTAAGTAGGTGTTATTATGATAGTTAGGATTATCAAAATTATAGTCGGTCTAAGCCGACTATAAATACCCTACACATATGTGTGGTTACCATTAAAAGTGGTATATAGGTCACCAGGATATTCGAATTCCGAAAATAACTACAAACTCGCTGAAGTATTTCCATTCATTTGATACCCATATTTACAAAAGGGTAGGTGTACCGAATTTCGATTTTTTTTAACCACAAGTCGTTTCGCCGAAAACCATTTTTTTATATATATTTTTATATATATATATATATATATATATATATATATATATATATATATATATATATATATATATATATTTTACCAAAAAAAGTTTACCGAAGCACGTATACAGTAAAATTGATCCGTAGATATACATTTTATATGAGGTATTTGAACAGAAGTGGTCGGTTCTCAGGTCACAATAGACCGATCATGCCAATATAAATCTAAAGTTTCATTGCTCTAGCTCTTCTACTTTTTGTGTAATCATGATTTCAACAGTCAGACAGACAGGCAGACGGACAGACAGACAGACAGACGGACAGACGGACATCGCTAAATCGACTCAGGAGATCATGCTGTTCAAGAATATATATACTTTTTCATACCGGAGATGCTTCCTTCTGGGTGTTACAAACGGCGTACCAAACTGAATATACCCTTTCACTCTTAGTGTAGGGTATAATAATTATAGCAACGAAATCTCATTGAATCTTAAAAAACTTGTGACAGTAATTAGATATAGTTTTATTAGAAAAATAAGTTGGCAATAATATGGCTAATCCTGCTCACTGTGAGGGTCCAGGTAGATTCAATTCACAAACCGAAAGCGTTGGAGCAGCATTCACTCATGTTCGATCGGAAAACAGATATAGGGATCTACAGGGCGGAGTGAACAGTAATCACGAAATTTGTTGTAACTGAGCAATCGAACTATTGTAGTTAACAGAAGACTCCGTGTCAAAGGCACAGGATTTATGCACAAGAAAAGAACGGTTGCGGCAAACCTTACTTACTTAAATGGCCCTTACAACGGTTTCGGTTTTGGCCGCTGAGATGAAGCCGCGCCAGTCGGATCTGCTTTTCGCGCGCGGACGCCAGTTAGAAATACCAAGCGTTGCCAGGTTGTCCTCAACTTGGTCTTTCCAACGCAGATTTGGACGCCCTCTTCTACGCTGTCCACCTTCGAGTTTCGATTCAAGCACCTTCTTGGCTGTAGTGTTTTCATCCATTCGTTCGACATGACCTAGCCACCGAAGCCGCTCGATCTTGATGCGCTTGACTATGTCAATGTCGTCGAATAACTCATACAGCTCGTGGTTCATCCTGATTCGATACTCGTTAGCAAAGCAGATAGGGCCAAAGATTTTACGGAGAATCTTTCTCTCGAACGCTCCCAGTACTCTCTCATCGGTGGTGGCCAGCGTCCATGTTTCTGCACCATAAAGTAGGACGGGCATGATGAGTGACTTGTAGAGCGTTATTTTTGTCCGGCGAGAGAGGGCTCTGCTTCTCAATTGCCTACTGAGCCCAAAGTAGCACCTGTTGGCAAGAGTTATTCTCCGTTTGATCTCCAGGCAAACCTACGATACGCGTAAAACCTACGGAAAACATATGCGTTAAACTACGTAAAACATATGATAGAGCAACAAGTAACGGTGATGGCCAGTAATTACGACAGATTGTCCAGAACGTTTCAAGCAACCAATAAAGAGATAGAGGGGTTGCGTGTTGGAATGAACGCTACACTAGAGGAACTCACCAGAATTAAAACACAGTCACATAAGGAGATGGCATCAATTGCATTCACTATCATAGTGTTGAAATAAAGAAGATTGTGAACACAAACCTGAAAAAGCTCCAGAAACAGCAGACCAGAAAGTTAGCTAAAATGAATATAACCATAGCATGTTGCACCCGGACGTTTTGGGCCAAGCGTTGCTGAGCGAATTAACAGTGGAACTGAAGATGATGTACGAATCAGAGTGGTTCTTAAAGAACATATTGAATTTACACATCGAAGCTAAGGCGACAACGCAATGTAGTGCCTTAAGCAAGTTAGACGGAGTCTGGAGCAGTCGAGACCCCGATAAGTATCCAACTCAGGGGCTCCTGGATCTGTGAGATCGATGACGGCTACATTAACAAATAAGAATGTGCGAACAGCAGTCCGAAGGAAAGAAGACAAGCACAAGAACGCATATCTGGAACTTGAAGAACCAGTATCGCTTCACTTATGAAGATCGATTAACCATGCCAATAGTGACGAGAGTTATGTTTACAGCAGAGCCTGCCATTATACCAACGGAGACCGACCACGATATCTTGACAACAACAGCTGTAATACATAGACAATTTGATTGCGGAGCAGAAGTATGCGGTTATGTATGCTCTAGCTCTTCTACTTTTTGTGTAATCGTGATTTCAACAGTCAGACAGACAGGCAGACGGACAGACAGACAGACGGACATCGCTAAATCGACTCAGGAGATCATGCTGATCAAGAATATATATACTTTTTCATACCGGAGATGCTTTCTTCTGGGTGTTACAAACGGCGTACCAAACTGAATATACCCTCCTGGATCTGTGAGATCGATGACGGCTTCATTAACAAATAAGAATGTGCGAACAGCAGTCCGAAGGAAAGAAGACAAGCACAAGAACGCATATCTGGAACTTGAAGAACCAGTATCGCTATCACTTATGAATATCGATTAACCATGCCAATAGTGACGAGAGTTATGTTTACAGCAGAGCCTGCCATTATACCAACGGAGACCGACCACGATATCTTGACAACAACAGCTGTAATACATAGACAAGTTGATTGCGGAGCAGAAGTATGCGGTTATGTATGTATTAAGTATCGGTAGTATGTATTGTATTGTACATTAGTGTAAGGTATTGGTATGATATGTTAGTATAAGATTGTTGTAAGTCGATTTTTTTTTTTTTTTAAGGAAAGGAATGACAGTCACTCAAATCGTGCCAGTTCATTGATATTGGGTATTTGCTGTTGTTAAATATTAATTACTATCTTTTAAAATAATGTTAAATGCATTCTTTTTGTTGTTAAAACAAAAAGTGGTTTGATGACACACTTTTTTGTCGTTGCCAAAATAAGCGTCGACAATTTACTTAGTCAGCAATTGTAACTATAAACCAAATTCGCAGCAGCGTCAAGTTGCTAGCTTAAAGAAAATAAGCACGTGGTGCAATTTTTTTGTTAACAAAGATGACTTCAATTCAATGACTTTGCGATGGCCTAAATTCAATGTCATCGCGGGTTGCCGATTATGCAAGAGTTGTTTTCACGGTCAGCGTTAAGAACTCGAGTTGTGGATCCAACTTGAGTTCTTTACGGAACTTGTGATTGGTTAAAATTATGCTTTTGGGCAAAAGCAGCAATACACACTGTGATTGGCCAAAATTATGTTTCTAGACTGAAGCAGCAAAAGACACCGGAAAAGTAGCATTGAAACTTAGATTAAGTATTAGTATAGAACCTAAAGTTATTTAGTTTTTAGGTTTGTTGTAATTAAATTAAGAAGTCAGTTCATAAGTTGAACAATAAAAAAAAATGAAATAAAAGTGTTATCAAAAGGATAAACTGGAAATGAAGTAAGTGTTGTTATTCATTAGATGTCTCGTTTTAGGTGATGAAATAGGGACATTTAACACAATTTTCCTCATCATGTTTTCCGATAATGCGGACATCAGATGCCAAGAATTTTGTTCGATTTGCATCAACTATTTCATACACAAATTTTAAAAAATATTCCGAAAAATGTAAGTGAGATAAAGTATAAAACATTTTTTCGAAATTTTGAAAGCAAACACATTGCGAACTAATATTTAAATGTTTTTCAAGAGGGCTTTGGTTATTGTGATAAATTACTCTCCCGACACACTTTTTTGGTAACACAAATTTCTTTTTAATTTTTTGCAAAAAAAATCAAATATCTGGACCCAGATTTTTTTTGCCAATTATCCGTAGGAAAAGGTTCATATGTTCTTTTGTGATTATGTTTGCATCTGCTACATGTTGAAATCGTGCGATAACTTGCGATATATAGTACCAAAAACGGCCTTTTTGCATCTTTGATTCGATTTTTTGCAAAATCTCGAAGTATAGGGAAAATTCTGAGTACGCAGCAGGAATTAAGAGACCGAAATCTACCAGAAATGATATGTTTCATTTCTGTGGAAAATTCTTTTAGAACAGTGTTATTATCATATATAGCCACTGTCATCAATTCAACATCATCAGTGTTCACATCCTCCAAAACATATGTATCTGTTGTTGACTGAGTACTGCTTTTATGTTTCCAGCCATCGTCTAGCAGCGGAGGCCGACCATTAACACTGCCGCAATTCTTTGCGTTGTGTACTTGGTTTTTTTACTCCACATCATTTAGACGACTTTTTAAGGCGCGTTCACTGTATGAGACACCTGTCCCTGGCATATTGCATCGAAAGGTAGTGTTTTCCACTATATTAGTAGTGTCCATTAATATCAGTCGAAGTAAAAGGTTTATTTTCGGCAGTCGCACGTTTATGCGGCTTGTCGAAAAATCTACCCTGGAAATCTGCATTATTCGACATGTCGTGTAAAGGAGTTGCCGCAATAAAAAACATTTTGCTTTGACTGAATTTGGCGAACACATTTTTGCCGGAAACACTTCAAGTGTTTGTGGCAAACAAAATTTAAAAATATTTGAGGGAAACACTTTTCGTGTTTGTGGGAAACACTTTTCGTATTTGTGGGAAGCTCTCTTCATATTTTTTGAAAACAGTACAATTATATGTGAGAAACACAAATTTGTGTTTCCCACAATCATTTGTGTGTGTGATGTTTTGTGCGTAACACTCCTATTTTTCCTACAAATGAGCTTGCAAACAAACACTCAAACAAATTCTACAGTTAAGGTTGCAATAGTTCTTAATATATTTGTAACTTTGATTTCGAAAATGGCGTCAGTTTTATCATAATGAATCTATATTTTGAGATATTGAGATATGTATAATTTTTACATTTTTCGAAAAAATAGAGACAATTTGGATAATGACCAAGAGTTCAAGCTTAGAAGTTACAATGTAGTTGTTTTCAAGGTTGGGTAAATTCGTGTTTTTTAGAATTGTCTACATTTTTGTGCAGACAATATATACAATGTACAATTATGTAGATAATGTAGACAATGTATACGATTGTGTAGACTATGTATAAAATTGTTACTGTATAGGTGGGAAATCTTCGAAAGACACTCAGCATCTGCTGCAGTGGTCTTGGACTTTAAACCAATAAAACCTATACTCCTTCCCATAATCCCCGCGGAACTACCGTTAGATATTACTTCGCGGTGGGGGGGAATGGCTCTGTTTGCCCCGTCTTCTTTCAGGTCTCAAGGTTAGGACTTTGTGGCTCCTAGTTCGGAATATTGGCCGGAGCTATTTGCTCTACGTAGCTCCGTTCGGTCATTACGATTGCTGTCATTTCGCATGCAGCACTCTTGTAACGTGGTCATTCTTTCGACTAGTATGTGCGGCATTAGTCTCTCTCCCAGTGTTAAGCAGAAGGTATAATATACGTAACGTAATCTGCTCAAATGTCATCGGAACGTAACATTCCGATAAATGAGTACAATATATAACTGGTTATAATGAACGTAACTCGACGTACGTGGCCGTGACGTAAAGATCCGTAGCATTTGGATTGCTACGTTACGTTCCGGTAACTTTTGACAACGTACGTCTATTATTACTCCGGCTTTAGACTTAGTCTGTCTCGTTTGGGTTAAAAGAGTGGGCAGTCGAAAAATACGTGCAGAACGGATTGTTCTCGTTATTCAACCTGTGTAGGTAAGCTTTGTAGCAGCCATTACCACTTAGTAGCTGGGTGATGTAGAAATCCACTTCTCCGTATCCTCTATTTATCCATTCCGCGATGCGTCCATCATACTTTCTCCTGTGGTCCTGCAACGCGGTCGAGATAGGATTATGGATTTCACTACGCCTGTTAGGAATATCCTGCGGTGTTGTTTTAGTCCCCCGGCGTTCAGCATTATTCTGGAGAACGATGCACATTAGAGCGGATCGAAAACAAACTGTTATTTTTATTTCAAAATGTAATAGGGCTTAAAAGTTACATTACGATGGTAAAATTTACCAATAATAATTTCAGTCGAAAAAAATAATGTTCTATGTTCGCGCATTGCAGATGAAGTTAAAAAAAAAACACTTTAAATCCTTATTTTCATTTTTTTATCATCTAGATAAACTTTTTTGTTGGATAGTAATAGACTCAAAAAATTAGAGATTGTATATATAATGTCCTCTGTCTCAACTGCGCCCGCTATTAGTATGTTTGTTTGTTTTATATTTACCCAATAGCGAAAATGTCGCAAAAAGATTTTTGCAACGTTCGTGGACTGAGGGCAAATTTTTTCTCTGTTTATGAGCATGTTTCTGTGTATATGCCACATATAATGGCTTTAGGTGATACCCAGGTTAGTGAGGGTCCAGATCCACTGGATTTTCAAATACCTGGGTACCACCTACTTCCATTATTCTCTGTCCATAGGGGTCTCGACCTTTTTATTCGAAGTGACGTTGCGTACCAGCACCAACAGCAACATAGTGTTTCGGATAATGAATTTAATTCTATGTGGATTAAATTCAAAATCTTGTCACATATCATGCACTTGTGTTTTATTTATAGGAGTCCTAATATAGATAGGGTTTCTACCTGTAACAAGTTAGATGCCCTTTCTGATTCGATCTCAAATATATTGGAAAAGTTTCCAGGCAGTGAAATTTTTGTTGCTGGTGACTTTAATGTGCACAACGCCATTTGGTTGAGCCACTCGGGTCTATCAACACAGGAGGGTTGTTATGTTGAGCTGTTTGCCGAGTGCAATCAACTCACTCAATTGGTGAAGTAACCGACGTACCTCCCACGCGTCGGTGGGCAGAGCCAAAAAGTCTTAGACCTTTTTCTTTTTCGCATCATGAAAAATATGATGTAAAAGTCCTTGCACCTCTTGGTAATTCCGACCACTGTATTGTTTCCGCTGCGTTTTCGTATTCTAGTTTACGCGCCTCTTCGATTAAAGCCTTGAAGAGGACTGTATGGCTTTACGAAAAAGCAAATTGGGATGCGTTAAATGATTTTTTTCGCAACTTTAATTGGAAATAGTGTTTCGCAGATAGAGACATAAATGCCGCGGCCTTAATGATACAAAATATTATTTTATTGGGTATGCGGTCCTTCATAACTTTTAAAAAGATTAGCATTAAACCCAAGGACCACTCTTGGTTTAATGAGACTTGCAGGATTGCTGTCAGGTCGAAAGAGGAAGCCTTTCAGAATTGGCGTTCTAATAAGAATGCTGATACTGAAAGACTTCGCATACAGGCTAGGAACCGCTGTAATGCCGTGATCGCGCGTGAAAAGTTTCTACACGAACAAAACGCGCGCAAAAAGGTCCTTCTCTATCATAGAGGTAGTAAAAATTTCTGGTCATTTGTTAAAAGGGTGATGAATCAGACGACATCGTCTACTCCAACCCTTGGTATGAATGGCCAGACCTTCACTGACCCGGGGTGATAAAGCTAATCTCTTGGCAGAATTATTTGCAAATAATTCAACGCTCCCATTTAGCAATCAATCACTGCCCGTCGTTGAACTTGTTTCTTCTGCAATGCCGGAGATACATTTTCGAACTCGGGCAGTTAAAAAGGTTTTAGCAAATCCCAATATTAACAAAGCCTCCGGGCCAGATGGCATATCTGCCCATGTGTTAAAGAAGTGTACGTCAACGCTGGCTTGTCCGTTGCGTAACCTTTTCAACATCTCCTACACGACAGGAGTTTTTCCATCTTGTTGGAAGGTTGCCAATGTCCAGCCAGTTCCGAAAAAGAGTGAGGCTACGAACTACTGCTAATTACCGACCCATTGCAATATGCTCTGCGCTCTCCAAGGTAATGGAAAGCGTAATAAACTTCCACCTTGTGAACTATCTGGATCGAAACGAATTACTTAGTGAACGGCAATATAGTTTCAGTAGGACCTGATCCACCGGTGACTTGATGGTGGTCCTCTCCGAAAAATGGAATAACTGTATTCACTTTTTCGGGGAGAATAAAGTGGTTGCTCTTGATATTTCCAAGGCTTTTGATCGCATGAATCCCTGATATCAAAACTTATTGCATATGGCGTCGGTAATTCTTTTATTCGATGGATATCGAGTTTTCTCCAGGGTCGTTCAATACGAGTTGCGATGGATGGTGTTTTCTCAGAACAACATTCCATCAATTCTGGAGTCCCGCAGGGTTCCGTTCTATCCCCGTCCCTATTTCTGGTTTTTATCAATGACCTTCTGTCATCGACCCAGAACCCAATCCATTCCTTTGCAGATGACAGTAACATTTGTCAATCATATTCTTTCAACAAGCGCCCAAACTCTTTGGAGATTGAGAGTAAAAGACGCACAATGAATGAAACACTCAATAATGACCTTAAAACAATCTCCGAGTGGGATCTTGCAAATAGAGTTGATTTTAATGCAAGCAAGACCCAATGTTGTCTGTTATCTCACAAAAGAATGGATTCACCCCTCCCTCCCCACCATATGGGTGCTGTGGATATTGCGCAGTCAGCTTCTCTTGACGTTCTGGGCATATCAATTCAATGTGACTTCCGTTGGAATGATCACATATTTGATGTGTCGAAAGAAGCGGCCAAGTGCCTCGGTTTTTTGAAACGGTGTAATACATACTTCACTCCTGCTGACTTGCACACTGCCTACACCACATATATTCGGCCTAAGATGGAATACAATTCGCACATATGGGCAGGGGCTTCAAAGTCTTCCTTGGAGTTCCTGGATCGAATCCAACAACGTGCAATATATTTAATAGGGGATGAAAATATTTCAACCTCAATTGGTTCTCTTGAGCACCGAAGGACAATAGGGTGTGTTAGCCTGTTTTATATGTATTACAATGGTTGGTGTTCGAGGGAAATACATGGCCTGATTCCATCAGGTCGTGTATTCTCTCGTTCTACTCGGGCATCGAACCAAGCCCACCCCTTCGTAGTCCACTCGGTTCTCAACAGAACCACGCATTACAGAGATAATTCGTTCTTCAGTTGCACGATACGTTTGTGGAACAATCTGCCTGCGTCTGTTTTTCCCGACATTTTTAATATTGGGAAATTTAAAGCAAACATCCACCGACACTACTCCATCTTTCCTCCTCCCTTTAACCTATAATCCTTTCTTACGATCAACACTGTGCATTGCACGAATAGGGGGCATCCCCTGAGCGTTGGTTATTTTGTAAAAAAAAAAAAAAAAAAAAAAAATCGACATTTTCTTCATTTTAAAATCGGCATGGGCAGTTATTTTGACATGTCATTTTTTTCGTATATGTTTTTAAGTATTTGTTAACGGCCAATTTTGATCGGGTATAGTTTTTGAAAAAAAAAAAATCCTAGGCAGGTGCTTTGCCCATTATACAATTTTTACTGATTCCCTCATATAGCTTTAAGTTTTGTTGTCGTTATTGGTCTTAAAAGCTACATAGTGGTCCTAGAATTTCAATCATACAGTTTTAGTAAAAAAAACATCGTCCTGAGCTCGCGCACTGCAACCGAAGGTAAAAATTCCTTTAAGAAATATAAATTTATGTTTAGGGTAAAAATATTGTGTTTTGGATCAGAATTATCTCAAAAAATTAGATTTAAAATATTTTAACGCCCTCCCAAAATTTCATCATTTTTAAAACAAATCTTATGACTGCGCATCCTCCTGTGCCATTTCAACTGTTCTGTTAGCAATATCCTCTACCTCTCCTAGGTGGTTGGCGACAATTGCAATATCGTCAGCGAAGTCGACCATTTGCCTCTTTTTGGATTAGCGGGCGTAGCACTCCATCGTACATTCTGTTCCATAACAGCGGCCCTAGCACTGAACTCTGGGGTACTCCGGACGTTACTTTGTACTCAACGGTTCCAGTATCAGCTTCGTACCTTACTACTCTATTCCTAAAGAAGTCGGTAGCTATCTTTGTTTAGACCCATCGATTATTTTATCTATAACTGCGGCGAATATATGGACCATCTGCTCCATCAATGTTCGCTGCATATAAAATGTCACTCGTTACGTTTTTATAAAATCAAACGGTACGCAAACCCACCCGTCTCCGTGACAACGTTTAAATTAATGTTTTGAAACAAATTTATATTGTTCACTCGTCACCGCGACAAATAAAAATAACAACCCGTCAACGCGACTTACGGTCCGCGACACTAAACATAAACAATTAAATAATAAACCCAACAATCACCAATCACCAAAAATCACAACAACAACTACGAAGAGGAACTGCCGGCACTTCTACAGGAAGACGGATTTATACAACACAAAGCAAACACAACATAATACACAAAACAGAGCAAGGTAATATCTATGAAATTTATTATATTGTATTTGACTCGACCCACTCGACCCATATTAAATTGAAATTGAATATTTCAATCGTGTTTCCCAATCCGCCAATTGTCATTAATTCGTTCGCCAGCCGAACAATCTTCATGATCGGTTGTGGCACTTTAAATCCACTGAGTGCGCTCAGTATTCTCGACTATTTCTTACGTATAATGTGATGACCAAGCAGTATTCTTTCATCCCGAGTCACCAGCGCTTTCCATCTATTGCCGATTTAGCTATTTTACTTACTTTACTTATTTGGCCATTACAACGCATGATGGTTTTCGGCCGCAGCAATTACACCTCACTAGTCGCTTCTGCATTGCGCGTGCTGGTGTCAGTTTTGCACTCCAAGTGTTGTCAGGTTGTCTCGCTTGGTCGGTCCACCAGAGATTCGGACCCCCTCTCATACGTTGACTACCACTGGGAACTGAATTGAACACCTTTTTTGCTGGAGCGCTTTCATCCTTACGCTCGACATGTCCACACCAACATAGGCGCTAGATTTTAATGCACCTGACTATGTCAATGCCGTCGTAGAGCTCATACAGCTCGTCATTCCATTTGATTCTGTACTTGTTTTGAACGCATATCGGACCATAGATTTTCCGAAGAATCTTTCTCTCGAACGCTCCTAAAACTCGATCATCGGTGTTGGCAAGAAACCATGCCTCAGCGCCATAGAGGAGGACTGGCATGATGAGCGACTTATAGAGCATAATTTTTGTCCGTCAGTAGAAAATTGACGGACAATTGCCTACTGGGCCCAAAGGAACACCTGTCGGCAAGACTTATTCTTCGGCTGACGTTGTTTTAGACGAAGTCCTTCACAACTTCGAAGTTGTGATTGTCAATAGTGACGTATTGTCTGAGAGGACGGTACTCTTTGTTCGTGGATCGAGCTTTTCTAAAACCATATCAGAGAGTCCTATCAGAGAGCCCTCCCGCTGCAATAAGCGCTGTGTCTGACGATCGCATATAATGCGCTCCAGGATATTGCTCCAGGATATTGCAGAGCGGGTGGCGGATGGCTCATGCAGTGGTTATTCTCCCTTTAGTAGGACACTAGTATTTGCAGCTACCACTAGTCCAGGATGACACCTTCACTTATGCAGGCTGTGTACATTTTTACAAATATTCCAGCGTGTTGTTTAACCGCAGTCTTCGTCGCCTGGTTGGGAACACAGTCTGGCCCAGGCGCCTTGTTGTCCCCAATATTTCTTGAAACTTTTAGGAATTCCTCCTTAGTTTTTGGCTGAATAAAGTGCTCTCCTTTTAGTATTATGTGCTCCCTGTCATCACTGGTGTGCTCAAGGAATAGGGTCTAGCAGGGCCTAGCAGTATCGGGCATCTGGGTGTCGTGCGTTCGAAACCGTTCAGCTTCTTTCTAACCACCATGGACGCCGTACCCCACGGGTTTATTGTCGCATAGTTCCAGGAAGTATTAGCGCCGCTACCTCCGTCCTCGAGTTCGTCGGTGTTGGGTTTTCGGTCGTTACCGGTTCTGAACTTCTGATACCCTTTACTCGTCTGAAAGTGTTTTCCTTCGTCTCTCTTGTGTTGTTTGGTTTGTTGTTGTTTGTCCTCATTGTTTTATTTGGGTACCCACTCTAAGTCGTTGTCTCTATACGTTGCGGAGTCGCGTTTAGATCCCATGGTTATCTATGCAAGCAGTAAGGCCATGCAAGTGTTGACGTGCTAGTCAGAGATGTTACATCTGAGCTTACGCTCATGCCGACGCAAATTTAATGCCGACGTATTTTAATAATCGAGTCCTGCCAAGGTTTTAATGGGACGGGGGCTATTGCAACATAACCCTGTAAGACATTTCTGTGAGATTTCACTATTACATACTTAGGTGACTGAATACTGCAATTGTCAGCCCAAAGCTGCCTTTTCATTCTTCCGTTGCTTTCAATATGCAATAATTAGGACCTTATTGGGTTAAGTCTGAATGCTGCAGCTGTTCAGTGTGCAGCAGCAATGCTTACAGCTGTTCCTAACATGGAAAACAGACGCTGACAGGCAACCGCTCACTATGAGTCAGACGCTCCTGGGTTTCAACTAGGGTCCGCGGGATCGTGATTCCCATTGTTTCGTTACTGCGAAACACACTTGCGGTGGTTGTTTGGTAATTTCTTTACTAAAACCGAAATGGTAGTCCGCGTAACAGCACGTTCGGTTGTCGTAACCTTATGATTGTATTTTAAATTCTGCCAAAATTGACATTTGTGCATTTGTTACGGCAATTGAGTACGTTATTGTATCAACAAAAGAAATGAGAATCGGCAACCTCATATTTGTTTCTTATTATGGACACATACATAAATAAAGAAACGTCAAAAATGTTCACAAGTCGCAAACAATAAGAAATACATTAATTAAGTAAAAATGTAAAATAAATATAAAAAAGTTAATAAAATAATGAATTAATTTCAATAAAAAAAGCACTTTAGCTAGTTAAATATAAAATAAATAAAAAATATGTGACCATATGTCGACGTCCCTTACGAAAATTATTATATATTCGCTTACGAAAATAAATATGTTATTTTTTGAGTTCAGAATAAAAGTATGTTATTGTTTTTTATGAGAAAAATAATATGTTTTGTGATTTTACCTGGAACTCTATTATGTTTTTGATATTTCCGAGAATATGCATTCAAATTTTGCATTGTAATAAATATATGTAATCGTTTAATAAAGACCGCAGACCATTGGGAACCTAAATCAGTCCTGAAATTAAACCTAAACAATAACAAATGACTTCGAAAATCCTAAAAATAGACATGTTCAACGGTCCTAATAATAATTATAATAATACTAGTTTAACGATACAGTTCGAAAGAACCTAGACTGAACAGTGACACCATTTAAACATGTTATATTTGTACTCAAATAGCGGAACCTGCAGTTTAACGCCGAATCATAACTCTGCATAGGTGATGTTTTTACTCTCGAAGGTTAGTGCGGTGAAGAAAAACATTTTCTAGTAGATATACTTTTTAATTGTGTGCGCCACATATTTACACATCTATAATACATATAGAATACTTTACATATGTACATAAGTTTTATATACGAAAAAAACCTTTGTTAATATAAAATTTCACTTGGAGGTTTAGAAAACCTCATGCTTACCAACTAGGAGGTTGCGACAACCTCCTGCTCACCAATTTGAAGGTTGTCACAACCTCAAGTTCACCGATTTTAAGGTTACCACAACCTCATGTTCACCGGATAGGACGTTGTCACAATCACATGTTCACCGATTTGGAGATTGTCCCAACCGAATAATTAGGTTGTTACAACTTGTATAACATTCTATCAAGATTGTAAGTTTGTAGTTATTTTCAGGATTCCTAAACCCTTGTGACCTACACAGAAAAAAAGTTCATACTATTTGTTCGGCTGGCGAACGAAGTAATGGCAATTGGTGGATTGGGAAACACGAATTGAAATATGTAAATTTCAATTGTCGATTGGGTCGAATGGGTCGCGGCAAATACAATATAATAAATGCAAAGATTTTACCTTATTTTCAGTGTTTGATGCCAAATGGTTTTTGTGAATGTTGTAATTCCGTGTTGTTTCTGTTGCAGTGTTTTGTAGTATAAGATTCCTCCTGTGGTTGTTCCTTCCTGTTGTTGTTGTGAGTTTGTGTTGATTGTTGGGTTTTGTTTTAATTGTTTATGTTTATTGTCGCGGGACCGAATGGCGCGTTTTGTGAATTAAGTTAATTTAAAACTTTAAATGTCGCGGAGTTGGGTGGGTTTTCGTAGCGTTCGGTTATAAGAAAACGTAACGAGTGATATTATGTGCGGCGAACGTTGACAGAGCCGACGGTCGATCGGTTCGCCGCAGAAATCGATAAATAATCGATTGAGTGGATATGACGGACGGAGATGTTCAAACATATCGAGTTTACGTTTGTACGTAAACAGCTAAGACAATAGTCGAGTCTGTCCAAAAGTACGTATTGTACTGGGTCATGTCTATTTTAGGTAGATTAGCATCATCTATATTTGCGAGCAAAACAGTACCGCATAGTTCGAGTCGTGGCAGTGAAACGGTTTTGACGGGTGCTACACGCGTCTTCGCTGCCAGAAGGGTCGTGACGACAGCGCCGTTGGCATCTTGTATGCGAGCATAGAGAGCTGCAGCATATGCCTTTTCTGAGGCGTCGCAAAATCCGTGAAATTGAACGGAAACGTCGGGTGCGAAATGAGTCCATCTGGGAATCTCAATTCTGTTTATCGATGGATAACCATCTACTTTGGGTCATCTACGAGAATCTACTTTGGGTCAACGGGTTAAGAATATCGTCCCACTCAGTTTTGTCGAGCCATACCTGTTGCATAATTATTTTGCCGGCCACTATTATTGGCGCTAACCAACCAGCAGGGTCAAACAGCTTCGCAATAGAAGACATAACTTCGTGTTTTGTGTATGCATCTTTTAGTTCGATGAGTGGGACTTGAAAAAAGAAAATATCTTTTTTAGCATTCCATCGAATGCCTAGGGTCTTTGTATTACCTTGACATTGCTCACATAAATTGAGTAAATCTGTTAGCAGCAAGTGTTCTTGTGGCAGATTTTCCAATATTTCGGGTGCGTTCGCAATCCACTTGCGCAACGAAAATCCTGCTGATTTCAGCGATTAGCTCATTTCGAGCATTAATAGCACTTTCAATCTCATGAGTGCCTGCCAGAACATCATCTACGTACATGCAGTTTCGTAGAATATACGAAGCCTGTGGGTGGGTCTCATGTACGTCTTGCGCTAATTGCGGTAGGGTCCGAATGGCAAGGTAAGGGGCACAGTTAACACCAAATGTAACTGTTTGCAACTCATAATCCTGAATGGGTTCTTCTAAGGATTTCCTAAACAAAATTCTTTGATAGTGTGAGTGTGCAGGGTCGACGCAAATTTGACGATACATTTTTTCAATGTCAGCATTAAAGACAAATTTGAAAAGACGCCATTTAATAATTTGAAAACTAAATCTTGTTGTAGAACGGGTCCAGTATGCAACACATCATTTAGGCTCTTGCCGTTGGCAGTATTTCTGGATGCATTAAATACAACACGCAGCTTTGTTGTGACACGATCGGGTTTTATGACTGCATGATGTGGTAAATAGTAGTGGGTGGGTGTGCAAGATTTAGCTGGCGAATGAGTCGCTTTTCTCATATGACCAAGTTGCAAATATTCGCAAATCGCTTGGTCATATTCTGCTTTAACAGCGGGTCTTTTGAGTAAAGACTTTTCATTTCTCAAATATTGCGCCATTGCAATATGTCTTGATAGTCCAAGATCAATGCAATTTGGGTCTTTAAATGGAAGGGTCACTACATAACGGCCTGAGGGTTCTCGGCGTAATGTCTGTATGAAATTGTTTTCACAATTGATATCTGCATTTGAGAGGGTCGTGGATTTTGGTACTTCTTCAATTTCCCAGAAACGAGTCAATAAAGTATCGAGGGTCACTTTATTAAAATATGTAACAATATTGTTGGATCTTGACTCAGGAATTGGCCCAGAAAGTATCCAGCCGAATTCAGTTTCTTGCGCCAACAAAGATTCTACAATGTTGTGCTGAACACCGTTACGTATAATTTGTGGGTATAGATCACATCCTATGATCATATCCACGGGTCGGGTTTTATAAAACTGGCTATCAGCCAACCATTTGTATACCATTTAAATTTCCATAGAGGGTCGGGTCGATTTGATATGATGGCAAGTCACTTGTGAGGGTCTTAAGTACAAGTGCTTGCGTTTTGACTTTGAAATTCGGGTAAGTTGTTGAACGCTGCAACTGTTTGGTTGAGTCCTGTTACCTGAGCGCCTATGGCGTTAGTTGGAAGTCCTATCCGCTCCGTGATAAAAGTCGCTTCTGATCCAGAGTCGATTAGAGCGCGCGCCAGGAACATTTCGCCTTCGTGTTCAATGTTGAGCATTGCTGTTCCCAGAAGAATGCTCTTCATCGCAAAACGTGTCTCTTCGATGTCTTCGGTGGGTCTTGAGTCAGTGGACTGTATAAGGATCGTGAAAGCTTGCCGCTGTGAAGTTGACGGCTGATCAGATTTAGATGCAGCTGCACTTGTGCTTGGGCGGTCTTTTGGGTCTGCTTTCGGGTCTGCTTTCGAGTCTAGCGATGCTAAATGTAAAAGCGAATGATGCTTTTTGCTACAAAAGCGACATTTATATCCGCTCTTACAGTCCCTGATGCTGTGAGATACTGCTAAACAATTAAAACAGCACTCAAATCTTTTCACAGCATCGTGTCTATCCTCCACTTTCATGGATATGAATCTGGGGCACTCACGAAGAGTGTGCTTACCATTGTAAATTCTGCAAATGGCACCATCAACTTCCCATTTTGATGGCTTGGCATGGATGGGTCATGGCTCAACAAATCTGGGTCTTGTCGTTTTTGTTGCAAATGGATTTTCATATACATTTGTGTGAAATGCGTTCACACGTTTGTCTCCCCAAGTTTTGGGTCCAGCATTACTGGAAACCGTTTGTTGACTAGTCTTCGTAGTCGAAGACTTAATGTCGCCAACAGATTCAAGGGTCTTGTATGTTTGGGTCAAAAACTTGTCCAAAATTCTCCATTCAGGAATTTCTGAACTATCTCTAGAGATCTTTCAAATATCTCTAGCGTGTTTTTGGGGAGACGGGTCGAACACAGATAAACTAGAATTGGACTCCAGTTATCTGTGTCTATATCCAACATTTGCTGGGTCGTCACACAGTTGTTGATTGTCCGTTGTAGCTTTTTAATAGAGCTACTGGACTCAGACGAAACTGGTGGCAAATTCAATAGGGTCTTGAGTTGAGCATTTACTTGCATTCTTTTATTCTCGTATTGTTCAACGAGATTACTCCATGCCAGTATAAAACCATCATTGGTAAGAGGAGCATTCTTAACAATGTCTCTTGCTTCGCCTCGGATCTTTTGATTAAGATGGAAAAGTTTTCCACATTGCTTAATCTGGCGTTGTTGATGTAGAGAGCAGAAAACATATCTCTAAAAGTGGGCCAGGTGACGTAGTCACCATCAAAATTATCCGTGTCACACGGGGGTAAATTAATAGAGGGTGCAAATTGAATTGGGGTCGTTTCTTCTCTTGCCTTAGGAGTTTCAATCGTTTGTTTTAGGGTCTCCATTATTTCTGAAAGGGAAGAAATACAGCGTATATATGTGTTGTATCCTTTCGTATATTTATCTTTCAGCTTCTTTCGGTCCACATCGGAACTGTCGGGTTCACTTCGTATAGTATTATACGAAGTTTGAAATTATCCCACAGAAAAGTAAGCTGCTTCCGATGAAATTCTAAGGCATGAGGTACTAAATCTTGGGTAGGGGTCTCGCAAATAGTTTGCTCAAATTCAATAATGTCGTTTCCGAATTGAATAAATGCTGTCAGAGCCGCCATCTTTTTATACCCTACACTAAGAGTGAAAGGGTATATTCAGTTTGGTACGCCGTTTGTAACACCCAGAAGGAAGCATCTCCGGTATGGAAAAGTATATATATTCTTGATCAGCATGACCTCCTGAGTCGATTTAGCGATGTCCGTCTGTCCGTCTGTCTGTCCGTCTGTCTGTCTGTCCGTCTGTCTGTCCGTCTGTCTGTTGAAATCCCTAAGACTTTTAAAATTGAAGAGCTAGATAAATGAAACTTATAACTTAGATTACTAATATACCTACGCTGTATGTGCGAAAAAATTGGCGAGATCGGTCCATTGTGACCTATGATCCGACCACTTATGTTCAAATACCTCATATAAAATGTACATATAAAGATCAATTTTTATGTATACGTGCTTAGGTAAACTTTTTTGGTCAAATATATATTGATATCATGCTCAAATACATGATAATAATGTTTTCCGGCGAAAAGACTTGTGGTTCACAAAATAAAAAAATCGAAATTCGGTACACCTACCCATTTGTAAATATGGGTATCAAATGAATGGAAATTCTTCAGCGATTGAATGTTTGTAGTTATTTTCAGGATTCGTATACCCTGGTGACCTATATATCACTTTGAATGGTAACCACACATATGTGTAGGGTATTTATAGTCGGCTTAGACCGACTATAATTTAGATAATCCTAACTATCATAATTACACCTACTTTAAAATTTCCCATGTGATCTAACCTTCCCAACTGGTTTATTATTGGGGTTGTGTTTAAATAATATTCAATTTAAATAACTTCACAAATTCTGAAAAAATTCAATAATAAAATGTTGGGTCTGGATGGCTTAATTTAAAAAATGATTTTTAAATTAATAACGAGTCGCAATACTTTTTTAAAAAATAAATTTGAAAAAATTCACAAAAAATTTATAAGCAAATTTTATGTGTGGGTCAATGTGATTAATTATTTTATAGCGTAGTTAAGCTTTTTGGGTCGCAATGTGTTAAAAATCAAAAATATTTTTTATAAAAATTCGATAAAAGAATTTATTTTAAAAAAAAAAAATATTAAACTTTGTTTAAAAAATCAATTAAATGATTTTGGGTCGCTATGGGTTAAGCTTAAAAAAATATTTGTAATAAAAAAACGGGTCTGCTAATTTTTTATAGTAGTTTTTCTATAAAAAATTGTTAAATATCAATAAAAATGATTTTTTGGGTCTAAAAGGGTTAAAAAAGCTTAAATGTGGGTATAAACGGGTTAAATATTGCTCAATAGGCAATTTCCAAAAAATATGGGATAATTTTTTGGATCCCACTGGTAATTTATAAAATCCCACGAAAACACTATTTTAGTGAACAACGTGGCAATCCTGTACACACTTGACAGCAGCTCACTTTACTGTGAGTGTATAACTGTGTATGTCTATTTGTTTTATGAGCAAATAAAGCAAATAAACAAACGAGTGCAGCGGCGAGTAGATAGCTGAAACAAATGAAACACAAATAATTGGCGATTTTGTTAAATAAAATATATTCTAAAATTTAAAAATGACAATTGACGATTGGGTCGAATGGGTCGCGGCAAATACAATATAATAAACGCAAAGATTTTACCTTATTTTCAGTGTTTGATGCCAAATGGTTTTTGTGAATGTTGTAATTCCGTGTTGTTTCTGTTGCAGTGTTTTGTAGTATAAGATTCCTCCTGTGGTTGTTCCTTCCTGTTGTTGTTGTGAGTTTGTGTTGATTGTTGGGTTTTGTTTTAATTGTTTATGTTTATTGTCGCGGGACCGAATGGCGCGTTGACGGGTTTTTGAGTTTGTTTAGTTGTCGCGGTGACGGGTGAATTAAGTTAATTTAAAACTTTAAACTTTAAATGTCGCGGAGACGGGTGGGTTTTCGTAGCGTTCGGTTATAAGAAAACGTAACGAGTGATATTATGTGCGGCGAACGTTGACAGAGCCGACGGTCGATCGGTTCGCCGAAGTAATCGATAAATAATCGATTGAGTGGATATGACGGACGGAGATTTTCAAACATATCGAGTTTACGTTTGTACTTAAACACTATTAATGAATTTGTTCATCAATTTCATGAATTTGTCATTAAGACTCAACCAAATTCATCCTAATTATGAATCGTTCATAAAACCGTAATTGTAAAGTTCATAATATTGATGATCGCGCTCGTAACATTATTTACAAATAAAAATAAAACATTTTCTATTGACTCGTTGCGACGAGCAGTGAAAACAATCACTATCCATTATGACGCGTCAGTAAAATAAAAATATCTATTTATAGAATGATCAAAATTGTTGCAGTTGCACACATATGGAATTTTTACCGACTGGGATTTTTACCGACTGGACCTTGAGCACGTTTAGACAATATCTTAAGAGGCCGTAAAACAAAAACAATTAATTGTTAACGCAGTGCACGGCGTTTAAAATCTAAAGGATTTTTTATATTTTTAAAAATAATAAAAATCCCATTTTTTATACAAAGTGCAGCCTACGTATTTGATTTTGTGGAAACTCTGCAGTCTACATGTAGCAAATTGTTTGTTGTTTTATTTGTTGGTACAAAATACCCAATTTGTACCGACTGGACCTTGAGCACGTTAAGACAATATCTTAAAATAATCAAAAGAGGTCGTAAAACAAAAACAATTAATTTTTGACTTTAGGAAGGTATACATATCTCAGTACCCTTTGGAAACAAATTCGTTTAGAATGGTTAAATATAAAGCAGACAAAAATTTGATTAAATTTGCTATCCCAATTGCTGGTCTTAAGTGTTTTTAATTTTCCACCAATCTCACCGAGATATAGCATATACTCTGCCCATACCCAACATACATATTGTGCAAAAATGTTATTCAATTCGGTTCAGCCGTTTTGACGACTATTCGGAATTTTAAAAAATATATATTCGTCAAAAACAAGAATGTTCGAAACAAATTTTATTAAAAAAAATGTTTGGACGACAATAAGAACGCAACGGTCGAAATCACCATTTTACAAAAAAAATTATTCGACAAAACAACAATTTTCGAAAGTTTTAAATTTTTGTTGTTAAATTTTTTTTTTTTGAGGACAAAAAGAACGTAATATTCGAATTTTACAACAAAAAAAATTATTCGACAAAACAACAATTTTCGAAAGTTTTAAATTTTTGTTGTTAAATTTTTTTTTTTTTTGATGACCAAAAGAACGTAATATTCGAAATCACCATTTGAAAAAAATGAATCGCCAAAAACAACAATGTTCAAAAAATTTCAAAAAAAAATGTTGTTAAAATTTTTTTTTTGACGACAAAAACAATGCAATGGTCAAATTACCATATTTGAGTTTTTTTTTATAGTTTGTAGCTGGTGAAAATGCCGCAATGTTCGAAAATTTTCGAAAAAAAATATTAAACATTTTACCATTTGAAAAAAAATAATTAATCGACAGAAACAACAATGTTCAAAAAATATGTTGTTAATTTTTTTTTTGTCGACAAAAACAATACAATTTTCCAAAAAAAAAAATATTCGCCAAAAACAATGTCGAAAAGAAATTCGTTTTTGTTTTTCCTTTCTTTGTTTTCCTGTAGTTTGGATTTTTGTTTTATGTTATTGCTTTTGTTTTTGTATTTTTGCTTTTGTTTTGTGCTTTTGCTTTAGTGTGTTTGATTTTAAATTATCTAAAGTCGTTTGTAAACTACTTCAGATATACACAATGTATTTTAAATTACACGGTGATACAGTGAAAATATACTTGAAAAATTACCTAGTGCAGGTTATAGGCATTATTGAGTACATCACAAATCAGTCTTAAAATTTTCGGAAAACCCTCAAAATTCGGAGTTATTCCGAAAAATCCGTTTTCGGATGGGTTCAAGTACTTATGAACGCGTGGCTCAGTTGTTTTTTTAACCAATTTTAATTATTTAAACGGTTTTAGAAATTTTTGTAATATGTGCTTCAAATACTGTTAGTGATTTTCCTAAGCATATCTAATTTTTATTTATTTTTATTTATTTTTTTTACTTTGACTACATTTTTTTATTAATTTTCCTATGAAAGTATAAATATTTGTATATATATTTTTAAAGACAAATTTATTCTTAATAAAACAGTCTTTAATTTAATCGGATTGAAATTGTTAAAGTTATTATACTTTATTTACTAAAAAAAATTAGTTGAGAATAAAAATTTGAATCGAATAAAATGCTTTAAATAAGTTTAAGTAAGATTTTAAGTAATCCCATCATCAACAGACTTATTGGACCTTATCAGTGCGGATTCAGACATGGAAAGTCCACCATAGATCCGATGTTCACATTACGCCAAATCCTGGAAAAGACCAAAGAGAGGCAGCTCACCCCTGCTCGTTGACTAAAAAGAAACATTCCGATTTGGTGAGGCCTATAGCTACCATGTCTGAGTTCACTATACTTGCTATACTATAAGGCTTTGCAGGATGATCCTGAGCAACACACATTGCACAGTGAGAATTGGGAACAACCTCACATAAAAACATAAAAGCATAAAACCTGTCCAGCAGGTGTACATTTAACGAGTATTAAGTTAAACAAAGTAATAGTTTTACAAATAAATATAAAACTTAAATCTAATCTTAAATTTAATTGCAACAGAGAAAGATATATACTGAGTTTCTTTTTGAAGTTCACTGCGTTGGATACTGACTTAATATTAGGTGGAAGTGAGTTCCAAAGACGAATGGAATTTATATAAAATTGTCGTTCAGATAATAAGCCAAAAAGTCTTAACTTAATAATATTATTGGCACGACTGGAACGTTAAAACTTTAGTCTATTATATAAATAGTTTTTTGGTATATATAACAGTATGCAGCAAAGTGAGTGACCTAAATTTTAAATAATTGTCAAAGGACATGTTAAATATTTGTATTGCAAATTCAGATATATGGTCATTTCGTTTGAGTCCGAACACATATCTAGCTATATTATTAAAAGGTACGTTTAATTTTTGTTTGTTTAAAAAGTCACAGTTTGCAAAAATTTCACAACCATATAATAGAGTTGGAACAAGATACTTTTTGCAAGTAATAACCTAATCTAAATTGGAGTGAAGTATTGACTCAACCATAGTGTGCGTAGCATACCATACACTTGTCCAACAGACTTGTTGACATAATTGTTCCATGACAGGGTTCTGTTAAATGTAATGCAAAGATTTCAGAGTAAATTAGTCGGGCCCAACCGACTAAAAAAGTCCGTCCCATATGACCAAATTTACCCATGTGACCTATTTTTTGTATTAATAATAGAAGCGCCGCAGGCAAATTTTTTTTTGAAAAATTCATTGGACATTATTTGTTTTAATAGTAAATTTTCTGAACAGTATTGATTCATTAATATTTTTGTTTTTTTTTTTTTCGAAAAATGTATACTCGTATTTTTAATTGACCCTCAAAATTTCCAAAATTTTTTTATGAAAGATTCAGAAAATATATTAAAAAATAATGAAAAAAAAATAGAAATAACATCCGAATAATTATGAAATAATACCTAACATAATACATCTCCAACCAAACTTTTAATAACATAACTAAAAAGAAAATAAGGGTGTGTGTGAGTTCAACTAAATTGCTGATTAAACTAATGTAGTGTTTGGAACATTTTCTTAGGGAACATTTCCCATAATGCTATTTCAACGTAAATTTCCTTTTATTCCAAATATTTCTACCATTTTTCTTATGTTTTCTACCTGAATATATTTATTTGACAACTTTATGCTATATAAGAATATATGTCAGCTTTTGTAAATTTTCCAACTGCTTCCAAATATTTTCATTTGTATATTTTTAAAAATAAAAATAAAAAATTTCTTATATTTTTTCCAATATGTTCGAATCGGTTCATATTTATTTTGTAATTGTATGGCTATCTTAGAATAAATATAGGTTATTAAACATGTACAAACTGATTTTTGAAAAATTCCGAATGCATCCAATTATTTTTGAATTTGTCCGAATCGGATTATTTAATTTTCTATTTAAAATTTTGTGAAATTTTTCCAATATAACCGACTCGGACTTTATATATTGGCAATTTTATACTATATAAATATACATGACAATTTCTATATGTTTTTATTTTTCGAAAATTTCCTACTGATTTTAAATATTTTCGAATTTTTCCGAGTCGGATTTAATACATTAATTCGATAAACTATTCGTGTTAAATATTTAAAATATTACGATTTTTTATCATTTTATGATTTATTGCTACTTAAAAAAATGTGATAGTGCCGAATATATACAACCTTTCGAATTTTTACAACATTTCCGAATCGTGTTTTTCCGAATAAGTCCTATTGGCTGAGCTAGGGGGGATGTCAAACCCCCCTCACCACCCTATAGGTCCGGCCCTGCTCTTGAGATAGGTAAAAAGTAAGAGAAAATATCATTCGAGTAAACAGCTTGCGTTCTACCTATCAGATATGAATATATTAAATTGGCTGCAGACAGTGAAAAGTTAAACGATCTAAGAAGTTTGGTTCGCAAAATTTCGTGGTCAACAGTATCGAATGCTTTAGAATGGTCCAGAAGAACTAAAAAATTAATTTTATTGTCATCTAGTCCTACTCGAATTTCTTCAGACACGTTAATGATTGCTGTTGTAGAACTATGCTTATGTCTGAAACCTGATTGTCTGTTAGTTATTAGCGAGTCATTTAGTCATTTACGTCAATAGAGTCTGTGGTTTTAAAGCTTTTGTTACTAATACCTATACTTTTAATCTGTTTCCAAGTCTGTTTACTGTCTGAAGCTAGGAGAAATTTGTTATCAAAGTGACTTCTTTTGACTGTATTTATAATTTGTGCCACACATTTTCTAATTGTTTTAAATTGTATGTATAACTCGTTTCCAGCGATTGTATGCAGCATTACGTTGTTGTATTAGATTTTTTATTTCGTTATTAAACCAAGGTCTTTGTCGATTGTTAACAGTTTTTTTCTTACAAGAACAAATTCGTCAAACAATTTATTAATATTATTTTCAAAAAATCGAATTTGGTCATTAACTGATGTCATTCTATAGATTTGAGTCCAATCAATATCATTAATTATATAGTTAAGAGAATGATAATTTATATTTTTGAAGTCAGAGTAGAAAAAGGATTGGGAATTGTAATTTATTTGAATGTCATATATTAGAAAAATTAAATCATGTTTAGAAAAGGCTGGTACTGATATTTGGTCATAAAGAAGGATTTTAGATCGGTTATTAACAAGAAAAAGGTCAAGTAGAGTATTTGTTGTCTTTGTGAAATGAGTTGGAGTTAAGTTATTAACGGGAAAAAGTCCTACGGTTTGCATGTTACATGTTAAGATACTTTCTTTTAATAAATCACTACTGAAATCGCCTGCCAAAATTATTTCTGAAAATGACATATAGAAACTGTCAATTGTAGCCATTATATCTGTCATATCAATGTATCGATTAGGTCTATATACAACACCAACAAGTATTATTTCAGAACCATTCGAAAATGTATCTCAATTCGTCAATTTGTCTCACTAAACTTTGTGCGTTAATGTGACATATTTTAAGACCGACCTTTTGTTTGCTTAAAATTCGAATTAAATTATACACATTGTCTTTGGAACCATAATTGTTGTTAATCAAATTCAAAAAAATATTTGTCCTCAACGCATGCCATAGATTCATGTCTTTCATTTAGTTTCAATAAAATATTTAAAAAATAAATATAAATAACTATAAAATAATAAATAGTAAAATATAACTGATAATGAGAATGAATAAAAAAATTAGGTTTAATACCGAAGTGTGTAGGCAGCTTGATGAGTTGTGTCTGTGCAATGATGGGGGACGGACGTGTCGCGCCGTTCTCTTATTTTAATTTCTCGTCCGTTTAATAATATGTTAACACTTATCGAGTGCCGTGAAATGTGTCGTTTTAAGTGTCATTTCAAGTGTCGTCCGCTGCATTTATAAAATTTAAATAATAATAACAATTAACGATTAAAAAAAATACAATGAATAAAACCACAAAAATATCAACATAGAACAATAATAACAACAACAATAATAACAACAACAACCGGTTTTTTGCTCTACAAGCACTGCCTGCTGCCGTCGTCGCTGCGTGGTTTTTTTGCAATTGTCAACGCAACGAGCTTATCTATGCCCTCTGCTGCAATTGTTCATTTGTTTTTCGTTCTCTGTCCCTTCCCCATCCTACTCCACGCTACCAGCGTGCGAGGCTGAGACTGAAAGAGTGCGTGACGAAGACAGTGGTGAAGGCCTAACACTCACCACTTACGCTCTCACTTATCTGTCTCAACTGCGCCCGCTATTAGTATTTTTGTTTGTTTTATATTTACCCAGTAGCGAAAATGTCGCAAAACTTCCGTATAGATTTTTGCAACGTATACTGAATTTTGTTTATGCGCATGTTTCTGTGTATAGGCCACATATAATGGCTTAAGGTGAGACCCAGGTTAGTGAGGGTGCAGATCCACTGGATTTTCAAATACCTGGGTACCACCTACTGCCATTGTTCTCTGCCCATAGGGGTCTCGCCCTTTTTATTCGAAGTGACGTTGCGTACCAGCACCAACAGCAGCATAGTGTTTCGGATAATGAATTTAATTCTATGTGGATTAAATTCAAAATCTTGTCACACATCATGCACTTGTGTTTTATTTATAGGAGTCCGAATCTAGATAGGGTTTCTACCTGTAACAAGTTAGATGCCCTATCTGATTCGATCTCAAATATATTGGAATAGTTTCCAGGCAGTGAAATTGTTGTTGCTGGTGACTTTAATGTGGTTGAGCCACTCGGGTCTATCAACACAGGAGGGTTGTTATGTTGAGCTGTTTGCCGAGTGCAATCAACTCACTCAATTGGTGAAGGAACCGACGTACCTCCCACGCGTCGGTGGGCAGAGCCAAAAAGTCTCAGACCTTTTTCTGACTTCGCATCATGAAAAATATGATATAAATGTCCTTGCACCTCTTGGTAATTCCGACCACAGTATGGTTTCCGCTGCGTTTTCGTATTCTAGTTTACGCGCCTCTGCGATTAAAGCCCCGAAGAGGACTGTATGGCTTTACGAAACAGCAAATTGGGATGCGTTAAATGATTTTTTTCGCAACTTTAATTGGAAATAGTGTTTCGCAGATAGAGACATAAATGCCGCGGCCTTAATGGTACAAAATATTATTTTATTGGGTTTGCGGTCCTTCATACCTTCTAAAAAGATTAGCATTAAACCCAAGGACCACTCTTGGTTTAATTCCATAGTCGGGCCTAACCGACTAAAAAAGTCCGTTCCATATCACCAAACTTACCCATGTGACCTATTTTTTGTATTAATAATAGAAGCGCCGCTTGCAAATTTTTTGGAAAAAATTCATTGGACATTATTTGTTTTAATAGTAAATTTTCTGAACAGTATTGATTTATTAATATTTTTGTTTTTTTTTTTTTCAAAAATGTATACTCGTATTTTTAATTGACCCTCAAAATTTCCAAAATTTTTTTATGAAAGATTCAGAAAATATATTAAAAAATAATGAAAAAAAAAATAGAAATAACATCCAAATAATTATGAAATAATACCTAACATAATACATCTACTACCAAACTTTTAATAACATAACTAAAAAGAAAATAAGGGTGTGTGTGAGTTCAACTAAATTGCTGATTAAACTAATGTAGTGTTTAGAACATTTTCTTAGGGAACATTTCTCATAATGCTATTTCAACGTAAATTTCTTTTATTACAAATATTTCTACCATTTTTCTTATGTTTTCTACTGGATTATATTTATTTGACAACTTTTTGCTATATAAGAATATATGTCAGCTTTTGTAAATTTTCCAACTGCTTCCAAATATTTTCATTTGGATATTTATAAAAATAATTTTTTTTTTTATATTTTTCCAATATGTTCAAATCGGTTCATATTTATTTTGTAATTGTATGGCTATCTTAGAATAAATATATGTTATTAAACATTTACAAACTGCTTTTTGAAAAATTCCGAATGCATCCAATTATTTTTGAATTTGTCCGAATCGGATTTTTTAATTTTCTATTTGAAAATTTGTGAACTTTTTCCAATATAACCGACTCGGACTTTATATATTGGCAATTTTATACAATATAAAAATACATGACAATTTCTATATGTTTTTATTTTTCGAAAATTTCCGACTGATTTTAAATATTTTCGAATTTATCCGAGTCGGATTTAATACATTAATTCGATAAACTATTCGTGTTTTTCCGAATAAGTTCTATTGGCTGAGCTAGGGGGGGGGTGTCATACAACCCTCACCCCTTATAGGTCCGTACCTGCTCTTGAGAGAGGAAAAAAATCAGAGAAAATGTCATTCGAGTAAACAGCTTGCGTTCTACCTATCAGATATGAATATATTAAATTGGCTGCAGACAGTGAAAAGTTAAACGATCTAAGAAGTTTCGTTAACAAAATTTCGTGGTGAACAGTATCGAATGCTTTAGAATGGTCCAGAAGAACTAAAAAATTAATTTTATTGTCATCTAGTCCTACTAGAATTTCTTCCGACACGTTAATGATTGCTGTTGTAGAACTATGCTTATGTCTGAAACCTGATTGTCTGTTAGTTATTAGCGAGTTTTCATACATTAATGTGCTAATATGTTTAGTTTATCTGTGTGAGTTTTATGAATGGTTCTGAAAAAATACTTGTTGGTGGTGGATACGTTCGAGTGCTTTAGAGATGAATGGTAGAATTGAAATTGGGCGGAATTCATTAGATGTTTTGGGTTTTGGAATAATTTTGGATTGGTAGTCATTATTTGTAATTTTAGTCATTGGAATATTAACGAATTTTTTATTAAAGTCATTTACGACAATAGAGTCTGTGGTTTTAAAGCTTTTGTTACTAATACCTATACTTTTAATCTGTTTCCAAGTCTGTTTACTGTCTAAAGCTAGGCGAAATTTGTTATCAAAGTGACTTCTTTTGACTGTATTTATAATTTGTGCCACACATTTTCTAATTGTTTTAAATTGTATGTATAACTCGTTTCCAGCGATTGTATGCAGCATTACGTTGTTGTATTAGATTTTTTATTTCGTTATTAAACCAAGGTCTTTGTCGATTGTTAACAGTTTTTTTCTTACAGGAACAAATTCGTCAAACAATTTATTAATATTATTTTCAAAAAATCGAATTTGGTCATTAACTGATGTCATTCTATAGATTTGAGTCCATTCAATATCATTAATTTTATAGTTAAGAGAATGGAAATTTAAATTTTTGAAGTCGCAGTAGAAAAAGGATTGGGAATTGTAATTTATTTGAATGTCATATATTAGAAAAATTAAATCATGTTTAGATTTGATATTTGGTCATAAAGAAGGATTTTAGATCGGTCATTAACAAGAAAAAAGTCAAGTAGAGTTTTTGTTGTCTTTGTGAAATGAGTTGGAGTTAAGTTATTAACGGGAAAAAGTCCTGCGGTTTGCATGTTACATGTTAAGATACTTTCTTTTAATAAATCACTACTGAAATCGCCTGCCAAAATTATTTCTGAAAATGACATAGAGAAACTGTCAATTGTAGCCATTATATCTGTCATATCAATGTATCGATTAGGTCTATATACAACACCAACAAGTATTTTTTCAGAACCATTCATAAAACTCACACAGATAAACTCAACAGCACTATTACATGGAGATTTACAATGTACCTTACACGCAATATTATCTTTCACATAAATGGCTGCACCACCTGCGTGACTTTGTCTATCTGCATGAAAAATTTTATAACCTTTTAAACTAAACATTTCACCAAACCATGTTTCAGAAACGCAAATAATATCCATATTTGAATATTCGAAAATATATCTCAATTCGTCAATTTTTCTCACTAAACTTTGTGAGTTAATGTGACATATTTTAAGACCGACCTTTTGTTTGCTTAAAATTCGAATTAAATTATACACATTGTCTTTGGAACCATAATTGTTGTTAATCAAATTCAAAAAAATATTTGTCCTCAACGCATGTCATAGATTTATGTCTTTCATTTAGTTTCAATAAAATATTTAAAAAATAAATATAAATAACTATAAAATAATAAATAGTAAAATATAATTGATAATGAGAATGAATAAAAAAATTAGGTTTAATACCAAAGTGTGCAGGCAGCTTATTAGAGTCTGTCATAAAATCACTGTTGATCATCGGTCGTGTTGTTGCAGTTATTATCGCGCTCACTGATGTTGTTGTTGATATGCTCTGTGCTCACTATTTTGTTAAGCATTGCAATCGATTCAACGCATTTTGCTGTGTCGCTCTCATTTTTCTTCACATAGACAAGACCTCGGAGAGTAAATGCATGTTTTTGTTTCTTCAATCGCACTGCACTTTGAAGAATTTCATGATTTGCTTTGGTTCGACATTCGTTTACCCGGAATGCTTCACCAGATTGAAAACCAGTATGATGAAGTCGAAGCACGTCTTTGTTGGTCCGCTTGAAAATTGCAATCGATTTCAGAAAATAGTTTTTGTCATATGCAGACTCTAATTTTACAATTATTACTCCGTCAATTTTGAAGCGTGGAGTTTTAATGCGAAAAATATTTTTAATATTCGGTGGTGATGTGTATATTTTTGAACATCTCACAATAGTCGAGTCTGTCCAAAAGTACGTATTGTACTGGGTCATGTCTATTTTAGGTAGAATAGCATCATCTATATTTGCGAGCAAAACAGTACCGCATAGTTCGAGTCGTGGCAGTGAAACGGTTTTGACGGGTGCTACACGCGTCTTCGCTGCCAGAAGGGTCGTGACGACAGCGCCGTTGGCATCTTGTATGCGAGCATAGAGAGCTGCAGCATATGCCTTTTCTGAGGCGTCGCAAAATCCGTGAAATTGAACGGAAACGTCGGGTGCGAAATGAGTCCATCTGGGAATCTCAATTCTGTTTATCGATGGATAACCATCGATAAACGATTGCCATCTACTTTGGGTCAACGGGTTAAGAATATCGTCCTACTCAGTTTTGTCGAGCCATACCTGTTGCATAATTATTTTGGCGGCCACTATTATTGGCGCTAACCAACCAGCAGGGTCAAACAGCTTCGCAATAGAAGACAAAACTTCGCGTTTTGTGTATGCATCTTTTAGTTCGATGAGTGGGACTTGAAAAAAGAAAATATCTTTTTTAGCATTCCATCGAATGCCTAGGGTCTTTGCATTACCTTGACATTGCTCACATAAATTGAGTAAATCTGTTAGCAGCAAGTGTTCTTGTGGCTGATTTTCCAATATTTCGGGTGCGTTCGCAATCCACTTGCGCAACGAAAATCCTGCTGATTTTAAAGCAGCGATTAGCTCATCTCGAGCATTAATAGCACTTTCAATCTCATGAGTGCCTGCCAGAACATCATCTACGTACATGCAGTTTCGTAGAATATACGAAGCCTGTGGGTGGGTCTCATGTACGTCTTGCGCTAATTGCGGTAGGATCCGAATGGCAAGGTAAGGGGCACAGTTAACACCAAATGTAACTGTTTGCAACTCATAATCCTGAATGGGTTCTTCTAAGGATTTCCTAAACAAAATTCTTTGATAGTGTGAGTGTGCAGGGTCGACGCAAATTTGACGATACATTTTTTCAATGTCAGCATTAAAGACAAATTTGAAAAGACGCCATTTAATAATTTTCAAAACTAAATCTTGTTGTAGAACGGGTCCAGTATGCAACACATCATTTAGGCTCTTGCCGTTGGCAGTATTTCTGGATGCATTAAATACAACACGCAGCTTTGTTGTGACACGATCGGGTTTTATGACTGCATGATGTGGTAAATAGTAGTGGGTGGGTGTGCAAGATTTAGCTGGCGAATGAGTCACTTTTCTCATATGACCAAGTTGCAAATATTCGCAAATCGCTTGGTCATCTTCTGCTTTAACAGTGGGTCTTTTGAGTAAAGACTTTTCATTTCTCAAATATTGCGCCATTGCAATATGTCTTGATAGTCCAAGATCAATGCAATTTGGGTCTTTAAATGGAAGGGTCACTACATAACGGCCTGAGGGTTCTCGGCGTAATGTCTGTATGAAATTGTTTTCACAATTGATATCTGCATTTGAGAGGGTCGTGGATTTTGGTACTTCTTCAATTTCCCAGAAACGAGTCAATAAAGTATCGAGGGTCACTTTATTAAAATATGTAACAATATTGTTGGATCTTGACTCAGGAATTGGCCCAGAAAGTATCCAGCCGAATTCAGTTTCTTGCGCTAACAAAGATTCTACAATGTTGTGCTGAACACCGTTACGTATAATTTGTGGGTATAGATCACATCCTATGATCATATCCACGGGTCGGGTTTTATAAAACTGGCTATCAGCCAACCATTTAACCAGCCAACCATTTGTATACCATTTAAATTTCCATAGAGGGTCGGGTCGATTTGATATGATGGCAAGTCACTTGTGAGGGTCTTAAGTACAAGTGCTTGCGTTTTGACTTTGAAATTCGGGTAAGTTGTTGAACGCTGCAACTGTTTGGTTGAGTCCTGTTACCTGAGCGCCTATGGCGTTAGTTGGAAGTCCTATCCGCTTCCTCAACTGCTCCGTGATAAAAGTCGCTTCTGATCCAGAGTCGATTAGAGCGCGCGCCAGGAACATTTCGCCTTCGTGTTCAATGTTGAGCATTGGTGTTCCCAGAAGAATGCTCTTCATCGCAAAACGTGTCTCTTCGATGTCTTGGGTGGGTCTTGAGTCAGTGGACTGTATAAGGATCGTGAAAGCTTGCCGCTGTGAAGTTGACGGCTGATCAGATTTAGATGCAGCTGCACTTGTGCTTGGGCGGTCTTTTGGGTCTGCTTTCGGGTCTGCTTTCGGGTCTAGCGATGCTAAATGTTAAAGCGAATGATGCTTTTTGCTACAAAAGCGACATTTATATCCGCTCTTACAGTCCCTGATGCTGTGAGATACTGCTAAACAATTAAAACAGCACTCAAATCTTTTCACAGCATCGTGTCTATCCTCCACTTTCATGGATATGAATCTGGGGCACTCACGAAGAGTGTGCTTACCATTGCAAATTCTGCAAATGGCACCATCAACTTCCCATTTTGATGGCTTGGCATGGATGGGTCATGGCTCAACAAATCTGGGTCTTGTCGTTTTTGTTGCAAATGGATTTTCATATACATTTGTGTGAAATGCGTTCACACGTTTGTCTCCCCAAGTTTTGGGTCCAGCATTACTGGAAACCGTTTGTTGACTAGTCTTCGTAGTCGAAGACTTAATGTCGCCAACAGATTCAAGGGTCTTGTATGTTTGGGTCAAAAACTTGTCCAAAATTCTCCATTCAGGAATTTCTGAACTATCTGCTAGAGATCTTTCAAATATCTCTAGCGTGTTTTTGGGGAGACGGGTCGAACACAGATAAACTAGAATTGGACTCCAGTTATCTGTGTCTATATCCAACATTTGCAGGGTCGTCACACAGTTGTTGATTGTCCGTTGTAGCTTTTTAATAGAGCTACTGGACTCAGACGAAACTGGTGGCAAACTCAATAGGGTCTTGAGTTGAGCATTTACTTGCATTCTTTTATTCTCGTATTGTTCAACGAGATTACTCCATGCCAGTATAAAACCATCATTGGTAAGAGGAGCATTCTTAACAATGTCTCTTGCTTCGCCTCGGGTCTTTTGATTAAGATGGAAAAGTTTTTCCACATTGCTTAATCTGGCGTTGTTGATGTAGAGAGCTGAAAACATATCTCTAAAAGTGGGCCAGGTGACGTAGTCACCATCAAAATTATCTGTGTCACACGGGGGTAAATGAATAGAGGGTGCAAATTGAATTGGGGTCGTTTCTTCTCTTGCCTTAGGAGTTTCAATCGGTTGTTTTAGGGTCTCCATTATTTCTTAAAGGGAAGAAATACAGCGTATATATGTGTTGTATCCTTTCGTATATTTATCTTTCAGGTTCTTTCGGTCCACATCGGAACTGTCGGGTTCACTTCGTATAGTATTATACGAAGTTTGGAAATTATCCCACAGAAAAGTAAGCTGCTTCCGATGAAATTCTAAGGCATGAGGTACTAAATCTTGGGTAGGGGTCTCGCAAATAGTTTGCTCAAATTCAATAATGTCGTTTCCGAATTGAATAAATGCTGTCAGAGCCGCCATCTTTTTTATTATTGGGGTTGTGTTTAAATAATATTCAATTTAAATAACTTCACAAATTCTGAAAAAATTCAATAATAAAATGTTGGGTCTGGATGGCTTAATTTAAAAAATGATTTTTAAATTAATAACGAGTCGCAATACTTTTTTAAAAAATAAATTTGAAAAAATTCACAAAAAATTTATAAGCAAATTTTATGTGTGGGTCAATGTGATTAATTATTTTTGATTTTCACGGGTCGTATATATTTTTTCAGAAAACTTCTAAAAAAATTTAAAAACTTTTTATAAAAATAAATAAAATTATTTTTGGGTGTGTATGGATTAACAGCAATTATTATTACCAACGAAACGTATTGCAAAACTTAGTTTTTTAGATAAAATTGCAACAAATTTTGAAAATTTTATCTTTGGGTCGCAATGAGTTAACTTTAATATTTTATTTAGTGGTAAACCGGGTCGCAAATAAAATTTTATAGCGTAGTTAAGCTTTTTGGGTCGCAATGTGTTAAAAATCAAAAATATTTTTTATAAAAATTCGATAAAAGAATTTATTTTGTAAAAAAAAAATATTAAACTTTATTTAAAAAATCAATTAAATGATTTTGGGTCGCAATGGGTTAAGCTTTAAAAAATATTTGTAATAAAAAAACGGGTCTGCTAATTTTTTATAGGAGTTTTTCTATAAAAAATTGTTAAATATCAATAAAAATGATTTTTTGGGTCTAAAAGGGTTAAAAAAGCTTAAATCTGGTTATAAACGGGTTAAATATTGCTCAATAGGCAATTTCCAAAAAATATGGGATAATTTTGTGGTTCCCACGGGTAATTTATAAAATACCACGAAAACGCTATTTTAGTGAACAACGTGGCAATCCTGTACACACTTGACAGCAGCTCACTTTACTGTGAGTGTATAACTGTGTATGTCTATATGTTTTATGAGCAAATAAAGCAAATAAACAAACGAGTGCAGCGGCGAGTAGATAGCTGAAACAAATGAAACACAAATAATTGGCGATTTTGTTAAATAAAATATATTCTAACAATTTAAAAATGTGAAAATAAATAAAATCAATTGGTTTTGTTAAATTATATTTAACACTTTGGTGAATGTATATTTATTTTAAACGTATGGTATAATACGATCGTTTTCTTCGGGTCGGGTCGGTTTGCAAAAAATACGATTTTTTTGCAAAAACAATTTCACTGTAGTTCCACAATTCTTTTATTTTGTTATTATTTTCACTTTTATTACGGGTCGGGTCGATTTTAATTAAATTAAAATTAACGCCAAATATTTTTATTGTTCCAGCGGGTCAATCCTTGGCAAAACTATTTCGTAGTCCTTTTAATAAAGGCTCGAAGTGACCAATTGTTCGGCTGGCGAATGAAGTAATGGCAATTGGCGGATTGGGAAACACGAATTGAAATATGTAAATTTCAATTGTCGATTGGGTCGAATGGGTCGCGGCAAATACAATATAATAAACGCAAAGATTTTACCTTATTTTCAGTGTTTGATGCCAAATGGTTTTTGTGAATGTTGTAATTTCGTGTTGTTTCTGTTGCAGTGTTTTGTAGTATAAGATTCCTCCTGTGGTTGTTCCTTCCTGTTGTTGTTGTGAGTTTGTGTTGATTGTTGGGTTTTGTTTTAATTGTTTATGTTTATTGTCGCGGGACCGAATGGCGCGTTGACGGGTTTTTGAGTTTGTTTAGTTGTCGCGGTGACGGGTAAATTAAGTTAATTTAAAACTTTAAACTTTAAATATCGCGGAGACGGGTGGGTTTTCGTAGCGTTCGGTTATAAGAAAACGTAACGAGTGATATTATGTGCGGCGAACGTTGACAGAGCCGACGGTCGATCGGTTCGCCGCAGTAATCGATAAATAATCGATTGAGTGGATATGACGGACGGAGATTTTCAAACATATCGAGTTTACGTTTGTACGTAAACACTATTAATGAATTTGTTCATCAATTTCATGAATTTGTCATTAAGACTCAACCAAATTCATCCTAATTATGAATCGTTCATAAAACCGTAATTGTAAAGATCATAATATTGATGAACGCGCTCGTAACATTATTTACAAATAAAAATAAAACATTTTCTATTGACTCGTTGAGACGAGCAGTGAAAACAATCACTTATGACGCGTCAGTAAAATAAAAATATCTATTTATAGAATGATCAAAATTGTTGCAGTTGCACACATATGGAATTTTTACCGACTGGGATTTTTACCGACTGGACCTTGAGCACGTTTAGACAATATCTTAAGAGGCCGTAAAACAAAAACAATTAATTGTTAACGCAGTGCACGGCGTTTAAAATCTAAAGGATTTTTTATATTTTTAAAAATAATAAAAATCCCATTTTTTATACAAAGTGCAGCCTACGTATTTGATTTTGTGGAAACTCTGCAGTCTATATGTAGCAAATTGTTTGTTGTTTTATTTGTTGGTACAAAATACCCAATTTGTACCGACTGGACCTTGAGCACGTTAAGACAATATCTTAAAATAATCAAAAGAGGTCGTAAAACAAAAACAATTAATTTTTGACTTTAGGAAGGTATACATATCTCAGTACCCTTTGGAAACAAATTCGTTTAGAATGGTTAAATATAAAGCAGACAAAAATTTGATTAAATTTGCTATCCCAATTGCTGATATTAAGTGTTTTTAATTTTCCACCAATCTCACCGAGATATAGCATATACTCTGCCCATACCCAACATACATATTGTGCAAAAATGTTATTCAATTCGGTTCAGCCGTTTTGACGACTATTCGGAATTTTAAAAAATTTGGTCGACAATAAGAACGCAACGGTCGAAATCACCATTTTACAAAAAAAAATATTCGACAAAACAACAATTTTCGAAAGTTTTAAGTTTTTGTTGTTAAATTTTTTTTTTTTGAGGACAAAAAGAACGTAATATTCGAATTTTACAACAAAAAAAATTATTCGACAAAACAACAATTTTCGAAAGTTTTAAATTTTTGTTGTTAAATTTTTTTTTTTTTGATGACCAAAAGAACGTAATATTCGAAATCACCATTTGAAAAAAATGAATCGCCAAAAACAACAATGTTCAAAAAATTTCAAAAAAAAAATGTTGTTAAAATTTTTTTTTTTACGACAAAAACAATGCAATGGTCAAATTACCATATTTGAGTTTTTTTTATAGTTTGTAGCTGGTGAAAGTGCCGCAATGTTCGAAAATTTTCGAAAAAAAATATTAAACATTTTTTTTGGAGGAAAAAAAAAACGTAATGGTCGAAATTACCATTTGAAAAAAAATAATTAATCGACAGAAACAACAATGTTCGAAAAATATGTTGTTAATTTTTTTTTTGTCGACAAAAACAATACAATTTTCCAAAAAAAAAATATTCGCCAAAAACAATGTCGAAAAGAAATTCGTTTTTGTTTTTCCTTTCTTTGTTTTCCTGTACTTTGGATTTTTGTTTTATGTTATTGCTTTTGTTTTTGTATTTTTGCTTTTGTTTTGTGCTTTTGCTTTAGTGTGTTTGCTTTTAAATTATCTAAAGTCGTTTGTAAACTACTTCAGATATACACAATGTATTTTAAATTACACGGTGATACAGTGAAAATATACTTGAAAAATTACCTAGTGCAGGTTATAGGCATTATTGAGTACATCACAAATCAGTCTTAAAATTTTCGGAAAACCCTCAAAATTCGGAGTTATTCCGAAAAATCCGTTTTCGGATGGGTTCAAGTACTTATGAACGCGTGGCTCAGTTGTTTTTTTAACCAATTTTAATTATTTAAACGGTTTTAGAAATTTTTGTAATATGTGCTTCAAATACTGTTAGTGATTTTCCTAAGCATATCTAATTTTTATTTATTTTTATTTATTTTTTTTACTTTGACTACATTTTTTTATTAATTTTCCTATGAAAGTATAAATATTTGTATATATATTTTTAAAGACAAATTTATTCTTAATAAAACAGTCTTTAATTTAATCGGATTGAAATTGTTAAAGTTATTATACTTTATTTACTAAAAAAAATTAGTTGAGAATAAAAATTTGAATCGAATAAAATGCTTTAAATAAGTTTAAGTAAGATTTTAAGTAATCCCATCATCAACAGACTTATTGGACCTTATCAGTGCGGATTCAGACATGGAAAGTCCACCATAGATCCGATGTTCACATTACGCCAAATCCTGGAAAAGACCAAAGAGAGGCAGCTCACCCCTGCTCGTTGACTAAAAAGAAACATTCCGATTTGGTGAGGCCTATAGCTACCATGTCTGAGTTCACTATACTTGCTATACTATAAGGCTTTGCAGGATGATCCTGAGCAACACACATTGCACAGTGAGAATTGGGAACAACCTCACATAAAAACATAAAAGCATAAAACCTGTCCAGCAGGTGTACATTTAACGAGTATTAAGTTAAACAAAGTAATAGTTTCACAAATAAATATAAAACTTAAATCTAATCTTAAATTTAATTGCAACAGAGAAAGATATATACTGAGTTTCTTTTTGAAGTTCACTGCGTTGGATACTGACTTAATATTAGGTGGAAGTGAGTTCCAAAGACGAATGGAATTTATATAAAATTGTCGTTCAGATAATAAGCAAAAAAGTCTTAACTTAATAATATTATTGGCACGACTGGAACGTTAAAACTTTAGTCTATTATATAAATAGTTTTTTGGTATATATAACAGTATGCAGCAAAGTGAGTGACCTAAATTTTAAATAATTGTCAAAGGACATGTTAAATATTTGTATTGCAAATTCAGATATATGGTCATTTCGTTTGAGTCCGAACACATATCTAGCTATATTATTAAAAGGTACGTTTAATTTTTGTTTGTTTAAAAAGTCACAGTTTGCAAAAATTTCACAACCATATAATAGAGTTGGAACAAGATACTTTTTGCAAGTAATAATCTAATCTAAATTGGAGTGAAGTATTGACTCAACCATAGTGTGCGTAGCATACCATACACTTGTCCAACAGACTTGTTGACATAATTGTTCCATGACAGGGTTCTGTTAAATGTAATGCAAAGATTTCAGAGTAAATTAGTCGGACCCAACCGACTAAAAAAGTCCGTCCCATATGACCAAATTTACCCATGTGACCTATTTTTTTGTATTAATAATAGAAGCGCCGCAGGGAAATTTTTTTTTTGAAAAATTCATTGGACATTATTTGTTTTAATAGTAAATTTTCTGAACAGTATTGATTCATTAATATTTTTGTTTTTTTTTTTTTTCGAAAAATGTATACTCGTATTTTTAATTGACCCTCAAAATTTCCAAAATTTTTGTATGAAAGATTCAGAAAATATATTAAAAAATAATGAAAAAAAATAGAAATAACATCCGAATAATTATGAAATAATACCTAACATAATACATCTCCAACCAAACTTTTAATAACATAACTAAAAAGAAAATAAGGGTGTGTGTGAGTTCAACTAAGTTGCTGATTAAACTAATGTAGTGTTTGGAACATTTTCTTAGGGAACATTTCCCATAATGCTATTTCAACGTAAATTTCCTTTTATTCCAAATATTTCTACCATTTTTCTTATGTTTTCTACCTGATTATATTTATTTGACAACTTTATGCTATATAAGAATATATGTCAGCTTTTGTAAATTTTCCAACTGCTTCCAAATATTTTCATTTGTATATTTTTAAAAATAAAAATAAAAAATTTCTTATATTTTTTCCAATATGTTCGAATCGGTTCATATTTATTTTGTAATTGTATGGCTATCTTAGAATAAATATAGGTTATTAAACATGTACAAACTGATTTTTGAAAAATTCCGAATGCATCCAATTATTTTTGAATTTGTCCGAATCGGATTTTTTAATTTTCTATTTAAAAATTTGTGAAATTTTTCCAATATAACCGACTCGGACTTTATATATTGGCAATTTTATACTATATAAATATACATGACAATTTCTATATGTTTTTATTTTTCGAAAATTTCCTACTGATTTTAAATATTTTCGAATTTTTCCGAGTCGGATTTAATACATTAATTCGATAAACTATTCGTGTTAAATATTTAAAATATTACGATTTTTTATCATTTTATGATTTATTGCTACTTAAAAAAATGTGATAGTGCCGAATATATACAACCTTTCGAATTTTTACAACATTTCCGAATCGTGTTTTTCCGAATAAGTCCTATTGGCTGAGCTAGGGGGGATGTCAAACCCCCCTCACCACCCTATAGGTCCGGCCCTGCTCTTGAGATAGGTAAAAAGTAAGAGAAAATATCATTCGAGTAAACAGCTTGCGTTCTACCTATCAGATATGAATATATTAAATTGGCTGCAGACAGTGAAAAGTTAAACGATCTAAGAAGTTTGGTTCGCAAAATTTCGTGGTCAACAGTATCGAATGCTTTAGAATGGTCCAGAAGAACTAAAAAATTAATTTTATTGTCATCTAGTCCTACTCGAATTTCTTCAGACACGTTAATGATTGCTGTTGTAGAACTATGCTTATGTCTGAAACCTGATTGTCTGTTAGTTATTAGCGAGTCATTTAGTCATTTACGTCAATAGAGTCTGTGGTTTTAAAGCTTTTGTTACTAATACCTATACTTTTAATCTGTTTCCAAGTCTGTTTACTGTCTAAAGCTAGGCGAAATTTGTTATCAAAGTGACTTCTTTTGACTGTATTTATAATTTGTGCCACACATTTTCTAATTGTTTTAAATTGTATGTATAACTCGTTTCCAGCGATTGTATGCAGCATTACGTTGTTGTATTAGATTTTTTATTTCGTTATTAAACCAAGGTCTTTGTCGATTGTTAACAGTTTTTTTCTTACAGGAACAAATTCGTCAAACAATTTATTAATATTATTTTCAAAAAATCGAATTTGGTCATTAACTGATGTCATTCTATAGATTTGAGTCCAATCAATATCATTAATTTTATAGTTAAGAGAATGATAATTTATATTTTTGAAGTCGCAGTAGAAAAAGGATTGGGAATTGTAATTTATTTGAATGTCATATATTAGAAAAATTAAATCATGTTTAGAAAAGGCTGGTACTGATATTTGGTCATAAAGAAGGATTTTAGATCGGTTATTAACAATAAAAAGGTCAAGTAGAGTATTTGTTGTCTTTGTGAAATGAGTTGGAGTTAAGTTATTAACGGGAAAAAGTCCTACGGTTTGCATGTTACATGTTAAGATACTTCTTTTAATAAATCACTACTGAAATCGCCTGCCAAAATTATTTCTGAAAATGACATGTAGAAACTGTCAATTGTACCCATTATATCTGTCATATCAATGTATCGATTAGGTCTATATACAACACCAACAAGTATTATTTCAGAACCATTCGAAAATGTATCTCAATTCGTCAATTTGTCTCACTAAACTTTGTGCGTTAATGTGACATATTTTAAGACCGACCTTTTGTTTGCTTAAAATTCGAATTAAATTATACACATTGTCTTTGGAACCATAATTGTTGTTAATCAAATTCAAAAAAATATTTGTCCTCAACGCATGCCATAGATTCATGTCTTTCATTTAGTTTCAATAAAATATTTAAAAAATAAATATAAATAACTATAAAATAATAAATAGTAAAATATAACTGATAATGAGAATGAATAAAAAAATTAGGTTTAATACCGAAGTGTGTAGGCAGCTTGATGAGTTGTGTCTGTGCAATGATGGGGGACGGACGTGTCGCGCCGTTCTCTTATTTTAATTTCTCGTCCGTTTAATAATATGTTAACACTTATCGAGTGCCGTGAAATGTGTCGTTTTAAGTGTCATTTCAAGTGTCGTCCGCTGCATTTATAAAATTTAAATAATAATAACAATTAACGATTAAAAAAAATACAATGAATAAAACCACAAAAATATCAACATAGAACAATAATAACAACAACAATAATAACAACAACAACCGGTTTTTTGCTCTACAAGCACTGCCTGCTGCCGTCGTCGCTGCGTGGTTTTTTTGCAATTGTCAACGCAACGAGCTTATCTATGCCCTCTGCTGCAATTGTTCATTTGTTTTTCGTTCTCTGTCCCTTCCCCATCCTACACCACGCTACCAGCGTGCGAGGCTGAGACTGAAAGAGTGCGTGACGAAGACAGTGGTGAAGGCCTAACACTCACCACTGTTTAGCTTACGCTCTCACTTATCTGTCTCAACTGCGCCCGCTATTAGTATTTTTGTTTGTTTTATATTTACCCAGTAGCGAAAATGTCGCAAAACTTCCGTATAGATTTTTGCAACATTCGTATACTGAATTTTGTTTATGCGCATGTTTCTGTGTATAGGCCACATATAATGGCTTAAGGTGAGACCCAGGTTAGTGAGGGTGTAGATCCACTGGATTTTCAAATACCTGGGTACCACCTACTGCCATTGTTCTCTGCCCATAGGGGTCTCGCCCTTTTTATTCGAAGTGACGTTGCGTACCAGCACCAACAGCAGCATAGTGTTTCGGATAATGAATTTAATTCTATGTGGATTAAATTCAAAATCTTGTCACACATCATGCACTTGTGTTTTATTTATAGGAGTCCGAATCTAGATAGGGTTTCTACCTGTAACAAGTTAGATGCCCTATCTGATTCGATCTCAAATATATTGGAATAGTTTCCAGGCAGTGAAATTGTTGTTGCTGGTGACTTTAATGTGCACAACGCCACTTGGTTGAGCCACTCGGGTCTATCAACACAGGAGGGTTGTTATGTTGAGCTGTTTGCCGAGTGCAATCAACTCACTCAATTGGTGAAGGAACCGACGTACCTCCCACGCGTCGGTGGGCAGAGCCAAAAAGTCTCAGACCTTTTTCTGACTTCGCATCATGAAAAATATGATATAAAAGTCCTTGCACCTCTTGGTAATTCCGACCACAGTATGGTTTCCGCTGCGTTTTCGTATTCTAGTTTACGCGCCTCTGCGATTAAAGCCCCGAAGAGGACTGTATGGCTTTACGAAACAGCAAATTGGGATGCGTTAAATGATTTTTTTCGCAACTTTAATTGGAAATAGTGTTACGCAGATAGAGACATAAATGCCGCGGCCTTAATGGTACAAAATATTATTTTATTGGGTTTGCGGTCCTTCATACCTTCTAAAAAGATTAGCATTAAACCCAAGGACCACTCTTGGTTTAATTCCATAGTCGAGCCTAACCGACTAAAAAAGTCCGTTCCATATCACCAAACTTACCCATGTGACCTATTTTTTGTATTAATAATAGAAGCGCCGCTTGCAAATTTTTTGGAAAAAATTCATTGGACATTATTTGTTTTAATAGTAAATTTTCTGAACAGTATTGATTTATTAATATTTTTGTTTTTTTTTTTTTCAAAAATGTATACTCGTATTTTTAATTGACCCTCAAAATTTCCAAAATTTTTTTATGAAAGATTCAGAAAATATATTAAAAAATAATGAAAAAAAAAATAGAAATAACATCCAAATAATTATGAAATAATACCTAACATAATACATCTACTACCAAACTTTTAATAACATAACTAAAAAGAAAATAAGGGTGTGTGTGAGTTCAACTAAATTGCTGATTAAACTAATGTAGTGTTTAGAACATTTTCTTAGGGAACATTTCTCATAATGCTATTTCAACGTAAATTTCTTTTATTACAAATATTTCTACCATTTTTCTTATATTTTCTACTTGATTATATTTATTTGACAACTTTTTGCTATATAAGAATATATGTCAGCTTTTGTAAATTTTCCAACAGCTTCCAAATATTTTCATTTGGATATTTATAAAAATAAATTTTTTTTTATATTTTTCCAATATGTTCAAATCGGTTCATATTTATTTTGTAATTGTATGGCTATCTTAGAATAAATATATGTTATTAAACATTTACAAATTGTTTTTTGAAAAATTCCGAATGCATCCAATTATTTTTGAATTTGTCCGAATCGGATTTTTTAATTTTCTATTTGAAAATTTGTGAACTTTTTCCAATGTAACCGACTCGGACTTTATATATTGGCAATTTTATACAATATAAAAATACATGACAATTTCTATATGTTTTTATTTTTCGAAAATTTCCGACTGATTTTAAATATTTTCGAATTTATCCGAGTCGGATTTAATACATTAATTCGATAAACTATTCGTGTTTTTCCGAATAAGTTCTATTGGCTGAGCTAGGGGGGGTGTCATACACCCCTCACCCCTTATAGGTCCGTACCTGCTCTTGAGAGAGGAAAAAAATCAGAGAAAATGTCATTCGAGTAAACAGCTTGCGTTCTACCTATCAGATATGAATATATTAAATTGGCTGCAGACAGTGAAAAGTTAAACGATCTAAGAAGTTTGGTTAGCAAAATTTCGTGGTCAACAGTATCGAATGCTTTAGAATGGTCCAGAAGAACTAAAAAATTAATTTTATTGTCATCTAGTCCTACTAGAATTTCTTCAGACACGTTAATGATTGCTGTTGTAGAACTATGCTTATGTCTGAAACCTGATTGTCTGTTAGTTATTAGCGAGTTTTCATACATTAATGTGCTAATATGTTTATAAATAATACGTTCGAGTGCTTTAGAGATGAATGGTAGAATTGAAATTGGGCGGAATTCATTAGATGTTTTGGGTTTTGGAATAATTTTGGATTGGTAGTCATTATTTGTAATTTTAGTCATTGGAATATTAACGAATTTTTTTATTAAAGTCATTTACGTCAATAGAGTCTGTGGTTTTAAAGCTTTTGTTACTAATACCTATACTTTTAATCTGTTTCCAAGTCTGTTTACTGTCTAAAGCTATGCGAAATTTGTTATCAAAGTGACTTCTTTTGACTGTATTTATAATTTGTGTCACACATTTTCTAATTGTTTTAAATTGTATGTATAACTCGTTTCCAGCGATTGTATGCAGCATTACGTTGTTGTATTAGATTTTTTATTTCGTTATTAAACCAAGGTCTTTGTCGATTGTTAACAGTTTTTTTCTTACAGGAACAAATTCGTCAAACAATTTATTAATGTTATTTTCAAAAAATCGAATTTGGTCATTAACTGATATCATTCTATAGATTTGAGTCCATTCAATATCATTAATTTTATAGTTAAGAGAATGGAAATTTAAATTTTTGAAGTCGCAGTAGAAAAAGGATTGGGAATTGTAATTTATTTGAATGTCATATATTAGAAAAATTAAATCATGTTTAGATTTGATATTTGGTCATAAAGAAGGATTTTAGATCGGTCATTAACAAGAAAAAGGTCAAGTAGAGTTTTTGTTGTCTTTGTGAAATGAGTTGGAGTTAAGTTATTAACGGGAAAAAGTCCTGCGATTTGCATGTTACATGTTAAGATACTTTCTTTTAATAAATCACTACTGAAATCGCCTGCCAAAATTATTTCTGAAAATGACATAGAGAAACTGTCAATTGTAGCCATTATATCTGTCATATCAATGTATTGATTAGGTCTATATACAACACCAACAAGCATTTTTTCAGAACCATTCATAAAACTCACACAGATAAACTCAACAGCACTATTACATGGAGATTTACAATGTACCTTACACGCAATACTATCTTTCACATAAATAGCTGCACCACCTGCGTGACTTTGTCTATCTGCACGAAAAATTTTATAACCTTTTAAACTAAACATTTCACCAAACCATGTTTCAGAAACGCAAATAATATCCATATTTGAATATTCGAAAATATATCTCAATTCGTCAATTTTTCGCACTAAACTTTGTGAGTTAATGTGACATATTTTAAGACCGACCTTTTGTTTGCTTAAAATTCGAATTAAATTATACACATTGTCTTTGGAACCATAATTGTTGTTAATCAAATTCAAAAAAATATTTGTCCTCAACGCATGTCATAGATTTATGTCTTTCATTTAGTTTCAATAAAATATTTAAAAAATAAATATAAATAACTATAAAATAATAAATAGTAAAATATAATTGATAATGAGAATGAATAAAAAAATTAGGTTTAATACCGAAGTGTGTAGGCAGCTTATTAGAGTCTGTCATAAAATCACTGTTGATCATCGGTCGTGTTGTTGCAGTTATTATCGCGCTCACTGATGTTGTTGTTGATATGCTCTGTGCTCACTATTTTGTTAAGCATTGCAATCGATTCAACGCATTTTGCTGTGTCGCTCTCATTTTTCTTCACATAGACAAGACCTCGGAGAGTAAACGCAGCTGTCAAATGTTTTTGTTTCTTCAATCGCACTGCACTTTGAAGAATTTCATGATTTGCTTTGGTTCGACATTCTTTTACCCGGAATGCTTCACCAGATTGAAAACCAGTATGATGAAGTCGAAGCACGTCTTTGTTGGTCCGCTTGAAAATTGCAATCGATTTCAGAAAATAGTTTTTGTCATATGCAGAGTCTAATTTTACAATTATTACTCCGTCAATTTTGGAGCGTGGAGTTTTAATGCGAAAAATATTTTTAATATTCGGTGGTGATGTGTATATTTTTGAACATCTCATACAAGTTTTCATTGTCGGTGTAGGGGATCCCATTCATCCTCAGGTCGCATGCAACTGCTGTGTATAATGGATTCAAAATAGTATTTAAGATAACTTTCTCACTTTTTAAAATGTTTAATAACTTTTACAATTTTCCATCGATTCTGTTAAATGAAAATTAGTTTTACTTAAAATAAAATTTTCTTTAAAATTATGTATACATATATATTTGTCTTTATACATATTTATTTGTGACCAAAGTCGAAAAAATTTCAAAAATGAGAAACGGATCAGACATTCATACGAAAATTACCACTATTAGCACTTGTCAACAAGTGTATATTTTCTGAAAGCCACATCGTTTTGTTCCGAATAACTCCGAATTTTGTGGGTGTTTCCGATGTCCCCAACAAGGCCTCCAACCAACACTAAGTCGTTTTTTAAGTATATAAAAAAGTGCTCTTTTGTAACACTTTGTAATTATATACGTGCGATTATTTTAAGTTCTCTCCAACATTTTCCTGAGTCACGGATATCCACATCAAGAGATCTCTTCCATGAATTTTTTGGGCGGCCGCGTCTTCTGCTTTTCTGGATTCTGGCACACTTCCGTTGTGGGCTTACGTAGGGTGTGACCAATTCACATTCATTTCCGTCGTTTAATCTGGATCATTATTGGATCCTGTCCACATCTTCTCATCCATTCGATATTTATTATTGTTCTTGGCCACCAAATATTTAAAATACAGCGCAGGTACCCATTTATAAATATTTGTAGCTTATTAAGCAAGTCATTGTTTGTCAGCCAAGTTTGGTACCCGTTGATTAAGACTGATTCCACTTTGGACTCAAACATCAGAAGCTTCGCAGATACAGAGTGAAACGAAGATCTCCAGATTTTGTGCAACTGAGCATAGGCTCCCTTTGTTTTATTTATTCTTTTGTGAACGTCTTCTTTGGCTCCACCGTCAACTGTCAACTACGCTGCCCAGGTAGGCGAAGCTGTTCACTGGTTCGATTTTGGTATTGCCGATTTTGAAAGAGCTGTTTGTGTCTGATGCGTTGATGGACATGGTCTTAGTCTTGTTGATGTTTACTTTCAAGCCAACTTCTGCTGATTTGGATTACAGGTTGTTTTTTTTTTTTTTGCATGTATACTTGTTTTCGAGATCTTCTGTAAAAGTCCATTGGATACCTCGTTTATTACTGTCTAGGGCCCTGGTGAGCATGTCGTCAAGTACAATAAGGAATAATATCGAAGACAGTAAGCACCTTGTCGTACACCCGATACCGTTTCGAATTTGTTCGATAATTTTCCATTGTGTAGGACTGTTAAATGTCCCTATTTCCTGTTAAATAAAGACACTTACTTCATTTTATTTTCTGCATTTAATCTCGTCCTTCGTTGCTGACCGTAAAAGCAACTCTTGCATAATAAGCAATCCACGATGACATTGAACTTAGGCCATCGCGAAGTCATTGAGTTGAAGTCATCTTTGTCTACAAACATATGGCACCACATGCTTATTTTCTTCAAGCTAGCAACTTGACGTTGCTGCGAATTTGGTTTATAGTTACTATTGCTGTCTAAGTAAATTGTCGCCTTTTATTTTGGCGACATCAAAAAAGTGTGTCATCAAACCAACATCATTTTTTTTGTTTAAACAACAATAAGAATGCATTTAATATAATTTTAATATTTAGCAGGGGTAGAAACCGAAACTATAAAAAGAACATTTGGCAATCGTTCCGATATTGTTTCGCTCCGGAACGAACGAAAAGCAAAAGTTCCGAGCGCAAACGTTTCAGTCGGAACTTTTGCTCAAAAGTTCCGGCTCAAAAGTTCCGCTCGGAACTTTTGCATACAAAAAAACGTTCGAATCGTTCCTATCGCCATAGGCACGCACACTGGTGCGTCATTGGAACTTTTTCGGGTGAATCACTTCCTGTGGGCCTAGCTACGCATTCAATTGCTTCATTGGAACTTTTTTGAGTGGGTCTAGATGCGCAACTGTGGGCCTAGATACGCAACCAGTGAATCTCTTCCTGTGGGCCTAGATACGGAACCCGATGCGTCATTGGAACTTTTTTGGGTGAATCCCTTCCTATGGGCCTAGATACACAACCAGGTGCGTCATTGGAACTTTTTTGAGTTTATCTCTTTCTGTGGGCCAAGATACACAACCAGGTGCGTCATTACAGCTTTTTTAGGTGAATCTCTTCCTGTGGGCCTAGATACGCATCCAAGTGCGTCATTGGAACTTTTTTGGGTGAATCTCTTCCTGTGGGCCTAGATACAGAACCAGGTTCGTCATTGGAACTTGTTTGGTTGAATCGCTTCCTGCGGGCCTAGATACGCAACCAGGTACGTCATTGGAACTTCTTTGGGCTTATCTCTTCCTATGGGCCTAGATTCACGATTCACCCAATAAAGTTCCAAAGACGCACCTGGATCTCTATCTAGGAAGCGATTCACCCAAAAAAGTTCCAAAGACTCACCTGGATGCGTATCTAGGCCCGCAGGAAGCGATTCACCCGAAAAACTTCCAATGACGCACAAGGTTGCGTATCTAGGCCCACAGGAAGCGATTCACCAAAAAAAAAGTTCCAATGACGCACCTGGATGCGTATCTAGGCCCACAGGAAGCGATTCACCCGAAAAAGTTCCAATGACGCACCTGGATGCGAATCCATACCCATTGGAACTTTTAAACGGAACGAATCAATCGTTCCGAGCAGAACTATTGAGCCGGAACTTTTGACCAAAAGTTCCGATTGAAACGTTTGCGCTCGGAACTTTTGCTTTGCGTTCGTTCCGTTCCCAACCCCTGATATTTAGCAATTAATATTTAGCAACAGCAAAAACCCACTAGGAAAATAACAAAAGACTGCCATGATATGAGTGACTGTCAAAATGCTGACTCTCAACATTACTCCCCCTTACAAAATAAAAATTTTCGACTTACAACAATCTTATACTAACATCTCATACCAATACCTTACACTTCTATACAATACGTACTACCGATACTTAATACATACATAACCGCCTACTTGTGCTCCGCTATTGTCTATGTATTACAGCTGTTGTTGTTAGGATATCGTGGTCGGTCTCCGTTGGTATAATGGCGGGTTCTGCTGTAAACATAACTCTCGTTACTATTGGCATGGGTAATCGATCCTCATATGTGGTAGCGTATTGGTTCTTCAAGTCCCAGATTTGCGTTCTTGCGGTTGTCGTCTGTCTTTCGGACGTCGCTCCTCTTTAATTGTGAGTGAAGCCGTCCTCGATCTAGCAGATCCGCGAGCCACTGAGTGGGATACTTCTCGGGGTCCCGGCTGCACATGACTCCGTCTAGCTTGCTTCCGACACTACATTGTGATGTCGCCTTAGCTTCGATGTACAGTTAATATGTTCTTTAAGAACCACTCTGATTCGTACATCATCTTCAGTTCCACTGTTAATTCGACCAGCAACGCTTGGCCCAAAACGTCCGGGTGCAACATGCTATTCTCAGATTCATGATAGCCAACTTTCTTGTCTGCTGTTTCTGCAGCTCTTGCAGGTTTGTATTTACAATCTTCTTTATTTCACACTATGACAGCGAATTCTATTGATGCCATCTTCTTATGTGATTGTGTCCTAATTCTGGTGAGTACCTCGAGTGTAGCGTTACTTGTTGCTCTATCATATGTTTACGTATGTTTTACGCATATATTTTACGTATGTTTTCCGCAACCTTTCGATCCTTGTGCATGAACCCTGTGCCCTTGACACGAAGTCATCTGTTAAATAAAATAGTTCGCTTGAGTCAGTTACAACAAATTTCGTGATTACTGTTCACTCCGCCCAGTATCTACCTGAATCTAACCTCACAATGAGCACAATTAGCCATATTATCGCCATCTTATTTTTCTAATAAAACTATATCTAATTACTTAGTAGCCGCGGTAGCTCAGTGGTTAGTGCGTTGGACTGCGAGCCGAAAGGTCCCCGGTTCAAGCCTGGACTGGGGCTAACAACATCTTTTCATAGAAACATTTTTCTATACCGCGCTACCTCTCGTCAGTAAATGGCAAACCTACGAGAGTAAAACCATTGCCTATGAAAAAGCTCTCACCTGCCGTTCGGATTCGGCAATAAACTGTAGGTCCCACCACTTTGAGTACAAATATAACACGCACAGCTCAAAATGGTGAGAGAGCTCGGCCGAAGTTCTTACAGAACTGTAGCGCCAAACTATTATATTATTATTACTGACACAAGTTTTAATATACAATGAGGATTCGTTGCTATTTTTTCATAAATCTAATCATTTTCGTCTATTCGTTATAACAATCATTCACATATATCAAAATCTATAAAACATAATTATATTCATATAATGTGTTTTATATATACATATCTCTCAAAGTTATCATTTATATATTACCTTATATAATATTATATTTTAAAATTTTAGAAAATATGCAGTAGTATATACAAAACATATTTGTGTTAAGAAAAAAAACTTTTTCTTATAACTTAACATTCCCTTATATTATGAAGATTGACATTATATTACAGTTTGTGTTGATATTTTACAATGTAAGCTGTGGTATGTACAAAATACATGTGTCATATTACGGAAAACTGTTCTACAAGTTGTATCACAAGTTGTATCACTGGATTGTGTACAAAACAATTAACTTTATTAATTCACTTTAATAAAAAACTTTAATAATAACAAATTCTAACCACTGCTGAATGTCCACTATTTAACTTTGCATAGTTCTTACACGAGATGCACTCGACCACTTTCCAATCACTACTGAAGTGTTCTGCCTCACATGCGTCGCCCACATGTGTCGCTCAAATGCGTTCATTGATTCATCTTACCGCGACTCCTGACGGGAGTCCTTACACATTGCTTACATCTGTGAATAGGCGCCTGACTTTTGATATCCCACCCAGTAGAAATGTTTCCTGACTACTTAAATCGTTTTATTAATGCTCTAGTGATCTTCATTGGATCCACAATGACATTTCAGTACTATCGCCTTTATTTTTGACTTGGGAAAAAAATCAAATTTCGTGCATGTCTGCCATTTTAAGATTCCCATACATGGTACAAACAAATGACATTTCAGTACTATCGCTTTTATTTTTGACTTGGGAAAAAAATCAAATTTCGTGCATGTCTGCCATTTTAAGATTCCCATACATGGTACATTCATTTTGTAGTTTCAGGCTTTGCCACTGTGCCCAGTAAACCCTGCTTATAGGATTGTTGGATGCTAACACTTTCCATAACGGCTTTCTTTGTTGTTCCTTGAACGTCCTTATTTTTGCGATGTCGGTGTCCTTCTTTTGATCATTTTGTATTTGCTCTAGACTCCATTGATCATCTGGCATGACACCCAATGAACGAATGTGAATTTTGTTCTTTTTCTTGTTCTCTCCGGCACTCTTCGGATTCCATTGCAACTAGTGTTATTTGGACCATCCTCAGTTCTCATTTCTGGTCTTTATCCGTTAGGTGGTTGCACAATTACAGATTTACGTTTTTCACGACAGTCGTGTGCCATACAAGCGCGGATCCATGGTGGCGAGGGGGGCGATCTCCCCCCCCCCCCCCAAAAGGCGCACTCTTTAATTTTTCAAACAAATTAACAAAAAAAAAAACGCAACATGAAAAAAATGCGCCTAATATTCAACATTTTGCGCTCTTTAAAAAGAGAGGAAACTATAGAGAAAGGCGCAAAATTTGCAAAAAAACATAAAATTGCCAATTTTCCACCTCTACCGAAGGGCGCAAAATATAGAAAAAATGTTCAAAAAAGCATAAAATTGTAAATGCGCCTTATTTACAAAATTTTTGCGCCTCTATAGAAGGGCGCAAAATATAGAGAATGGCGCAAAATGTTCAAAAAAGCATAAAATTGCAAATGCGCCTAATTTACAAAATATTTGCGCCTCTATAGAAGGGCGCAAAATATAGAGAAAGGCGCAAAATTTTCAAAAAAGCATAAAATTGCAAATGCGTCTAATTTACAAAATTTTTGCGCCTCTATAGAAGGGCGCAAAATATAGAAAAAGGCTCAAAATGTTCAAAAAAGCATAAAATTGCAAAGGTGCCTTATTTACAAAATTTTTGCGCCTCTATAGAAGGGCGCAAAACATAGAGAAAGGCGCAACATTTTCAAAAAAGCATAAAATTGTAAATGCGCCTAATTTACAAAATTTTGGCGCCTCTACAGAAGGGCGTAAAAATATAGAAAAATGCGCAAAATGTTCAAAAAAGCATAAAATTGCAAATGCGCATAATTTACAAAATTTTGGCGCCTCTACAGAAGGGCGCAAAATATAGAAAATTGCGCAAAATTTTCAAAAAAGCATAAAATTGCAAATTCGCCTTATTTACAACATGTTTGCGCCTCTACAGAAGGGCGCAACATTTTCAAAAAAGAATAAAATTGCAAATGCGCTAATATTCAGAATTTTTAGGCCTTTTTAAAAGACCGAAAACTACAGAGAAACGCGCTAAATTTGCAAAAACAACACAAAATGGAAAAAGCGCCTAAAATGCAGAATGTTTGCTGCTTTTAAAAAAATCGCAAAATATAGAAAAAGGCGCCAAATTTTCAAAAAAAAAAAACACAATTCATTTACAGAGTAAATATGCGTCATTTTCATATTGCGTTTGTTTTCATAATTTTGCGCTTGTAAAGACGATAAAAGTCTGGAAGTTATGCGCTGTTTTAAATTTGATTGTTATTTGAATAGTTTACGCCTTTTTGAGCTTTTCTCTCTACATTGCGCCTTTGTGTAAAAATTACTAACTATCTCCAGATTACTAATATTCTGTAAATTACCTTTTTAATTGTTCGCTTTTTTTAAATTTTGCGACTTAAAAAAAAACTTTTTGACATTATAATCTTGGCCGGAAATATTCCTGAAAAATGACATACATTTTGTCTCGGGGTATCAATATTAAATCGAATTTAAACATTATAGGCCCATAACCATAGACAATTTTAGACAACTTTAATAATTCGACTTAAAAAAAAATCGACTTTTTTAGAATTTTTGTACAGAATAAATTGTCAAATAGATGATTTTTAATTTAAATTTGACTTTAAATTGTCTATACTAAAGCGCCATAGTTTTTTAAAAAATATACATATTGTTTTGTATATCTTCGTTGTACAACTATAAGTCCAAATACCGTTTTTGAAAGTTCTATAACAGTTCGACAATTCATAGTTTTAGATGTGTTTGTGTATTTTTCATAATTAAAAATCAAATATTCACAAAATATAGTTTTTAAGTATGTCCAATGTAAATTAATTTAATAATTGGTGAAGTAACTATTATCTTTTAATTCTTAAATAAATGGTACATAAAACTAGGTTAAATATCAAACTTAAGTTTGGTACAAATGGTACAATTGGTACAAATGTTATATTTAAAAAAAAATCATATTCAAATATTTTTGGTTTTCGAAATATGCTGACTTGTTAAGTGAAAATAATCATTAAAAAAACATTGTGTATATCTGAAGTAGTTTTCCAACGAGATGTCGGTATTGATCACCTTTAATATAATACACAAATTGAATTTTGTTTCCAAAGGGTACTGAGATATGTACACCTTCCTAAAATCAGAGACCAAAAATAATTAATTTTTTCAAATTTATAAGTAAAAAGTCATTTTAAGAAATTATGGCACTGTAAAACAAAGGGTACCATTAGATAACATTCGATAAACATTTTTAATTTATGGTCTTATTTTTATTATAGGACTGTTAAATTTTAAAATATTTTTTAATAATTATATTTGAGAAATATTAATAAAAGTTTGATTAATATTATGAAAATCAAAAATAATTATTTTTGATAAATACTTTCAAAATTAAAATATAATTTTGATTTTAGATACATATTTATAAAAATCATAATTAATTATTATTTTTGATATATATATATGGAAAAAAAGTCGTTACTCCTACCAAAAAATCTCCAAACAAACAAACAAATTGGGTAAACTTTAGATAACCGGATGAAGTGAAATATTTTTTCTTCAAATTATCCCCTCTGTTTGGGTCCCAGACTAAATTGGGGCGCAGTCGGACTTGTAGTACCCCAGATAAATCGAAACCTTATACACCTACCTATATGAATATGTAGGTACTGAAATGAAAGATATTGATTTCACGATTCGTATGTTATTATGTTCATGATTCGATAACCACAGTAACCTCAGGACCCTTTTTAGTTTTAACATATAGATACAAGTGTGGGTACCCAAACGAAAAGAAATTTAATCAGAAGTCTATTATACACTTTTGTATTTATGTTTTAAAAAATAAAAAATTTAATATTTTATAAAAAAATTTCGCCTGCGGAGATTCATCGATATAACTTCCTCATAAAAATAACCATATAATTACAAATGTGGCATTATTACCATTAATTTGAGTACATATATGACCAAATATGTAGGTGCACCGGATACCGATTTTTCTAAGCCACAGATCCGACCCTTTTTTGTTTTTTAAGCAATTTAAAATGGTTGATTTAAAGAAAAAAAGTTGATTTATATATATATAAGTTGGTTTAAAGAAGTACAGTTGTGTATAATTCATTATTCACTGTATTTGATGAGAAAATATAAAAAAGGGCGCAAAATAAATTTTCAGCTGTATTCTGTAAATGGGGTCACTGCCATATTTTCGTTGCAGTGCACCCATGACCGCTGAATAACTGTTAATGTCTCTTTTATATCCTTTCAGTGCCACAATAAGCGCTGCTACCATGTCTTCTTTGTTCCATCGATTAGTTACAGCCGTTGTCTCAAATTGAAGCTAAAAAATGCTGAGCTCAGTTGTTCCAACGTACATCGGCGATTTCAGCTTCGTACCACTGACAACATGCGTTTTTGGACACATGCAAACCTTTTTTTATTTCCTGAAGCTCTTTATCAATGTCTTGATATTTCTTATCAACGTTATTTTCCAATCTTTGAATCTTATCGTCAACGCTCACTTCCATGCCATTCACATGCGCCTCAAGCTCCTTTAATTTGCCATGGACCGTTTTCGAAACTTCCAGAAGTTGCTTCGAATATTCCTGCATCACAACGAAATTTCCATAAAGTGCTTCGAATGTTCCTGCATCTGTTTGGACTTCGACCTACGTTTTTGGACCTGTTATCTGCAATACATGCAAACTTTTTTTTATTTCCTGAAGCTCTTTATTAATGTTCTGATATTTCTCATCAACGTTATTTTCCAATCTTTGAATCTTATCGTCAACGCTCACTACCATGCCATTCACATGCGCCTCAAGATCCTTTTCTTTCCCATGGAGCGTATTCGAAACTTCCAGAAGTTGCTTTGAATATTCCTGCATCACAACGAAACTTCAAGAAATTGATTCGAATGTTCCTGCATCTGTTTGGACCTGGACCTGCGTTTTGGGACCTGCTATCTGTAACACATGCAAACCTTTTTTATTTCCTGAAGCTCTTTATCAATGTCTTGATATTTCTCATCAAGAAGTTCTACTTTAATCGGATTGGAATTTTTCGAGAATCTTCTACTCGTTTCGTGACTGACGCTTGCTATTGGCATCTCATTCGCACTCATGTGTTTTAATGTGTTGATCTTCCATCTCTTTCTCGCACATTTGTTAGTGCGCTGAAGGATCTTCCGTCTCTTTCTAACACATTGCTTAGTGCGCTGAATTGTCCTGCGTCTCATTTATTATTGTTGATTGCTTGCACTATGGGAAAAATTACCTCCTTTCGTAACAAAATATATTTATTTATTTATTTCTTTATTCATAATTCTGGTTTTAAACCATGTGAAGGTTTGTTTATTTTGAAACTGTTTATTTTAAAAAATGCTTATTAGACATATTTGATTTTTTTTATCGCAATCTCTAGCGAAACTTAAGTGATATTCTTAAGTTTTCGCTCGAGTTCACCTAATACGATTCGTAATACATGTATACAATTGATCAAGTTGCAGACTAGTATTCGTCGAATTTAGTAAAAGGCTTAAAAATAATTTGTTGTTGTTCTTTTCAAACTATTTAATTAATAGCTTAAAATTGGCTTAAAGTCTTACAGATGTCGACTCTCTTTCAAAGAGTACATCGAATCCTCACACAAAAATATCAGCCATTCTCATTTGTTTCTATCTTTAATACAATTATATTATTTAAATCGCATTTGTTAATTAACTGCTAATTATTTATATTTTTACAACTATTTTTTTTTCTTATATATTTATTGCCTGTATAAATTTATTATCGCCTTGTTAAAATATTTCATTGTTAAAGGCATAAACTCAATTTATTAGCGAATTTTCAAGTTTTCACCTATGCTAGTCATTTGTTTGATACAATACTTAGCGGCGTTAATAAAATAAATTTCAATATAACACTTGGAGCATTTGCTTATTCTAAAAATTTTGTATGCACTTTTCATTTGCATGCATTTTCTCGTAGTCATAATTTTTATATTATTTTTCTAATCCATTACTTTAATCATACTTTTTATATATCTTTTGGAGCATATTCTAGCTCTAAAAACCTATTTTTCATTCGTAGTAAACGTAAACGTAAATTATTTTTATAATTTTATTTCTAATCTTTTAATTCAATCATATTTTTCCTATATACCATTTAGAGCACTTTCTAGCTCGGCAATAAAAATAAAATAACTCTAATAATTATTTAATTCATAAAAACCTAGTTTTCATTATATTTAATTTTTCAAAATTAATAGTAATTCATAATTCACTTCATAATTCAAATATCATATGTTAGTGATCTACGCTCAGCAGTACTTAGCCATTTATTCAATATCTCAATTTCATACAAACATATTTTTTCGCATTTATTTCGTATAATAGACTCGTGCTATCATTTATAATTCTTTCTTATTTATATTTTTCCTAATACTTCTTGTTTTCATAATCTTTAAATTGGTTCCAACGCATGCTAGTAATTTAAACCTAAGTAATACATAGCGACCTGTGGGTACCGTTGTTCTTCTGTTTTAAATCGCAATTCACTTATAAATATATTTCCACACTTTTACAATTACTACATCAATTTCTAATTATGGTATTTTTTTAACAAATTGTTGTGTATTTTCTTTCCTTTTATTAATATTGTCGTTGTCACGGGGGTAGTGACGGACAAAACCTTATAGGGCCCTACCCAAATTGGTGAACATTTATTTTTCCTATTTTGATTCTTCATTACAACCATTTCCCGAATTTGAAACACAATGGAGTTTAATGATTTATCGTAGCTCGTTTTAGATTTTTCTTTTACCTTTTCTTGATTTTATCTCACTATTGCATGCGTCCGCTGTATTTGATATTTTAATATTTTATTATAATCATCGGCATTATATAGTGGTGAAACTTTGCGTTTCAAATTAGTTGGCATATCAGAATCATAATAACCATATAGTGTTCGGAAAGGTGTTTGCCCAGTTGACACATGCATCGTATTATTATGGACATGCATTGCCGAATTTAACCATTGATCCCAATTGGAACCATCTTCCTTAGCAAAACATCTCAAATATTCTGCTAATGGTCTGTGACGTTCTAATGATCCATTGGCCTGTGGGTGATAGGGTGTAATGTGTATTTTTTTTAATACCCTATAATTTGCATGTATCGGAAAATAACTTCGACACGAAATTAGAGCCATTGTCAGTTACTAGAATTTTTGGAATATTGTGGCGTGTTATAATTTCATCATAAAATGCTTTAGCCACTGTGCTTGCTTCTGCGTCTGGTATTGCTACACAGCACATATATTTTAAAAAATCGTCTTGAAATGTTAAAACGTATTTATTGCCAGATACTGTCTCGGGTAAAATTCCTACTAAGTCCATATAAACTTTATCAAATGGGCGCGTTGGTGTATCTGTCAAGACCATTGGCATTTTTGTTAGCTTAGAACTATTGTTGACTTGATATTTAGGGCAATTTTTTACATATTCTTTAATTTGTTTTTGCACACCCTTCCACCTATATTGCTTTCTTATTCGAAAATATGTTTTCAGTGTGCCTGATACCCCCTAACGGCGAGTCGTGAAAATCTCTAATAATTGTTTTAATATTTTCAGGATCAGTTAATACTTGACTCAAGATTGTTTCACCATCCATATCCGTTGCCGTGTCGTCCATGACTGGTTTACTGACGTCAGGGTGTGGATCTATTGCATTTGGTGTAGTCTTAGAACGGGTTTGAACTGCCGCAATTTCTGTTTCTAATTGTGGAATCCTACTTAATGCTTCAGCATTTAAATTCTTTTTGCCAGGTTTTTATGAATGGACGCCCCAACAAAAACGCTCTATAATTTTTTGTGTCCCATACAATTTCCAAAAATTCTCGCTCAATAGTTGAGTACCTTGTTTCTGCGTCATTTAGAGCTCTACGCGATGGTCGATCAGAACCTTGCTCGCCCTGTGACAGCACTGCTCCTATAGCTTCTTGCATCTGTTGTCAATACAAAGGGTTTTAGGTGAAATAATTGCTTCCTTAAGTTTAATAAATGAATCCTAGCACTTGTCTATCCATTCAAAACTGGCATCCTTCCGCAACAGTTTATTAACCGGTAGTGTTAACTTGGCCATATGCTTTACGAATTTTCTATAATAATTTACTAAACCTAAGAAGGCTTGTACCTGTTTCTTGGTCTTAGGTACCGGAATATTTTTGACAAATTCTATTTTATCGGGATCTGCCATTGCGCCTGATTCCGTGTATTTGTGCCCTAAATATACTACGTCACGCCTTAAAAAATTGCATTTTTCCGTATTTCATTTCAAATTTTTCTAACACCTTACATAGTCTAATTTCGTGCGCCATTATATTTTTTCCATACACCACTTTATCATCCAGATACACGAATCAATCAAGTCCCTGCAATCCTGATAAAATGCGGTTCATTGTTCTTTGAAACGTAGTGGGTGCCCCCGTCAATCCAAATGGCATCCTATTAAATTCAAAATGTCCCAAGCCCGTGATGAACGCTGTTTTTTTCTCAAAATTTCAATACGAGGTGTTTACTTGTTTAATTGTTGCGTCGTTCAATTTTCTGAAATCTATTACCAGTCTCCATTCGTTCTTTCTATCCGTCCTTGCCACTCTTTTTAGGCAAAAATAACAGTGGCGACGTGAAATAATATCGTCGTCTAATACCTTCTGCACCTGTTTGTTGCTTTCTTCTCTGTGAATATGTGGTAATTTATATTGTTTTCTTTTAATCGGAGGTTGGCCGCCTATTGTGGGGATTTCATGCTTTAAAATTGGTGTATTCGATAGCTCATCCCCCTCTAACAGAAATACATCCTGGTATGACGCACATATTTTTTCTATGGATGCCTTCTCTTCAACATTTGCATTTGGATCCAATTTTAATGAGTCAAATAGTTTGCATATTCGGTGTCGTATGTTTATACTTTGTACGCTATTCATTGTGTAACTCACAGGTTCCATAAATTTATTATAATTTAATAATTTGAGCTGTATATTTTTATTCAATATTATATCTTTTTCTGTTGAGTTTAACACTGAAACGTAAACACTATTTTTTCTCACATTTGATATGGTTTCTCCGATATAAACTCCTGGTGAAATTTCCTGTTTTCGAATTATTACTACGGGGATCTTGGTTTGTAGTGGTAGTCTGGCGATACCTTTAGATCTTGCTGTTACTTTTATTTTTTCACTGTATAATATTTTGTTTATTTCATCTAGTGATCTGAGAGGTAGTGTTACAATTTTATTTCAATTTCTATCTATAAAAGTTAATCCCTTTTCCACTGCATTGATGATTGCGTGGTTCCATAGATTATCTCGTCCAGGTATACCGTCTGCCGGAACTCACTGATCCTGCATTATTGTCTGTAATGTCAGACTGAGCCTTCTATGTTCCATATGTTGAATTTCAATTGATCCTGCGGTTGTCACATGTCTCCCAAATGCTCCGCTCAGATCCTTTGTGTCTTTTAGATTTCTCTCTATTTTATTATCTAATTCACTCCACTTCACCAAGCTGGAGTCTGCACCAGAATCAACGAGTAATATTAATTTTCCAGTTTTTGCTTTCTTGCAAGGAATTTCTATAAAAACTTCATTCAATTTTGATATACGTCTCTATTCCCCCTGTACACTATAAATAATGCGATTTTTCTTTGATTTTGTATATAAACTTGATTTCAATAACTTAATATTTTCAATATATTTATTCATATTGTTATTTAGAGACTAAATCCCTGAAGTAATCTGTTGTTTTATTTTCTTCTTATTTTCCTCGATACGAATTGTATTGTCTATACAATTGTTAAAATAATTTAATGCTGTTAATGCTACTTTTCCGAAAACGTTTAACGTTCATACAATTAGTGAAAAAAATGTTCTACCAGTTTCCTACCATTGATAGCGAACGTATCAAATGCCGTATACGGTGACTGATTTACAATTCCTATCTCTTTTGGCCTGATTTCGCAACTCTTTTTGCGTTCCCAGATAATTGGCCTATTTTGGGCCCCTAACAATTTCCCTGGTTGCGGGTATACTCAAAATCTTTCTTCGCGTAACATTTTTCCAACGTATGACCGATTCTTGCACACCATTTGCATTTTGTATTATTATTATTGTTATTATTATTATTATTTTTTCCATCATTATTTCCATTTCTCCTATTTTCATTATTCTTATTATTTTGACGATTATTACAATAGTTATTATTATTGTTATTACCATTACTATTTCTATAGTTATTTCCATTGTTGTAATTATTATTGTTATTATTCCTATTACTATTGTTATATTTTCTATTATTATTGTTATTATTGTTATTATTATAATTCCTATTATTCCCATTATTATGATAATTCCAATTGTTGTGGTTATTATTGCGGCAAGCATTATAATTGCTATTATTGGCTTGCGTATTGTTCGTGAAGCCATCATTATAGTTGTTATTTTGCGTTTGTTGTTTACGCGTAAATTGCTGCTCTGGTTCATTTATTTTCTTTGCACATCTTAGGTTCGTTTCGCGCCCGTAGGTCTCACATCCTTGACAGTATTTAGTATTTTTTCGACAGACTCATTCGTCCCGTGTGTGTCCTACATTACCGCAAAATGAACATGGGGTTTTCACTTTATTCCTGTCGTTTGTGATTTTTATACCGATTTCTCCACATGTAGGGTGTGAGGCTGTGCTGAAGAGAACCTCTGGGGCACTATGCGATGTTTTTCTTACACGCCCACTTTGTATTGTCTCCAACGTTTCTACCGCTTCCTCTATCAGTGAGTCTGCCTTATTATTTAGCATGTGTATTTTCAGTGTTTTGTCCTTAAGGCCTACCTTAAAAGTCTTTTGTATGGATTTGTCTAATTCTATTAACAAACCTTCATCCCCCGTGCCATTTTTTTTCTTTTTTAATTCCACCGCCTTTGTTTTTAGTACATTTAGGCGTTTTACAAAAGGTCGAATTTCTTCGGTAGATCTTTGATATACCTGCTTTATTTCATTTATCACTGAGTCTAATGTTACGGTTTTAAGATATGTTCTCTGTATTAGAGTATATAATTCATCTAATCGGCTAAATTGAATACCTTTCACTAGTTCGAATGCATCTCCATACATTATTAGCTAAACACACGACAACAATTTTTGAAACTCTGTTTCTTTTGTTGCCTTTACCGCTAAATCACATCCTTGTATGAATTTACATACTTCTGAGGGTAAATTACTAGAGTCCGTGCCTGAGAACATCGGAACAAAATGGTTCACCATTTTTGCAATATGTTCGATACCCATTTTAAATTCTGGGAAATTTATTTTTTCTGTGTGACTTGTTTCACTGTTATTTACAGCTTCCTAATGTATTAATGAGTCGTTGGTTACTAATTCTAATTCTTGCTGTAGTAATCTATTTTTATTTTCTAATTGTACAATTCTTTTTTGTGCATCTGTGATACTACAAGACTCAGCCCTGAATCGGGAACTTCTAGAGGTTTCCGGTAAGTCTATGTAATTCCGGTTTTCAATAATTTCCACTAGTTTTCCTCTATTATCGTATAAGTGTTTTGCGTGATCCAAAATTGTTTTAATTTGATGTCTTTGGCAATTATTTAATTTTTTTAATTCTGTTAACTCTGCTTCCAATTTTTCTTTCTCTGTTATGCTAAAATCTGTCTTATCTTCTTTTATTTCTAAAAATGATAAAAATATTATGCCTGCTTCTTCTATTCTTGTGACAGCGGTTGTTCTAATCTTTTCTCTAACTAAGTGTATGTAGTCTTTTGAACCGTTTATTATTTTGATCTCAGTCCACAAACGTTCAATGAAAAATCCAATATCTTCATTTCATTTTGTTGTTTCATGTTGTACTTTCTTTAATTCTGATTGTAAAGTTTCAATTAAAAGTTTCAGTTAAGATATTTTTTCAACACAATTATTTTAAGTTTTCCAAAATTGTTTTTTGTTTTTTTTTTTTTTTTTAATATTGATTATTTCAAAATATTTCTAAAATTTGTGTTCTATCTAGAGCGTTTTTTTTTTGGTTCTAAAATCGGCTGCTGAATGTTAAATGTCCCTATTTCCTGTTAAATAAAGACCCTTACTTGATTTTCTTTTCCGCATTTAATCTCGTCCTTCTTTATTATTATATCACTATTAATTACTTTACAATCTTTTGTTCATGTTATGTTCTACAAAATAATACAATATACTCTTAATTTTAAAACAACTGACTTAAAAACTAAATAACTTAAGATTATATACTAATACTTAATATAAGTTTCAATGCTACTTTTCCAGTGTCTTTTGCTGCTTTTGCCTAGAAACATAATTTTGGCCAATCACAGTGTGTTTTGCTGCTTTTGTCCAGAAGCATCATTTTAACCAATCACACGTAAAGAACTTAAATCCAATCTGCAACACGAGTTCTTAACGCTGACCGTGAAAGCAACTCTTGCATAATCAGCAATCCGCGATGACATTGAATTTAGGCCATCGCGAAGTCATTGAGTTGAAGTCATCTTTGTTTACAAACATATGGCACCACGTGCTTATTTTCTTCAAGCTAGCAACTTGACGCTGCTGCGAATTGGGTTTATAGTTACAATTACTGTCTAAGTAAATTGTCGCCGCTTATTTTGGAAACAACAAAAAAGTGTGTCATCAAACCAACATCATTTACTGTTTGTTTAAACAACAATAAGTATGCATTTAATATAATTTTAATATTTAGCAATTCATATTTAGCAACAGCAAATATCCACTACACACATAGAAATAAACTGTCGTTTTAGGCTGTTTTTCAACAGTTTTCAGTGCTGAAAAAAGTGTTAAAAAAGGGTTAGAACGACAGTAGAAATGTGTTGTTTAGCATAACTGTCAAATATACAGCTAGCAGTTGCTACTGTTGATCCGACAGTTGCTGTGGTCGACCCATATGGACAGTTATTTACTGTCGTTTTAACAGTTCATACTTTTAATATTTTAAAGATGCCTACTTTTTATTATAATTTTATTTTTAATTTAAAGCGAAAACAAGGTAATTAATATAGTTATATTTTTTATTTAAAGATTTAAAGAAAACACAATTTTATACGATTTTGGCCATACATTATTTCAATCGTTCTTGTGGGGTCTTCTTTGTTTCTGATCATTTTCATTTTGACCGCCTTTTACTTCCTTATCTTCAACTGATTCCTTTTTGGGTTCCTTGCAGAACTCTCTATTTCATATAAGTACTTCCGAGTAGTCCGTTTACCCGGACGCTCGAAAGTCGGGTATTAACTGTTCGAACCACCCGATTGTTTGACCGTTTGAGTGTTTGTTCATTTGTCTGCCCGTTTGCTTAAATGGGAGTTGTTGGGAAATGGTTAAGTGTGAGTGTACAAACGGGATTGGTCCATGAACTCCACTTTTTGTCTAAAAACTGTTATTTCGGAAATCAATAGCGGACATCATTAAATGCCTAATGGCACCCTTTGGAGTGGTCTATGAACCCAAAGGAGTAAAAACCCCATTTATGACTAGTTATTTTATTTCGGAAATGGATATCGAACTTGATTAGAATTCTAGGCATCCAACTATCGACTTCTGCAAACAAACAAACGAACTAACGGTCAAACGAACGAAATACCCGAGTAGTTCGGACAACGAACGAACGGAGAAACGAACTACCAGGGTACTTCGAAAAATGAAGATACGAATTATCCGGGTATTTCGAACTACCCGAATAGTCTATCCACCACTGATTTGTTCTCTTTGAGCCTTATTTCTTGATTAGACAACCAAAATGATCAGCACCGGCGATTTGTCGCATATGTTGTCAACTAGATGAGACCGTGTCCTATTTGAAAGCCACACGCTTGTCCCATGTTACCGTCATCGGAAATTTGGGCAGAGAACGAGACGAATTCACGACTTAAGGCATATGGACGCACTGCGACGAGGTTGCTGGTATTCATGTTAGCCTGACGACAAACGTAGCTCGTGTGCTTCGTGTTCCAGTCTAAAAATAGCACCAAATACGTCCAAAATTTCCGGAACAGTGCCGTCCGAAACCTCACCCATGGTGGTATTTGTGGAATATTGTTAAGTTTGTGTTTCCGACTTTATGATGCACTCCACATTCCCATTATCCAAGCTCTACTAGCGACATCGGATGTCTTACATCAGTTCGTCTTCAACACGTCCAATTCAAATTTGTTGTTTTTATAATTTTTAGAATTTAAAATATTAAACGTCATTTTTTACGCTTTCTTTCGAATTTGAAATATGTAACAGTTTTGAACAAATTCCAACAAATAAAGATGTTGATTTGTTCAAAATAAATTAACAATTGTTTACTGTCGGGTTTTAACAGTTTTTTCTGTGTGTGTAGGAAAATATCAATGTACTGCCATGATATGAGTGACTGTAATAATCCTGACTCTGAACAGGACTCTGCACATGAAGCCGTCATATTGAATTTTTATCAGCTGTATGAGCTTAGATAAAACACCGCGTCGGCACAATACATTCGCGAGAAATGATGTCAAATGCAGTGGAGTAGTCAATAAATGTCATGTGTAAGGCTGCTTGCCACTCATTCATTTGTTCGGTTATGATTCGAAGTATGTTAATTTAGTCGACACATGACTTCTTCGTTCGAAAACCAGCTTGCTGCTTCCGTATGGTTGGATCTAGTTTGTCGCTGATTCTGATGAGATGTATCTTGGTGAGCACCTTAAATGGGATTGACAGTGTCATGATCCCCCTATAGTTTGAGCACAGGGGTAGATCGTCTTTTTTTGAAATTTTTACTAGTATTCCAAGTAGCCAATCTTCGGGATACGCTCTTCTTCTCAGATTTGATTGAGAATTTGGTGGAGAAGCTCAGCCAAATATCCACGATAAGCCTTTAGCATTTCTGTAGTTAAGCAATATGCGCCTTGTTGTTTTTGAGCGACATTATAAAGTTAGTTACCTCCGACGTGTTACTAGACGACTGGATCTTTGGTTTTGGTCTTCTGCTGTGTAAACTTCCAAGTGATCAATCTGGTTCTCGGGAGAAACTCAAGTGGTTTTATGGCATGGTTTATGTGGAATCAGTGTGCCGCCGATAACTAGGTTGACACACATGGATCATTCCGCGATCCATCTGCATGTCGGACCTTATCGTGGTGGAGGTCGTCGTTATTGTTTCCCACTTTTGCATTAAAGTCACCCATTATCATTAAAATGTTTTTTCTATGGACAGAGTTTAGAACATCACCTTTACATCCCTGTCGGCGAGTTCTGTGAGGGCATAAACCAGTATAATCGTAACATCTTTCTTTATTATTATCTTTCATCATTATCCTCTCGTAAAAGAGCTTCCAATCAGAGTCTGCTTCCTTCGCGAGCTGTTTGTTGGATTTTCCCTGCTTGATACAGCGTTCGGTCGTTCCATGTACCAAGTTGGATGCGTTTTTTCATTGAGAAAATGTTGTTTTCGAGTTTTGTGTAGATGTGTTTCTTTAGTTTTGTATTGGTTTCTATTAATAGTTGTATGTTTTCAGATAGACATGAATTTTGCACCTCCAAATCCGATGTGCGTGCTGCCGTAACAGGTGGATTTACCGAGATGGTGTTACTACATGGAGATAACATATTGTTCGGTATTGAATTCACGGTTATATAAAAAGGTTACATTTGCAATAGGTGCAATAGGTCGTAATCCTAGGGAAGGATCTGGCAGGAGTTGCAGTCCTATTGGCGACCAGATTTGCCACTGATGAGGCCGTACCTAGTCTGGGAAACAGACGCCATTCGAAGCTGTCCAATATGGATACAACGCTGCGGTGTGAATTGCTCATAGCTTCAATGCTCGCCCTCAACCTTACCGTCATGGGCGGCCCTACCGGTATGCTACCGCCGGTATTGCTCTTATGTTCAACGCACCTACTGAGCCCTCTCACCACGACAAGATGGCAATCCCCGAGAGGGGAAATATGCTCATTTCAAGTGAGCATATTTCGGAAACCATAAATTCAAAATATTTGATTTTTTTTTTTTTAAGTACAACGTTTGTACCAAGTTTAACGATTCACCTATTTTTTTGTACCATTTATTCAAGAAGTAAAAGGTAATACTTACTTAATTATTTGGCCATTACAACCCATGATGGGTTTCGGCCGCAGCAATTACCCCTCGCCAGTCGCTTCTGCAATGCGCGCGCTGGCGCCAGTTTTGCACTCCAAGTGTTGTCAGGTTCACGGTTGCCACTCTTGGTAACTTACAACCAAAATTGGTAACTTTTTGTCAGCTTGGTAATTTGGTAACTTTTTAATCATTTTGACAACTTTTCGATAGGATAATAATGAAAGAAATTTTTTAAAAATATATAAATGTTTAATTTTCGAATTCTTATTGAATCGAAAATTAGAGAAATTTCATTGTTATTATTTGAAATGAAAATAGGAGTAGAAAATATATACACAAAAAAAAATTCACCAACAATCAGTATTCATCATATTAATGATTTTAATAAAAATGATGATTTCATTAAAATGTGTCTTCATTTACAGATTTACGTATTTATAATTCTTATGATATTTAAATTAATATGGTTTGATGAACAAAATTCATTAATATGATGAAAAGGAGTCTTCGAATAATTAGCAATTAAATATTATTAATCCTTTAAGAATTATAAATACATAAATGTGTAAATGGAGACAACTTTTTGTGTTTAAAACAGATATATCTTTATTGGCAAGTTTAGAGTGAATTGTTATGCAATGCTGCGCATTGTTTTATTATTTTGTAAATTAATGCCGTCATTACTGCTGATTTAAATCTGAGTTTCTTTGAGTTTAAAGTTTCTGGTTTTCTACATGGCTAAGTAACAAATAAAATAAATGAATACATTTGTTTTTTTAAAGGGTGTAAACGAAATTATTTTTACATTTTTTTTAATTCATAACTTAAAAACATAACATGATAAAAGAAAAAGATTATATCACAAATGAAGAACAATACTTCTTAGTTTTTATTTTGGTCTTCCAGTCCACCATCAGCTATTGGACACTTTTCTAACTTTTTTGACAACGCTAATTCAACTAGCGCTTATTTTTTTTTCAAAATTTCAATATTTTTCGAAGAATTGATGATATTTAATCCAAAAAGTTTAAATCTGGACATAGCTCAGGGCAGTTTGGAGGGTTACATCTTTTTGAATTTTGTATTTAATGTAGCCGCTTTAGCTCAGTGGTTAGTGCGTTGGACTGCGAGCCGAAAGGTCCCCGGTTCAAGCCTGGACTGGGGCTAAGAACATCTTTTCATAGAAACATTTTTTTATACCGCGCTAACTCTCGGCAGTAAATGGCAAACCTCCGAGAGTAAAAACATTGCCTATGAAAAGCTCTCACCCGCCGTTCGGATTCGGCAATAAACTGTAGGTCCCACCACTTCGAGTCCAAATATAACACGCACAGCTCAAAATGGAGAGAGAGCTCGGCCTAAGTTCTTATAGAACTGTAGTGCCAAACTATTATTATTATTATTATTTAATTTATAATTTAAAAATCCAAGACTCACAGAAATCGAACATATTTCAATCAAAATTACAGAAACATGATAATATTTATATACAGTAATAAAGGGGAAAAAGCAAAGGAAGCAAGAAAGTTTCGGAAAGAAGGAAATTTCTTGGTAAGAAGACAGAGGCGGCAGATCGTCTTGCCCATTTTTATTTTTTTAATAAAAAAAAATTATTTAAAAATATTGGTAACTTTTGGTAACTTTTTTGGGTAATTAAGGCAGAGATCGGAAATGCCCGTGTGAGTGCGCCCGCACATGCCCCTTTCTTCATCACTGACGAGCACTGCACTCGGGCATCACATTTTTTTTACAACACATCCCGTCGCAACGAGTGATGCTTTGCATTATTCTCGGTACCTGCCCTCGTGCGTGCTACGAAACTAAAAACAGCAGCCCGCGCAGACGTGGAAAGAGAAAATAGAGAAGCATATCGCGCAAGTGCTATAGTATTTATTTCGCGGGGCAACTCCGTGCAACAGCGAAAACAGACTGCCCCTGGCAGCACGCGCATTTTTCACAGCCAGTAAATGTTATTGGAACTGTTTTACTAGACTGTGCGATGTTTTAATAATTTTTATATAAAACTATTGATAATACAGACAAGTTTGGCAATACTCAAATACACTTTTAATCGCAGTTTTATTTTGGTTTATAAAAATTGTATCTTTTAATTGTTCGTTGAACAGAAAAATAAAATTAACATGAAATCTTAATCAACATTTTTATTCAAATACAAAAATTATTATGAGCAAAAATCTATTTTAATAAAAAAGCTACATGATAGGCTTCGAAAAATAATGTATATCCTCATTTGTAAAAATGTACACTAAGTTTAAACTTGCACTTAAAAACGTGTACTAAATTATACAATTTTTATAAACCAAATTAAAACTTCGATTAAAAGTGTATTTGAGTATTGCCAAACTTTTATAACAGTGCCGTACTCATGCGCCACATATAAATGTCATACAAGAAAAAATTAACTGGCTGTGAAAAACTGCCCCGCGTGCTGCCCGGGGCAGTCGGTTTTCGCTGTTGCACGGAGTTGCCCCGCGAAATAAATACCATAGCACTTGCGCGATATGTTTCTCTATTTTCTCATTCCACGTCTGCGCGGGCTGCAGTTTTTAGTTTGGTAGCCCGCACGAGGGCAGGTACCGAGAAGAGTGCAAAGCATCACTCGTTGCGACGGGATGTGTTGTAAAAAAAATGTGGTGCCCGAGTGCAGAATATGCGTAAACAAATTTGCTTCTCATTTACTTAAGGGCGCGGGCGCGGGCGTGCGTGCAAATCCGAACTCTGATTGTGGTAGGCGAAATTCGTTCCGAGTGGCAACCGTGGCCAGGTTGTCTTGCACTTGCTCGTTCCACCGGAGATTCGGGCGCCCTCTCCTACGTTGACCACCACTGGATAAAGAATTTCATCCATACGCTCGACATGTCCAAGCCAGCGTAGGCGCTGGATCTTATTGCGCCTTACTATGTAAATGTCGGCGTAGAGCTCATACAACTCGTCGTTCCATCTAATTCTGTACTCGTTTTCAACACATATCGGGCTATAGATTTTTCGAAGAATCTTTCTCTCGAACGCTCCTAAAGCTCGCTCATCGGTGTTAGCAAGCGTCAATGCCTCAGGGTCATAGAGGAGGACTGCTCTTACAATCTTCTCCATTATTAGGTTGAAGAAGTCACACGATAGGGAATCGCTGGATACAGAATTGAACACCTTTTTGCTGGAGCGCTTTCATCGATACGCTCGACATGTCCAAGCCAGCGTAGGCGCTGGATCTTATTGCGCCTTACTATGTAAATGTCGGCGAAGAGCTCATACAACTCGTCGTTCCATCTAATTCTGTACTCATTTTCAACTTATATCGGGCCATAGATTTTACGAAGAATCTTTCTCTCGAACGCTCCTAAAGCTCGCTCATCGGTGTTAGCAAGCGTCAATGCCTCAGCGTCATAGAGGAGGACTGGCATGATGAACGACTTATAGAGCGTAATTTTTGCATGCTCTGCTCCTTAATTGCCTACTGAGCCCAAAGTAACACCTGTTGGCAAGAGTTATTCTTCGGCTAATCTCCAGATTGACATTGTTTTCTTTGTTCATACTGGTACCTAAATAAACGAAGTCCTTCACAACTTCGAAGTTGTGGTTGTCAATAGTGACGTGTTTTCTAAGACGCCGAGACTCTTTGTTTGTTGACACCAGGTACTTTGTCTTGTCTGCGTTCACCGTAGGACCCATTCGACGTGATTCTCTCTCTAAACTGGAGAATGCTGCACTGACTGCTCGTACGCTCTGCCCAATGATGTCGATATCATCAGCTAACCGAGCAGCATGGATCTCTTGTGGAATATAGTGCCATAAGAATTGTGCAGCTCTTACAATCTTCTCCATTATTAGGTTGAAGAAGTCACACGATAGGGAATCGTCTTGTCTTGTCGTTCGGTACTAAACGTATCGGAGAGGTTATTTCCAATTCTCACTAACCAACGTCTGTCACTCAGGGTCATCCTACAAAGCCTTATAAGTTTTGCAGGTATACCGAACTCACAAATGGTGGCGTATAGGCGACTCCTTATCGGACAGTCGAAGGCAGCTTTGTAGTCGACGAGAAGGTCTGAAGCCGCACTGATAAGTTCCCATCAGTCTGTTGACGATGGGCTTCAGTCTTTCACATAATACGCTCGTAAGAACCCAATACGCGATATTGAGGAGACTTATCTCACGGTAGTTGGCGCGTATCGTGGGATCCCCCTTCTTCAGGATTGTGCAGAGTATACTGAGATTCCATTCGCTGAGCATGCTTTCTTCTGGCCATATTCTGCTGATGAGCTGGTATACGCTCATCGCCTCCGGTCTTAAACATCTCAGCAGACAGACCATCCGATCCTGCGGCTTTTTTGTTTTTCAGCTTGTTGATGGCTGTGCAGACCTCATCACGGTCAGGCGGCGCTATGTCAACGCCGTCGTCAGCAACTGGGGTTGTCAAGCTATCTTCTCTATCGGCAGAGTAGTTGTCGTCATCGCCTGCTAGAAGATGAGAGAAGTGCTCTCTCCATAGTCTCAGTGTATCGTGGATCTGTAACTAGATTCCCGTCATCGTTCTGACAAGAAGAGGTGTCCGGTCTTTAAACCTCCGGTCAGGCATCTTTTCGAGCCTCGATCCTGTCGCCATGCATCTAAATGTCTTCACACTCGCGTCTTTCTACTTATTTTTTCTTGCGCCTGAAAAGATGTCACTCCTCCTTCCTCTTCTTTCTGTATCGCTCCTTCGCGGCTCGCGTAACTACCGACTGCAGGGCGGCTCTATATGCAGCGTCTTTCTCTATAGTAGCTGCGCGACACTCTTCGTCATACCACTTTTTCCGTAGTTGGCGTTGGAATCCATGCACCTCTTCGGCAGCCGTACGCATTGAACGGGAGACGCGTGTCCACTGCGGGACACACGTCCAGGAGACATCGAGAGGGGGAGTGCCTTGGGCAAGCAGGTGTGAGAGTCGAGCGGCATAGGCTTGTTCGGTCTGTTGTGTGCTTACTTACGTCAAGCTTTCTTTGAGTGGGTTTCCGTGCATTTTCGCGGCGCATAAGCGTGTGCGAACCTTGGCGGCTACAAGGAAGTGGTCCGAGTCGATCGGGTGATCGCCACTTGGCCTTGTGAATATTGAGATGCTTGAATCTAATACTACCAATTACCATGTTTCATGCTGCGGCGAAATCGATCAGCCATTGTCGGAGGTGTTGTCGTGGAGGCTGAATTGTCCAACCGTTGAACCAAAGATTTGATGTAGTGTCGAGGGCAGCGCTCATATTCTTCGTCGAGGCGCTCATAGAAGTTCTCTTTGCTTTCATCATCCTTGTCATTCGGCGGAACGTGCGCACAAATATGGCTGATGTTGTAGTATTTAGCTTTGATGCGAAATGTTGCCAGTCGTTCGTTCACGGGTGTGATCCACGACCAAATTCATGCCTGTGCGCATGGCAGCTGTAGTAAATGCCACATGATGTCTGTTTAGAGCAGCCCTGTTCTGTCCATCGTATTTCCTGGATTGGGGTGATGTCAGCCTTGTATCTTTCGAGGACATCACCCAGCTGGATAGTGGCACCTTTCCTATAAAGGGTTCGGACATTCCAGGTGCATATCCGTAAATCATGGTCTTTTATACGTTTGTGTATCGTCTTTTTGGGTCGGTATCCGAGGCATATTATCTGTTTTCGTTGAATCAGCTTTTTTATATAGCGGGTCACAAGCCCAACGCACAACGCCCATTTTGGAGGGCCAATATCCCTGTCTCGTTTGTCCCCAACCAGACCTCCCACCGGGAATGAAACCCGATCTTCAGCTGGTTGCTCGGATTAACGGGGTTCACCAATGTGAAGGTGAGACTAGGAATTGTGTAGGAGAGGCTATAGTAACTAACAGAAGTCAGTTACTGGCTTGCGCATGCACTACACTATTCTGAACCCCCACTACACCATTCTGAACTTTTTAAAGAAAAAAATGTTAAAAACTAGTTGGACCCGTGTACGACGCGTGCCAAGATTTTGTGAATGCAAAGATATGGAGCGATTAATATAAAAAAACATTTTTATTATTTATATCAATGACCCGTGCTTCCCCGTGAAATTCTTCCCCATAGAACGCTTTCCGTAGAATTCATCCCGGTAGAATTGTTCCCGGTTAAATTATTTCCCGTAGAATTCTGCCCCGTAGAGTTTTTCACAGTAGATGTTTTAGTCTGATGAGTTTTAGTGTGGTGAATTTTAATAATGTGAATGTTTGTGTGGTGAGTTTTAGAGCGGTGAATTTTACTGTGGTGAATGTTTGTGTGGTGAGTTTTAGTGTGGTGAGTTTTAGTGTGGTGAATTTTAGTGTGGTGAGTTTTTGTGTGGTGAGTTATAGTGTGGTGAATTTTGGTGTCGTGAATTTCATTGTGGTGAGTTTTAGTGTGGTTAGTATTGATGTGGTGAATTTTGTTGCGGTGAGTTTTAAGAATTTTGGGTGGTTGTTACCCTTCTTCTCCGTAGAGTTTTTCACAGTAGATGTTTTAGTGTGATGAGTTTTAGTGTGGTGAATTTTAAAATTGTTAATGTTTGTGTGGTGAGTTTTAGTGCGGTGAATTTTAGTGTGGAAAATTTTGTGTGGTGAATTTTTGTGTGGTGAGTTATAGTGTGGTGAATTTTGGTGTGGTGAGTTTTTGTGTGGTGAGTTATAGTGTGGTGAATTTTGGTGTCGTGAATTTCATTGTGGTGAGTTTTAGTGTGGTGAGTTTTAATGTGGTGAATTTTGGTGCGGTGAGTTTAAAGAATTTTGGGTGATTGTAACCCTGGTGTGAAATATCTTTATATCATTATAATAACTGTTAAAATACACGTAATTTTGACATACACGTAATGTAAAATGTATCTTCTATGGGGGGGCCCACGCCCAATGGACTAATCACTCCCACATTCGTCGAAGCCGTTTAGAATTATTAAATATAACGCAGACCAAAATTTCATTAAATTTGCTATCCTAATTGCTGATATAACGTGTTTTTAATTTTTAGCTCATATGGGATGCGCCACGCCCAGTCCACCAATCTCACCGAGATATAGCATATACTCTGCCCAGACCCAACATACATATTGTGCAAAAATTTTATTCAATTCGGTTCAGACGTTTTAACGTCTACTCAGAATTTTTAAAAATATATATTCGAAAAAAAACAAGAATGTTCGAAAAAAAAATTGTTAAAAAAAATTTGGACGACATTAAGAACGCAATGGTGGAAATCACCATTTTACAAAAAAAAAATATTCGACAAAAACAACAATGCACTGTGGGACAGAATCTTAACGAAACTTTACACTAAGCATACATGTTCTATGAATAGATTTCAATTTGAAAATTATCACGATTGGTCCATTGCCACGCCCACCTGTCATATAACTGAAATGGTAAAACGACTATAACTTTTGTTTGGAATGAGATATTTTGTTTATAATTGATATTCAGATACATACTGTAATTGCACATGACCATTCTTAATATGGGCGTACTTGGCCAACTGCCACGCCTACCATTCTTATTAAACTATATAACTTGACCATTGTAAGAGATATTCTGATAATATTAGGTACTATGGTACATATCACAATTCTTAACAACCATACCAAATATGAGCCAGTTTGGTCAACTATAATGACCGAATAAGCAAAACTGACATATTAAAATAATAAAATTTAGTTTAATTATTTTACGAACTTTTGGCCGAAATCACCATTTGAAAAAAAATTAATCACCAAAAACACAATGTTCAAAAAATTTGTTAAAAACGACAAGAACAATGCAATGGTCAAAATCACCATTTTCCAAAAAAAAATATTCGCCAAAAACAATGTCGAAAAAAAAATTGTCTTTGTTTTTGCTTAAGATTTTTTTTTGTTTTGTTTTCGTTTTTCCTTTAGTTTGGATTTTTGTTTAATGTTATTGCTTTTGTTTTTGTATTTTTGCTATTGCCTTTGCGTTTTTGCTATTTTTTTTTTTTTGTATTTGAGTTTTTTGTTTTTTGTGCGTAGCTGGTGAAAGTGCCGAGTTATATCGTTCTAAAAGTTTAGGCTGTATGGGTGGTGCCACGCCTCTTTGTCCAATCCTGCCTAACAAGAATTATTCGACAAAAACAACAATGTTCGAAAATTTTAGAAAAAAAAATGTTGTTCAAAAATTTTTTGGAGAACACAAAAAAAATGTTTTTGGATGACAAAAAAACAATGCAATGGTGATTTTGACCCCATATTAAAAAAAAATATTCGCCAAAAACAATGTCGAAAAAACAGTGTTTTTGTTTGGATTATTGTTTTATGTTATTTCTTTTTTTTTGTATTTTTGTTTTTGTTTTGTGCTTTTGCGTATTTGCTTTTATTATTTTTTTAATTTGAGTTTTTTGTTTCATGTTCGTAGCTGGTGAAGGTGCCGAGTTATAACGTTTTGAAAGTTTAGGCTGTATGGTTGGTGCCACGCCTCTTTGTCCAATCCCGCCCAAAAAAAATTATTCGACAAAAACAACAATGTTCGAAAATTTTCGAAAAAAAAAAATGTTGTTAAATTTTTTTTTTTTTAGGACAAAAAATACGTAATAGTCGAAATCACCATTTGATAAAAAATTAATCGACAAAAACAACCATCTTCAAAAAATTTCGAAAAAAAAAATATGCAATGATCCAAATCACCATTTTCCAAAAAAAAAAAAATCGCCAAAAACAATGTCGAAAAAAAATTATTTTTTTCTTTTTTTTTGGTTTATGTCTTTCTTTTCTTTCTTTTCCTTCCGTTCTTTTAATTTATTTTCTTTTCTTTCCTTTCCTCTTCTTGTTTTTCCTTTAGTTTAGATTTTTATTTTAGTTATTGCTTTCGTTTTTGTATTTTGCTCTTGTTTTGTGCTTTTGCTTTTGTGTTTTTGCTGTTAATTTTTTTTTTGTATTTGAGTTTTTTGCTTTATGTTCGTAGCTGATAAAAGTGCCGAGTTATATCGTTTAAAAAGTTTAGGTTGTATGGGAGGTGCCACGCCTCTTTGTGCAATCCCGCCAGTGATGATCAAAAATTTCTTGTTCTTGCGTTTTTGCAAGAACAAGAGCGAGAACAAGAGCGAGATCAAGATCGAGATTTCCTTGCAAGATTAAAAGCAAGATCAGAAATGCAAGGGGCTATGGGGGCGATTATCACAAGGCAACGTGTCTGAGTGCTTCAACATGGCGAAGCCAGAGCAATCCTTGTCGGTGTCGTCTCAAGTCAACTCACTGGTCACCATTTGACAAATTGTCAAATGGCGACGCTTCCACTTCGGTGGAAGTCCTCCGCGCGGAAGCCCCTGGAAACGACGCTCTACACCAACCGGTGGAGAAGTCGGCTAAAGTGAGTGGCGAACATCTCCCTCGGAGAGAGGGTTCGTGCGTTGGGTTTGGGTCCCACCACGGAAGAAACCTATGCACCCAATGAAAACACAAAAGAAACCTCGGATAACGACCGATTACCACGATGACGACCCACGCAAACGTTTTAAGGACCATGATTTACGGATATGCACCTGGAATGTCCGGACCCTTTATAGGGAAGATGCCTCTATCCAGCTGGAAGATGTCCTCGAAAAATATAAGGCTGACATCACCGCTATCCAGGAAATGCGATGGACGGGACAGGGCTGCTCGAAACAAGCGTCTTGTGATATCTACTACAGCTGCCATGCGGAGAGACATGAATTTGGATGTGGATTTGTGGTCGGCAAGAGACTTCGCCACCTCTCTAGGTTCACGCCCGTCTCTAGGTTCACGTCCGTGGACGAAAGACTGGCAACAATTTGCATCAAGGCAAAGTATTTCAACATTAGCCCAATTTGTGCACACGCTCCGACGAACAAGAAAGATGATGAGACAAAAGAGCGCTTCCACGAGCGCCTAGATAACGCATACGAGCGCTGCCCCCGCCACGATATCAAAATCGTGCTAGGCGATTTTAATGCCAAGGTGGGCAGAGAAGCCATCTATTGTCCCACAATCGGAAAATTTAGCCTCCATGCCAACACTTCCGATAACGGAACGAGGCTAATCGACTTCGCCGCAGCACGAAACATGGTAGTTAGTAGCACTAGATTCGAACATTTCGATATCCACAAGGCCACATGGTTGTGGCCCGATCAAATAACGCGAAACCAAATTGATCACGTTGTAATTGACGGAAGGCACGTATCGAGCGTGATGGACGTACGCACTATCCGAGGTGCCAATATGGACTCGGATCATTACCTTGTAGCAGCCAAGGTCCGCACGCGCTTATGCGCTGCGAAGAACGTACGGAACCAAACGCAGAGAAAGCTAGAAGTCGGAAAGCTGCAATCACAACAGACAACGCAAGCCTTTTCCACTCGACTCTCACACCTGCTTAGACAAAGCAGTCCTCCTCTCGATGATATAAGCGCGCAGTGGAACCATGTCTCCTGCTCTATGCGTAAGGCTGCCGAAGAGGTGCTTGGATTCCAACGCCCCCTGAGGAATCAGTGCTATGACCAAGAGTGTTGCGCGGCCACTGCAGAGAAAGACGCTGCGTACAAATCCACCCTGCAGTCAGTAGCTACGCGAGCTGCGAAGGAGCGATACAAAGAGAAGAGGAGGGAAGAGAGACGTCTTTTCAGGCGTAAAAAAAGCGAGGCAGAAAGACGTGAGTGTGAGGAGATTGAGATGCATGGGGACAGGAATGAGGCTCGAAAATTTTTCGAGAAAATAAGACGCCTAGCCGGAGGTTCAAAATCCGGAGCCTCTTCTTGTAAAGATGAAAACGGGAATCTAGTCACAGATATCCAGAGCCCACTGAAGATATGGAGGGATCACTTCTCTATTCTGCTGACCGGTGATGATGATCGCAATTCCACCGATAGAGAAGTAAACCCGGCAACCCCAGTACTTGATGACGACGTTGAGATTCCGCTACCCGACCATGACGAGGTCAGAACAGCCATCGCTCGGCTGAAAAACGACAAAGCCGCAGGTGCTGATGGCCTGCCTGCTGAATTGTTTAAGACCGGAGGCGAAGAGCTAATAGAGAGCATGCACGAGCTCGTAAGCAGAATATGGTCGGATGAAAGCATGCCAAGTGACTGGAACCTCAATGTACTCTGACCAATCCCTAAGAAAGAGGATCCCATTATCTGCGCCAACTACCATGGGATCAGCCTACTCAATATCGCACTAATCCAGGAAAAGACCCTAGAAAAACAAATCTTCACCTACCACCTATTAGTCGACTATAAAGCCGCCTTCGACACTCCGATAAGGGAACGATTATACGCCGCAATGTCTGAGTTTGGTATACCTGCGAAACTTATAAGGCTTTGCAGGATGACCCTGCAAGAATAGGAAAAGACCTCTCCGAGCCATTTCATAACGAGCGAGGTTTCAGGCAGGGTGACTCCCTATCGTGCGACTTTTTTAATTTATTGATGGAGAAAATAGTTCGAGCTGCCGAACTCCGTCAAAGCGGCACTATCCTCAACAAAAGTGTCATGCTGCTCGCATATGCCGATGATATTGATATCATTGGCAGGAGCAACACGAGAAGTCAGCGCTGCATTCTCCAGATTAGAGAAAGAGTCGCGTCGAATGGGTCTAGCGGTGAACTAGAACAAGACGAAGTTCCTTGTGTCAAGTTCGACATTGTGAAGGACTTCGTCTATTTGGGATCCAGCATCAACAGCAAAAACGACGTCAGCCTGGAGATTAAACGGAGAATTACTCTTGCCAACAGGTGCTACTTTGGGCTCAGTAGGCAATTGAAAAGTAGAGCCCTCTCTCGCCGGACAAAAATAACGCTCTACAAGTCACTCATCATGCCCGTTCTAATTTATGGTGCAGAAACATAGACGCTGGCCTCCACCGATGAGAGAGTACTGGGAGCGTTCGAGAGAAAGATTCTCCGTAAAATCTTTGGCCCTATCTGCTTCGCTAACGAGTATCGAATCAGGATGAACCATGAGCTGTACGAGTTATTCGACGACATTGACATAGTCAAGCGCATCAAGATCCAGCGGCTTCGCTGGCTAGGCCATGTCGAACGAATGGATGAAAACACTTCAGCTAAGAAGGTGCTTGAATTTAGGCTCGAAGGTGGACAGCGTAAAAGAGGTCGTTCAAATCTGCGTTGGAAAGACCAAGTTGAGGACAACCTGACAACGCTTGGTATTTCTAACTGGCATCAGCGCGAGCAAAGCAGAAGCGACTGGCGCGGCTTTATCTCAGCCCACGGTTGTAAGGGCCATTTAAGTAAGTAAGTAAGTAAGAAATGCAAGAACAAGAGCAAGTGCAAGACTAACACTGCAAGAAAAGCAAGACTTGCGTTTTTTATCATTTTAATGATTCAGAATTCATGATATTACTAAATATTGAACAACAAGTAAAAATGGAAAGCGTGCAAAATATTTATTAACGTGAACATTAATGAAGATGTGTATTTTTATTTATTTTTTGTTTTTCAAGGCTAAAGAATAGAAGCATGAGGTCTGGGAAGCACTTTTAAAGCGGTAAATAGCTTCAAAAGTACTTCAAAAGTCGCTTCAAAATGATAAAATAGACAAAACAATGTTGTTTCTCTTTTCTTCGCTACGCTAGTTTGTACATCGTTTGTGCATATGCACTGTGCTATTCACATTATTATTTTTGTTTTACTTTTATAAATATATTTTTTTTACATTATTTCATTTAACTTATAAAAACAAACAAAAATTAATATATGAATATTTTCACTGTATATCTCGTTTAACTGATATTGCCTTTTGTGTTTTTTTTTCTCAAATCCGCTGATTCGTTTGAAAGTCTAACAACAACAAAAATGCGAATAAGGCAGCATCCAAGCTTTTGATAGAATTTTTGGCGGGAAATTTTTTGTACCACAAAGAAAACTTATTGTTGTTGCCAACTAGATACCTGTACAAGATACATACATGTTGTGCAGTGCCCTGCGACCTCTCGAATCAAGGATTCAGCCAACGAAAGATCCACCTGACAGGAACACTTTGGTCCTTTCTCGAACCGGATCCTGTGCCATTAAAGTTAAAATTTTCATTCCAAAATTTCAATTCGAGGTGTTCAACTAAGCGGGAGGAGATTCAGCAGTCCGTACAGTGCAGACTCTCACTAAAGATTAAGCAGCACACCACAACAACAACAGTAGCGGCGCTTTGATCTTCACAAAGCGTCAATCGGTATGTTTGCATTATATTAGATCCCATTTATATTCAGTGCAGTGCGAGCGTAAACAGAGCAGAGATAAATTAAAAATACATATATGAATTTTTAACAAAAAGCGCGAAAAAAAAGTAATAAGTAAAAAGTCATTAAATTGTGAAAATCGCTGTAAAATCAGTTTTTAAATTGAAATTCTACCAAAAGCTGTAAATTATCCTCAAAATACCACAATGTGAGTTGTTTCGTTCATTTATACAATTTTAAACTAAACCAGTTGGGAAAGTTAGATCACATGGGAAATTTTAAAGTAGGTGTAATTATGATAGTTAGGATTATAAAAATTATAGTCGGTCTAAGCCGACTATAAATACCCTACACATATGTGTGGTTACCATTCAAAGTGATATATAGGTCACCAGGGTATACGAATCCTGAAAATAACTACAAACATTCAATCGCTGAAGAATTTCCATTCATTTGATACCCATATTTACAAATGGGTGTACCGAATTTCGATATTTTTTTTTTGTGAACCACAAGTCTTTTCGCCGGAAAACATTATTATCACGTACTTGAGCATGATGTCAATATATATTTGACCAAAAAAGTTTACCTAAGCACGTATACATAAAAATTGATCTTTATATGTACATTTTATATGAGGTATTTGAACATAAGTGGTCGGATCATAGGTCACAATGAACCGATCTCGCCAATTTCGCACATACAGCGTAGGTATATTAGTAATCAAAGTTATAAGTTTCATTTATGTAGCTCTTCAATTTTAAAAGTAGTAGGGATTTCAACAGACAGACAGACGGACAGACAGACGAAAAGACAGACGGACAGACAGACATCGCTAAACCGACTCAGGAGGTCATGCTGATCAAGAATATATATACTTTTCCATACCGGAGATGCTTCCTTCTGGGTGTTACAAACGGCGTACCAAACTGAATATACCCTTTCACTCTTAGTGTAGGGTATAAAAAGAAAAAACAGTGAAAAGTGAACGAATTTACGAAAATAAAAGTACATTAAAAAATAATTAAATGCATGCAAAAAATTACAAAATGCTTAAAGCATTACACTGCAAAGTCAAATTTTAATTTTATAATCATCAAACAAAAATATCTGAATAAAATTATCAAAATGCTAGAAGTACCATACTTCTAATAGATTTCAGCAATAGTGTAACTTTGCGCAAATAAATTCAGTGCTTGCGGTGTACCGTTCGGTGTTTTTATTTTTTTAGCACCTACGTACAAACATATGTACTGCATAAATTCGTTCTCTTCCTCATTCTTTTGCTGGGAGTAAGTCTCCATTTTTTCCCCTATTCGTCACATAAAAATTCTCAACATCATATAAGTGAGAGTGATCGAAAGCCAAGCGAAATCATCAATTTCATCATACTCGTCAGCATAAATTTTGAGAGTGCGTTCGCAACAAAATTCTAGTGCAACAAATGTTGACAAAAGCATTTAGCAACATTTCATTTCATTTCGTTCACGTCATTACCAACCAATTTTGAGTTCAATGCTCTTTGATTTTTTTTTGTTTTTTCAACACTTATGTTTTTTGCTAATATCAAATAAAAAAATTAAATAATATCACATGAAATAAATTTGTCCTAAAACAAAGAGCAGTGATCCCTATAACAACAGGGGAAATATATCAACAACTACCTTTACAAAAATTGTTTCATTATCCAAAATTTTTACATCAACGCTACAATCAGTCATATCTGCGATAAAATTATAACTTCGGTATGACAAAATTTATTTGAATTTTCTCTACGATATTTGTATCTTAAAAAAAAGCGATTGTGTACAGAGACACTTTGACTTTTTTATGCTCGACTTGTGTGAAGAATTTTAATATTATCATTACAGTGGTGGTGTCGTTATCTTTTATTCCACAGCTCCATAAGCTGGAAAGTGCACCTATTCCGTGTTTTATATTTATAATTATGTATTATATTTTTATAGTTTTTGAAATCGTTGGTGAACGAAATTAAATTAAATCAATTAAATTAATTCTTCGACTTAATTCATAAATTAAATCAATGAATTAAATAATTACTAACTGAAACAAATAAATACCAATCATTTCTAAATTTTTCATTTATGCTACATTTTTCTAAAATCCAAATAATTTTCAATACTCCAACAATTTCAAAAACAACTATATTGCAAATTGTGCTATACTTTCAACACAATATCATAGTGCGAACTGTAATCATCGCATTTATTTCAATAATAATTTAAACCATTTCGTGCGAAATAAAAAAAAAAGATTTGATTTGTTTTTTTATCGCTTTCCTTCTGTGCATTAATTTAATTTTTGCCGCGTACAATTTTTTATGATCCTCCATGATCATATATCACTTTCGATGATTAGCTAATAACGAGTGACGTTAGTAAGCTTATTTTTATACCCTACACTAAGAGTGAAAGGGTATATTCAGTTTGGTACGCCGTTTGTAACACCCAGAAGGAAGCATCTCCGGTATGGAAAAGTATATATATTCTTGATCAGCATGACCTCCTGAGTCGATATAGCGATGTCCGTCTGTCCGTCTGTCCGTCTGTCTGTCTGTCTGTCTGTCCGTCTGTCTGTCCGTCTGTCTGTTGAAATCCCTAAGACTTTTAAAATTGAAGAGCTAGATAAATGAAACTTATAACTTAGATTACTAATATACCTACGCTGTATGTGCGAAAAAATTGGCGAGATCGGTCCATTGCGACCTATGATCCGACCACTTATGTTCAAATACCTCATATAAAATTTACATATACAGATCAATTTTACTGTATACGTGCTTAGGTAAACTTTTTTGGTCAAATATATATTAACATCATGCTCAAATACATGATAATAATGTTTTCCGGCGAAAAGACTTGTGGTTCACCAAAAAAGAAATCGAAATTCGGTACACCTACCCATATGTAAATATGGGTATCAAATGAATGGAAATTCTTCAGCGATTAAATGTTTGTAGTTATTTTAAGGATTCATATACCCTGGGGACCTATATATCACTTTTAACGGTAACCACACATATGTGTAGGGTATTTATAGTCGGCTTAGACCGACTATAATTTTGATAATATTAACTATCATAATTACACCTACTTTAAAATTTCCCATGTGATCTAACCTTCCCAACTGGTTTTTCCTGACATTCATAACCGGTACTGCTCGTAATTCTTTAAGAGTATCTCGAGTACAATCCAACAATCGGATTTTTATTAAGTTTTCATAAAAGTATTTCTAAAAGTTTCAAAAATAAAATAAATGTGGCGCGAGTATTTCACTTGCCGCCGATTACATTAATTCACTCATTCCAATTTCATTCCCACAACTAGTACGATTTTCGTACTTAGATTTTGCCATCGAGAAAGTAGTTTCGGTGTAATTTTTCTGCTCCAGACTGGTACTTTTTAAACGTTCACAGAGTTCTAATTCAAAGTTTTGTATACAAGTTTGTTTCCGCTTTTATACGATTTCCATTTCGTTTCTCATTTTATAAACTTTTGCGCTTAAGGATAGTTATTGGTTACATTTAGCAATTTTCTACGAATTTTGAACAATTGAACTTATTCTTTTGACTCAGACGGTGGTATCAAGTTTTCTGTTTCGAAAATTAATTAATCTATTTAATTTTGTTGACATTGGTGACATTCTATATTACGAATTTGTCTGGTCTTTATTCTACTTTCTTTTTTTTTTCTCTAATTTATTCGTTTTCGAATCTTCATCCGGTCTAGTTGCTAGGGAGTTTTGGTAATAATTCAATTGTTGACACCTCTTCTTTACCAAATCGTTTCCGGCTTTATCTAAGTTGACTTCGCTGGATGCATTCATTAGGTTAACCGGCAACCTAGTTGAATTTGAGGCCGAATTCAACGATACGACACTATCCAGCCACTCAATATATTCATTGGATTTTCATCGAGAAGAAATGAAGTCGATCTGGAGCAACGTGAAGACGGTTTACGAGCAATGCCTGAAGGAGCTCGCTCTTGCTGAGAAGGATGCGTACAAGGATGCGGACAAGGATGATGAGGACAACGAATTGGAATTGAATTGGTCAAGCAGCGTTACCGCAATTCATACCACACATTTGTGCGATGTGTGGCCAATATTGGAGAGGTATCGCAGCAGATAGCAATCGCGACGCATCCCATGTCTCCTACCGTTTCCCCCCCAGTGTTAGACATTCCATTAACTGTCACCGGTTCTAATCTTCGTTTGCCCCCATGCGACACTGAGGTCTTCGATGGCTATTACCTTTCCTTGCCGACATTGTATTTCTACACTGCAGCTATATGATGTGAATATTGATAGCTGGGATCCTATTTTCGATTTCCTTTGCTCCAGTAGGCTCCCAGATGTGACTCTGGCGCTCTGGGAGCAGTATCTCCAAAACAAAACAGAAATTCCGAGCTGGAAAGATTTGATTTATTCCTTACCTGTGGATATCAAACGCTGGATACCGTTTACGATACTAAAGGCTCGAGCTTTTCTAGGTCTACCATTTCCAAACTAATCATATTTCAAATTTTAATTCTAATCCAAATAACACCCTATTCGGCAATGTGCTCGTTTTTTGAAGATGAACCACGACGAACGATTGTCCGTGTTTAAACTGCTTCGCATGCCGTCAAAGAATGCAAGAGCAAATTTAATTGCTACACGTGCAGACGCCGCCACAACACACTACTTCACCAAGATTTTGCAAACACGAGTTCAGTTTCTTTCCGACAAAATCCAAGTGCAACAAATCAATGTACTGAACCTGTTGCTAGTACTAGCTCCGGCGTCAAACGCAATTTCTGTGGATCCCTGCTCGCACAAGAAACCATTTTCAGTTGCGTCGTTTTCCACACGAGTATCTTATTTCAATGAGATTTCGCTTGTTACCGAAATCTCACATTTTTGGGTTGTGGAGGATGTTCCACAAAAACGTATTCTATCTACATCCGTTTTTGCGAAGAAAATTACGTAAAAACCACAATGCGCAACAAAGATGGAAGATATATCGTTTCACTTCCATTTAAAGAAGAATATCCAGAAATCTCAAAGCTATGCCACTCTCGTGCGATAGCGACATCACAATTTCTGAGAAACGAAACTCGACTTTTTAAAATTCAGAATTTAAGTCACAATATGATGGAGTGTTGGCTGAATACTTAGACTTGAATCATGTTCCATTTCCATTCTGTTCCATTTCCAAAATTTCAGTACTATCCTAACCATTATTACTTGCCGCATCACGCAGTAATAAAGCCAGAGAGCACGACTACGAAAGTGCGCGTAGTGCATCTTCTAATAGTGCATCCTCAAGTGCATCTTCTAATGGCGCAAGTCTAAATGATATTCTCCATGTTGGTCCGGTACTTCAATCTGGTCTATTTGTTTTGATACTTAAGTGGCGTTTCTATCGTTTTGTTTTTAATGGAGACATCCAAAAAATGTATCGGCAAATCCTCGTCGACCCAAAACATACGCCATTCCTGCGTATTCTATTCCGAAGCTCCATAATTGATCAAATCCAAGATTATGAGCTCGAAACAGTCACATTTGGCGTCAACTGTCGCTTTACTTAGCGATCCGTACGCTCCTTCAGTTGGCCGACGATGTTAAGAGTTCTCTTCCTTTAGCAAGCGATATTTTGCGAAACTCAATGTATGTCGATGATGCATTAGCTGGCGCACATGATATTTTCACAGCTCATCAGTCTAGAGACGAGTTAATTTCAGCCCTTTCGTTCGCGAGTTTTTTGCTACGAAAGTGGACATCCAAATCCGAAGAATTTTTAGCTAATCTTCCAAAAGGCCATCTCCTACATGAAGATTTCCTTCAGTTCGATGATAGTAGCACTGCATCCATCGGTATTCGATGGAATGCACGCCACGATTCATTCTTTTTTTTCGCAAAGCCATTAGGACCAAAAAGTAACTTCACTAAAAGACAAGTTTTATGGCAAATAGCGAAACTGTGTGACCCAGCGGGCTTGTTGGCGCTCTGCATAGTCATCGCAAAAATGATAATGCAGCAGATATGGCTATCACAGATCGATTGGGACGACAACTTACCTCCAAACTGTCTCCACCAGTGGCTTTTATTCTTTGAAAATTATTCCCACATTTCTAAAATCCACTTTCCAAGGTGGATAACATATTCCCCCAACAGTGACATCGAATTCCATGGGCCTCCATGGCTTAAGTTTCCGCCGTCAAATTGGCCAAATTTACTTTCAAAATCGAGGACGCAGAGCTTGAATCGAAGCCAACTAAATCATTCTTTTCATATTTTCGAAACTTCGAAGACATACTGGAGAGATTTACCACGTTTACGAAGCAATTAGAGTAATTGCGTATATCTATCGTTTTTTTCACCGAACACATCCATAACATCGTGCGAACTTCTCAGAAGATTTAACTCTTGTTACGAGCTCTGAGGTCCAATTGGTAAAATCGAAGCTCATTACTATATGCCAACAAGTTGCTTGCGAACGAATATCATAATCTAGTAAACAAGCAACAACTTTCCTCCTCTAGTTGTTTACTCAATTTAAATCCATTCCTCGATGGAAGTGGTATCTTGCGAGTTTGCGGTAGACTTGTATCCTCTCCAGTGATGTCTTATGATGAGCGACATCCGAACATCCTTCCGTATAACTGTCAACTGGTACGACTTCTCATTCAGTTCACTCATTTGATCTCTTTGCACGGATGCAATCAGCTTGTGTTGCGATTAATCTGTATACAATTTTGGATTCCTAAGGTGAAAAACCTCTTCACAATTGTAAGATTTGCGTAATCTACAAGAAACAAGTCCGATCTCAACTAATGGGCTCCCTACCTCCGGAGCGAACTTCCTTATCCCGTCCATTTTTGCATACAGGTCTCGACTTCGCTGGTCCCTTTGATATAAGAAATTACACGAGCCTGTTTGATAACTAAAGGGTACGTATGTGTCTTCGTATGTTTTGCCACGAAGGCCTTACACTTGGAAGCCACATCCAATCTATCCACTTCCACTTTCTTCGCAGCCTTCGATAGATTTGTAGCAAGACGTGGATGGCCTCTGGGAAGCAAGGGTCAAGAGCTTTAAAGCTCATTTCAAAAAGAATGCTGGGTCACTCAAATACACATTTGAAGAATTTTCCACACTTCTGCAAAAGATTGAAGCATGCCAGAACTCACGCCCAATTTCTCCATCCTCTGAAGACCCATCCGATTACACCGCACTTTCCCGGTCATTTCCTGATTGGTTGTCCACTTCAAGCTCCTCCTGAACATGAGATCAAAGATTCGTCGATTTCCATCATAAACCGCTGACAGCGATTGAAGTCACTGCAACAACACTTCTGTTCAAGATGGAAAAACGAATACTTAAAGGAACATCATAAGCGCAACAATTGGAAGCGACCGAATGAAGATATTCAGGAAAACACCATGGTCGTCGTCAAGGACGAAAATCTTCCTGCAACCGAGTGGCGACTGGGCCGAGTACTCCAGGTCTAACCAGGGAATGACAACAGAGTCCGCGTCGCTGATATTCTAACGCAACGAGGCTTACATGCCAAATCCATCGACGAATCCATAAAAAAGAATTTTCAAAACTTAATTTTAGCAGATCCAACGTTTTATAAGTCTGCCCCAGTTTCCGTAATTCTGTCAGCAGAAATTTATCCACGGCTTATACAATCCGGAATTATTCCAAGCAATGGCGGGCTCCCCCTTAGCTCAAAACACCATCCTGGGATGGATACTTTTGTTTTTTTATGTTGCAGCCGTACTGCAAGCGGGCGGCGATGTATATGTGCAAACATATCCTTTATAATTTTATATTTCTTTATATTTACTTTTTGTATTATTTTCCTAATTAAAATCTATTACAATTTAGTCCACGATTTATCAAGAATAGATGGCGCTTCGCGCATAAAAATTATCTTTTTAAATTTGTCTTAGTCGTCGGCAAGTAAAAATGCACTTCCTATTTTATATTGTAAGTTTTTCGATCTCTTGTAATCCAACCACCAAAAGGGTAAGAAACCATCTGCCAATAAAGAATTGTATTATGCAAAAGCAAAAATACTGACTCCTTATTTCTGTTGTCCACTTTTTTTCCACTTCTATGTCACTGCTGGTATTTTCGAGTTTTTTTGACCATAAATTAACGCTATCTAATTGAACCTCTCGAATCAAGGATTTCGCCAACGAAAGATCCACCTGACAGGAACACCCTGCAAGATATTATTTGTGTTCTCTTGACATACGTATTTTTTACAATCTTACGAAAACAGAAATATGCCTATGAGGCTTTCTTTTTCAAATCGTACGGATTACGTCAAAAATATTCAGTTGCACTTTGGATTTGCTAAAAATTTTTTTATGGATTGCTTATTGAAAATAAGCCCACCCACTTAGTGGTGTAGAGAACCGAATAAACTGTGTGGGCAATGAGTTGGTTACGACAACATATATATTTTCTATTGCTTATATAAAACTTTACTGACAAATCAATACGATGCTATAGCCAAAACACATAAAAAAGCAGCTTATGCGCACAGTCGTTTGAACAAAAAAAATGGTTTTCATATAGATGTGCACAAATGACCACCCAACAAAAGAATGATAATTATATAGAATTTAACGAGGTAATTAATTTTAAAAAAATTAAAAATACCTCTCGTTATGTAAAATGTCCTTAAACATTTTAATTGCTTATAATAGTTACATGATAATTAAATAATATTAAATTTGTAAAGGGAAATAAAGAATATTCTATTACCTTCAAAATGAGATCAAACTTGACTCTATACGATGCACAGATGCAAAGTTATATAATTTTTAAAAAATGTCCATGCGTCATATTTTCATTTTTTAAACACCCTGTATTTTCAAACCTATTGACAAAAAGCAAAAAAAAAATATGGGTAGGCTTATTTTCAATAAGCAATCCATAAAAAAATTGAAGCAAATCCAGAGTGTCAAAAATATTTCGTGTTCGATTTGAAAAAGAATGCCTCCTATACGAAATATTCCTTATATTTATTATGAACGTATATGTTCATTTTACTATGGCCTTGAAATTTTGAATTGTCTCACTTGATTTATACAATTATTTTTTATTAGTTAATTCTTGTTAAAATATAATTCAAATTTTTATGTTATTGGATTTTTTTTTTTGTTAGTAAAATAATTTATTTTTTGTTGAAGAAATTGAAAATAAGTAACTTAAATACAATTAGTGTTCAAATTTTATTCGTTTTCACAATTAATATGCTGTTTAAGATATTTGTCGTAGAACTTTTATTTAAAATTTTGAAATTTTGCAAGATTGTTGCAAACAATAGCAAGAAAGGTATTGCAAGAACAAGCCAGACCATTCTATATCTGTGGTAAAATTTTCATGAAAATGGGATTAGCCGTTTAGACGGAGAAGGAGAACAAAGGTACAAACGAACAGATTTATTATATTAATAGCTGGACCCGTGCACGACCCGTGCAAAGATTTTGTGAATGCAAGGATATGGAGCAAATTTATTAATATAAAAAAACATTTTTATACCCTACACTAGGAGTGAAAGGATATATTCAATTTGGTACGCCGTTTGTAACACCCAGAAGGAAGCATCTCCGGTATGAAAAAGTATATATATTCTTGATCAGCATGACCTCCTGAGTCGATTTAGCGATGTCCGTCTGTCTGTCCGCCTGTCTGTTGAAATCCCTACTACTTAAACAATTGAAGAGTTAGATAAATGAAACCCAAAATTTAGATTATTTATATACCTACGCTGTATGTGCGAGCGGTCCATTGTGACCTGTGATCTGACTAACTCATAAAAAATTTACATCTACAGTTTAGTTTTACTTTATACGTGCTTAGGTAAACTTTTTTGTTCAAATATATATTGACTTCATGCTCAACTACATGGAAATAATGTTTTCCCGCGAAACGACTTGTGGTTTCCCAAAAAAAAAATTGAAATTCGGTACACCTATCCATTTGTAAATATGGGTATCAAATGAATGGACATTCTTCAGCGATTGAAAGTTTGTAGTTATTTTCACGATTTGTATACCCTGGCGACCTATATACCACTTTGAATGGTAACACATATGTGTAGGGTATTTATAGTCGGCTTAGACCGACTATAATTTTGATAATCCTAACTATCATAATAACTCCAAATTTAAAATTTTCCATGTAATGTAACCTTCCCAACTGGTTATTATTTACACTGTCTGAAAAATAATAGCAGCGCTCTCCCATAAATTATGAATTCTATGTTTTAGAAGTGTTGCGTAATAAGAACAATAAACTATTTTTATAATTTACATTTATTGTAATTATGTCATTACAATGCCGTCTTATTTTTCCATATTCTTAACCTATTTCAAAAAATACGTTTTTTTTTTTGTAAATGAGTCCTGAATTTTGGTGTGAAGAATAATAGCAGCGATACCAAATTTTTTACAAAATCCATTATTTTCTTCAAAGTTTTTAAATTAGTCTAAGCTAAGTTAGGCTAATTTGAACAGTATTGTTGAATATTTGAAATAGAATATTTGAAATGTTGCTTTGATTAAATATGGAATATCCAAAACCTGGTTTTAGTAAATCGCGAAAAATCCTTAAAAATCCTTGAATTTTTTTAATAGAGCTTTCAAAATTATACAGGATATTGTTTATTCCATAGCTAAAATGTTAACTAAAGCAAAACATTTGACAAAAAATAAGAAACACGTGTCTAAACGTAAGAAAAGTATGAACAAATCACTTGTTTCAATATTACATATGATTTAATTAATCTGTTCTGTGAAATGTACAAAAGTGAAAAAAAATCTTGATATACACTTGTAAATTATAAAAATAATTGATTGTTCTTATTACGCAACACTTCTAAAAAATCGAATTTATGCTATTATTTTTCACACGTGCTTTGCTGTGGACGTTTTTTTATTGGATTTATAAATGTAGTAAACAAAACAAAAATAATTCTCCGCTAAAACAGCTTTTCTCATAGACAATTCTTTCTCAGACTGTTCCCCGTAGAATTCTTCCTAGTAGAAAAATTCTTCCTAGTAGTAAAATTCTTCCCCATAGAACGCGTTCCCGTAGAATTCTTCCCTGTAGAATTCCGGTTTTAGTGTGGTGAATTTTGTTGTGGAGAGTTAAGTGTGGTTAGTTTAAGTGTGGTGAATTTTATTGTGATGAATTTTAGTGTGGTGAATTTAAGTGTGATGAATTTAATTGTGGTGAATTTCAGTGTGGTGAGTTTCATTGTAGTGTTCGAATGGCCAGTTTTAATGTGGTGAATTTGGTTAATAAAATTTGGTTTAAATAATTTTGGACGACAAAAAGAACGCAATGGTCAAAATGTTCATTTAAAAAAAAAATAAAAAATTCAACAAAAACAACAATGTTCGAAAAAGTTCGGAATTTTTTTTATTATATTATTGACAGCAATAATGGTCGAAAACACCATTTTGAAAAAAAAACCAGTTGGGAAGGTTAGATCACATGGGAAATTTTAAAGTAGGTGTAATTGTGATAGTTAGGATTATCAAAATTATAGTCGGTCTAAGCCGACTATAAATACCCTACACATATGTGTGGTTACCATTCAAAGTGATATATAGGTCACCAGGGTATATGAATCCTGAAAATAACTACAAACATTCAATCGCTGAAGAATTTCCATTCATTTGATACCCATATTTACAATTGGGTAGGTGTACCGAATTTCGATTTTTTATACCCTACACTAAGAGTGAAAGGGTATATTCAGTTTGGTACGCCGTTTGTAACACCCAGAAGGAAGCATCTCCGGTATGGAAAAGTATATATATTCTTGATCAGCATGACCTCCTGAGTCGATTTAGCGATGTCCGTCTGTCCGTCTGTCTGTCCGTCTGTCTGTCCGTCCGTCTGTCTGTTGAAATCCCTACTACTTTTAAAATTGAAGAGCTAGATAAATGAAACTTATAACTTAGATTACTAATATACCTACGCTGTATGTGCGAAAAAATTGGCGAGATCGGTCCATTGTGACCTATGATCCGACCACTTATGTTCAAATACCTCATATAAAATGTACATATAAAGATCAATTTTTATGTATACGTGCTTAGGTAAATTTTTGGTTCAAATATATATTGACATCATGCTCAAATACATGATAATAATGTTTTCCGGCGAAAAGACTTGTGGTTCACAAAAAAAAAATCGAAATTCGGTACACCTACCCATTTGTAAATATGGGTATCAAATGAATGGAAATTCTTCAGCGATTGAATGTTTGTAGTTATTTTCAGGATTCGTATACCCTGGTGACCTATATATCACTTTGAATGGTAACCACACATATGTGTAGGGTATTTATAGTCGGCTTAGACCGACTATAATTTTGATAATCCCAACTATCATAATAACACCTACTTTAAAATTTCCCATGTAATATAACCTTCCCAACTGGTTTTTTTTGTGAACCACAAGTCTTTTTGCCGGAAAACATTATTATAATGTATTTGAGCATGATATCAATATATATTTGACCAAAAAAGTTTATCTAAGCACGTATACATAAAAATTGATCTTTATATGTACATTTTATATGAGGTATTTGAACATAAGTGGTCGGATCGTAGGTCACAATGGACCGATCGCACATACAGCGTAGGTATATTAGTAATCAAAGTTATAAGTTTAATTTATCTAGCTCTTCAATTTTAAAAGTAGTAGGGATTTCAACAGACAGACGGACAGACAGACAGACAGACGGACAGCGCTAAATCGACTCAGGAGGTCATGCTGATCAAGAATATATATACTTTTCCATACCGGAGATGCTTCCTTCTGGGTGTTACAAACGGCGTACCAAACTGAATATACCCTTTCACTCTTAGTGTAGGGTATAAAAAATATCGACAAAAACAACAATGTTTGAAAAAAAATTCTATTAAAAAGTTTTTTTGGACGACAAAAACAATGCAATGATCGAAATCACAATTTTTCCAAAAAAAAAAAATATTCACCAAATAATGTCGAAAAAAAAATTGTTTTGATTTGTTTTTTTTTTTTAGTTTGGCTTTTAGTTTTATGTTATTGCTTTTGTTTTTGTATTTTTGCTTTTTTTTGTGCTTTTATATGTTTTTGTATTTGAGTTTTTGTTTCATTTTTGTAGCTGCTGTAAGTGCCACGGAGGTGCCACTCCCCTTTGTCCAATCCCGCCCATATACAGCATATCATACCTTCCCGACCGTATCTGTGGTAAAAATTTCAAGCAAATCGGATCAGTCGTTTAGACGGAGAAGCGGAACAAACAAACAAAAAAACCAAAATTAATATGATAATAGGATAGGATCACTATATACATTTCGAACTAAAATTATATAAGCAAACATCCATAAGCAGCAATCCCTAAGTAGAAATTTTAAATTTAATTTCCAGGTGAAAAAAGTAAAATTTTCAGATTTTTTCAATCTTCAAGGGGTATCTAAAACAGTACAGAAACCAACATGTTATTAGGGAGGGAAACAACGATTTCTGGTTAAAAGTAAATTTTTTTAAGCAAACATTTTTGTTGCTAATAACTTCTTCAATTATAATTTGAAATAATCATAACCTTATAGTGCAGTGCCGATTGGACATACTTAAAAACTATATTTTGTGAATATTTGATTTTTAATTATGAAAAATACTCCAACACATCTAAAACTATGAATTGTCGAACTTTCAAAAATGCTATTTTGACTTATAGTTTTACAACGAAGATAATCAAAAAATGTATATTTTCTAAAAACTATGGCGCTTTAGTATAGACAATTTAAAGTCAAATTTAAAGTTAAAATCATCATTTTGACAATATATTCTATACAAAAATTTTAAAAAAATCGATTTTTTTTAAGTCGAATTATTATAGGTGACATAATATTGTTTATGGTTATGCGCCTATAATGTTGAAATCCGATTTAATATTGATACCACGAGACAAAATTTATGTAATTTTTTAGGAATATTAAGGGCTTTCTGTCCAACACACAGATAAATAGAATATTTTGGGAAGTGCATGGCAGGTTGTAAAATTTTGTGAATTTTAATGGCAGATTCTCGGCATATTTTCGGATCGGGCAGAAAACAGACAGCTTGTGATAAAAACTCCGACTTTGTATGTTTAAAATATTTCGAAAAAATGTTTCGAAACTGCCTCGACCCTGCCAAAAATTTTGTCTTGGGACTGGGATATAGAACTCAAAACATTTAAAACTCGAATTGTGTATTCTTCAGAATACAATGGCGCATATTCATAGACAATTTAAAGTCAACTTAAAAATAAAAGAATACCCTCAATTTTGGACAATTTTAACAAAGATTAAAATGTCAAAGAGCTGATTTTTATTAAAAGTTTATTTTAAAAGTCGCAAAATTTAAACAATTTTAACAATTAAAAAAAAAATTACAAACAAATTTTAACAATTTAAAGACAAATTGAAATTTGAAATAATTTTTTTGAAAACAAAGGCGCGTAATTTACAGAATATTAGTAATCTAAAGATCAGGGCCGGTCCTAAGAAGAATATTAGGGGGGGTGTGACACATAAAATATCCGAATAGAATTTTTTTATTTTTTTTATTAAATTTTTAAATCTTGCAAATTCTTGTAAAAAATCTTTTAAATTCATGTATGTAACTGCAAAACATAATTTTTCCCTGTGTATACATGAATCAAAATTGTAATCACACGATTTCCAACCGGATTTTGGATTATATCAAAGTGGGCGGGAAAAAAGTTACAAAAATATAAAAAGTGACCTCAACGTACCCTTTATATATAAAAAAATAAAAATTTTTAACTTAATTTTTTGGAATATGAGAGTGGCAAGATTAACTTTTAAAAAACTTAAAATGCCTTACATACATTAACCCTTAAAATAGAACTCGCGATTCTGGACAACGTTTGTTCTACGAATTTGCGCATAGGTGTTACTCACATGAACCAGATCAAAAATTCCTCGTTGGTTCCTTGCGGAAAATCGTGGAAAATGTAAATAAAAGCATAAAAGTATGAATAATTGTGGTTTGTTTTGATGAAACAGTTCTTTTTTATGGATTCACTCTGGCCATTGTTGATATCATATTCACACCATTTATTTCAAAGCACTTATTCTGTTCGAAAATTAGGAATTCTGTAGTTTGTAACAAAAAACTTAAAAAAAAAATAAAAAAACATTTCTATAGAATTTCACATGTGCTCAATCAAACACTTATAATAGCTTCTAGATCCTACAGCGATCACGACAATTTTTCAGCTTCGATTTCGACAAATTCACCACAATAATATTTTTTTAAAAGTAATTAATTTTACAAAAGTTAATTTTCTTGAGGTTAATTGCCCTTACTGGACATACAGCCGGCAAATGAAGTTTGTTTTAAACGAGAATCGGCACAAACGGTGGCACTTGGATCAATAAACTTTTTAAAAGTCGAAGCGGGAAGATTAAATAAAATTCGTTGAACAAAGTTTGGATTTTCATCCGTTGGATCCTGGCGGAATCAGTGGACATTTAAGGGTTAAGGGTTTATTTTTGTATATAATAGTCAGCCAATTTTTTTAGAATTTTATATTGCACTGTTAGAAGCGCCGCAGGAATTTTTTTTATTCAAAAAAATCTCGCCATTTTTTTTTTGTAATTATTTGTAATCTTAAGTTATTTTTTATTATTAGTGTATTATTATATTATTATAGTTATAACAATAATAGAAGCGCCGCAGGCAATTTTTTTGTAAAAATTTCATTGGACATTATTTGTTTTAGTAGTAAATTTTCTGAATATATCACCTCGTTTTTTTATTGACTATCAAAATTTCCAAACAATGAAAGATTCACAAAATCCTGTACATTCATGTATATAACTTGTAATATATGTTTGCTGCAAAACATAAATTTTCCCTGTGTATATATGAATCAAAATTGTAATCACACGATATTTAACCGGATTTTGGATTATATCAAAGTGGGCGTGGAAAAAACATGGAAAAAGTAGGACTAACAATTACAAAAATAACTTTAAAAATATCCTGAATCCTTTAAAACTTTTTTATTAACTTAATTTTTTGGAATATGGGAGTGGCAAAATTAAATTTAAAAAAACTTAAAATAGCTTACATACACGTAAGACGGTCACGAAGATTTTTTTGATAGATAATTTCCGGAACTCTGAAAAATATTTTTGTATTTTTTATGTCTTAAAATTATAAAACAGATCTATTTTTGTATATAATAGTCAATTAGAAATATGTGTTCCTAGAAATATTCGCTTTTCAATAGTGCACATTTTATTCGCAAATTATGAAAACAAATTTATGAAATATTAGCCTTAAATCTCCACATATGTTTTAAAAGTAGTGATCCGCCCACATTTATATTTAACATTTTTTGATTTTTTTTTTTTTACTTTCATATCAATTTTTTAAATTATTGGGATATACGTCGAAAATTTCTGATATATAAATAATATTATGAGTGTAAGAATGTTCAACATAACTAAGAACTTTAAAAGGTAGGTATACAATTAAATGTTCCATATTAATATCCCTACGAAAGTGTAGGGTAGGTGAACAGTATTGATTCATTAATATTTTTGTTTTTTTTGTTTTGAAAAATGTATACTCATATTTTTAATTGACCCTCAAAATTTCCAAAATTTCCTTATGAAAGATTCACAAAATATATTAAATAATAATAATAATATAATAGTTTGGCACTACAGTTCTATAAGAACTTAGGCCGAGCTCCCTCACCATTTTAAGCTGTGAGTGTTATATTTGTACTCAAAGTGCTGGGACCTACAGTTTATTGCCGAATCCGAGCTTTTCATAGGCAATTTTTTACTCTCGTAGGTTTGCCATTTACTGCCATTAGGTAACGCGGTACACAAAAATGTTTCTATGAAAAGATGTTGTTAGCCCCAGTCCAGGCTCGCAGTCCAACGCACTAACCACTGAGCTACCGCGGCTACTGAAATAATACCTACCAAACTTTTAATAACATAAGTAAAAATATTATTTTTAAGAAAATAAGGATGTGTGTGAGTTCAACTAAATTGCTGATTAAACTAATGTAGTGTTTGGAACATTTTCTTAGGGAACATTTCCCATAATGCTATTTCAACGTAAATTTCCTTTTTATTCCAAATATTTCTACCCTTTTTCTAATATTGTGTACTCGATTATATTTGACAATTTTATGCTATATAAGAATATATGTCAGTTTTCAAAACTAATTTTGTAAATTTTCCTACTGCTTCCAAATATTTTCATTTGGTTTTTTTTTAAAATAAAAATAAACCAGTTGGGAAGGTTAGATCACATGGGAAATTTTAAAGTAGGTGTAATTGTGATAGTTAGGATTATCAAAATTATAGTCGGTCTAAGCCGACTATAAATACCCTACACATATGTGTGGTTACCATTCAAAGTGATATATAGGTCACCAGGGTATATGAATCCTGAAAATAACTACAAACATTCAATCGCTGAAGAATTTCCATTCATTTGATACCCATATTTACAATTGGGTAGGTGTACCGAATTTCGATTTTTTATACCCTACACTAAGAGTGAAAGGGTATATTCAGTTTGGTACGCCGTTTGTAACACCCAGAAGGAAGCATCTCCGGTATGGAAAAGTATATATATTCTTGATCAGCATGACCTCCTGAGTCGATTTAGCGATGTCCGTCTGTCCGTCTGTCTGTCCGTCTGTCTGTCCGTCCGTCTGTCTGTCTGTCTGTCTGTCTGTCTGTTGAAATCCCTACTACTTTTAAAATTGAAGAGCTAGATAAATGAAACTTATAACTTAGATTACTAATATACCTACGCTGTATGTGCGAAAAAATTGGCGAGATCGGTCCATTGTGACCTATGATCCGACCACTTATGTTCAAATACCTCATATAAAATGTACATATAAAGATCAATTTTTATGTATACGTGCTTAGGTAAACTTTTTTGTTCAAATATATATTGACATCATGCTCAAATACATGATAATAATGTTTTCCGGCGAAAAGACTTAAAAGTAGTAGGGATTTCAACAGACAGACAGACAGACGGACAGACAGACAGACGGACAGACGGACATCGCTAAATCGACTCAGGAGGTCATGCTGATCAAGAATATATATACTTTTCCATACCGGAGATGCTTCCTTCTGGGTGTTACAAACGGCGTACTAAACTGAATATACCCTTTCACTCTTAGTGTAGGGTATAAAAATTAGTTATATTTTTCGAATATGTTCGAATCGGTTCATATTTATTTTGTAATTGTATGGCTATCTAAGAATAAATATAGGATATTAAACATTTACAAACTGCTTTTTGAAAAATTCCGAATGCATCCAATTATTTTTGAATTTGTCCGAATCGGATTTTTTTAATTTCGTATTTAAAAATTTTATATATTTATATAACAATCAAAATTAAAACAGCGCATAACTTAGTCTATACAAGCGCAAAATAAACAAAACAAACACAAAATGAGAAAGTCGCAATTTACAAAAGGCGTAAAAACTATGTAAATTAAGCTAATTTTTCAGATTTGTGTGTGTTTTTTTTGAAAATTTTGCGCCTTTCTCTATAATTTTCGCTCTTTTAGAAAGGCTCAAAATTTCTGTAAATTAGGAGCCATTTCCATTTGGTAATGTTTTGTAAATTTTGCACCTTCCTCTATATTTTGCGCTTTTCTGTAGAGGAACAAACATTTTATGCTTTTTTTGAACATTTTGCGCTTTTTTCTATATTTTGCTCCCTTCTGTAGAGGCGCAAAAATTGTGTAAATTAGGCGCATTTGCAATATTATTGTTTTTGAAAATGTTGCGCCTTTCTCTATAGTTCCCGCTCTTTTAAAAAGGCGCAAAATTTTTAATATTAGGCGCATTTTTTTTTTGTTGAAAATTTGTTTGAAAAATTCAAAAGTGCGTCATTTTTGGGGGCACCTGGATCCACGCTTGTTGTAGGCTAAATGATCGACCATTAAGTAAACTTTTGATTGACACTAATAAAAAAAAGTTTAAAGTTAATATTGAGAAGTTAACAAAATTTTATTAAAATAGTTATGTCCTGAGATAATATTTAGAGTTATAGTGGCCGAGCTCTCTCACCAGTTTAGCAGTGCGTGTTATATTTTTTTTTTGTAGGGGTTCTAAAATTTATAAGATATACAAGAAAAATAAAATCGGTACCATATCAAAAATATTTTTTATCCAGGGATTTATCGGTTCCGGATCTGGTTCCAAGATTTTTTAAATAGCTGTTCCTGTTCTGATTTCCTTTTCATGCAAATTAAATGGGTTCCGATTTCGCTTCCACACATTTTTTAACCACGGGTCTGGTATTCCCTTTTTGGACTCTTTATATCTTGTCAAATTTTGATGCGGATCGTTCAATCCTATCCTATATTAAAACCAAAAATGTTCTTAGCATAAATGAACATTTTTGTAAACTTAAGCTCGAATCACACGATTGAATAAACAGTCAACTTTTGAATCAATTTTCAAATAATTTTAATATCAATCGTGTGATTGCCCAATTTTTGTATGGAAAATTAGGCAATCATACTATTGATATTTAAATTGTTTTGAAAATTGATTCAAAAGTCGACTGTTTATTCAATCGTGTCATTCGAGCTTAACAATCCATTTTTTTTTTAATTTTATAATTTCCAATTTTTGATTTTTTTTTAAATGCGAGTCGTTAGCATTCATAAATTTAAGTAAACCGTTTTGTTTCCATTTTAATTTTCGTAAAATATTGAGAGTAATAATTTTTGGCCAGGAATATTCCAACATAAATTTAACATTTGAAAATTCATAATCTGAATGAACAAAAATGAAAAAGAAATAATTTGTATGCGTGGACGTATTTTCTGGAACTCTTGTTAAATATTAATATGTTTTTTCAAAACAATATCCTCAACCCCGATCGAAAAACCTATCTACGGGCCTGATGCCAATTAACAATATATAAATAATTTTGAATATATAAAAATGCAATATTTTAGTTTTGTTTGTTTGACCCAATAGACCCTCACACCGCCTCCACAGACATCAAAGTATAGTAAGAAAGGCACACGAATTGCCAACGCGTATTCATAATCAGAACGTGGCGGCAATGTGTCAATGAGCACCGATTTATCGTATAATAGAAATTATAGTAAAAATTACATTTGAGAAATATCGACGGGAAAATCAAAACATGCCGGGATCGCAGGATGTTTTGCGCGTACGTTGTGCCAGACCTAAAGTGGGTCCTGCTGTGCGAAGAATCATGTGCACAGCGGGCTTAATAATGCGTCGCTGTATGTTTCCGTGCGGTGAGGCGGTTTGCTACATAGACACGTGTGTGGGTGAAGTGAATTGAAGTGAAATGAGCACTCGGCACCCTTTTTGTCTGGTTGATATTGCGGCGGGCGTAGTTTGTGTGTAATATGAAATTGCAAGCAATTATTTTACACGTCTTTTTGCAACGTCTATTTTTTACGTTTAATCCATGTACACATTCCACATGCCACCCCTTAGCAGTCAAAGTAATGAGTTAAACGGTGTGGAAATTTGAAATGATTACTTGCATATACCGTTCGCAACGATGGAATTAGCTGTAAATGCGTCATTATCATACAGTAAACACGTCCTACCAACTTTGTAAGTAGGCGTAGATTTGACCAAAAAATACTTTTATAAACCAAATTCACGCATTAAAAATTTTATATATAATTAATTTGACATTTGTTATATGCTTATTGTAAAATTTATTAACCATCTTAAATTACATATAAATTAATAAAATTATTAAATTATTTATCATTAACTCATTAATTAATTAAAATTAATAAAGTTATTAAATTGTTTATAATTAATTCATTAATTAATTAATTAATTAAAATTTAATTAAAAATTAAATTTCTTACTGAAAAAAAATATAACATTATAACAAATATCAATCTTTCATCAATCAGAAGGCAGCAATATCAAATATTACGATCTCTAAGCATCGATCATCAGGGGAGCCTAAATACAGCAAGACGAACATCATATAATTCAGATGAGTGTTCATTAGACTGACAATAACTTTGTATGAAAAAAAATCATCGAGTTTGATTTTGAAGATCACCCCCTAGAAATGGGAAAATTGATTTGAAGAATTTTCAGTGAAATCCGAATATGAGAAATAGACCCGCCGGGTCCTCAAAGTACGCGTTTTCGTACGTAAATTGACAATTTCTAAATTGCATTGAAAATACGTCACACATACGTAATAAACTAAACTAAGTAGGTATGGAAAATTTGATTAGCTTTTCAACAAACTATGTGATTATTTTAACATGCATCCTTCGTTATTTATTTTCATCAGTAGTTAAATATTCAACACAGAGACTATGTAGGTAAAGAAGAGTGTATATATTTATGATCAGAATCACACTCTGACTATATTACAGCAGTCAACAAAAATTTATAAATTTATCTAGCGAAACTCGACAAAGATATATATACAGGAATATTGAACATAATTGATTATATTGAAGCAGTACATTTTTGCAATGGTTTAAATTAGAGATGGGCGCGTGCCGTGCTTTTTCTTGTCACCCCCGGAAATCTAAGTTAGTGCGTGCAAATCTCCGTACGTTCTAGTTGTTGTCGTGCCCGTGCGTATACGTGCCTTTAAAATCAGGCACTCCAATATAAAAAACCCTTTACTTCCAGCATTAGAAAATAAAAATTTCATGGTATTTTAACCTGGGACAAACACACTTTGGAATATCGAAGTCGGTTCCACACATTTTTTAATAACGGTTCCAAAAATCGAAACGGTTCCGATTCCGGAGAGTTTACGATTCAGAGAATAAAGCAGTATCAAACTTAATTTTTGAATTATTTATAATAATTCAATAAATCCGGTACTTGAACTGTTTTAAAAAGTGCGTGAAACCGGAATCAGAACCAATATATTTTTTTTTTTTGTTTGAATCGGAACAGCTATTTTTAAGATCGGTCCAACTCTGGGACCGCAAAGAACCGGAATTGTAACCGGAACCGTTAATATTTTCGAAACCGGAATCGTCATTAAAACATGTGTTGGTTGAAACCGGAATCGGAACCGCTATTTTAAAAATGTTTTATTCCCTGTTTATAATATTATTTTTCATGTTTTACCTAGTTTTTCGTGTGATTCCATGCTTTTTTGTGTGTGTTTGTCGTGCTTCTCGTGCGTGCCTTTAAATTTAGTCGTCGGGCTCGTGCTCGTGTGTGTTACCTATCTGCGTGCCCGTGCCATCAAAAACAGGCACTAGCCCATCTCTAGTTTTAAAGTATTTATAAAACATAACTTGCAGCAGTTGTCGCTTCGATGTAATTTTGCTCCCGAAATTTTAAACAATACTGGTCCAACTAAACGAAAATTAGCTAAATTACTAGAAGGCTGGTTTTTGGAAAACTGACCTCCATATTTACAACCATTTTTAAAAATAATTTAGCATGACAAAGAATGCAATCCGCATAACTACAAAAGCGTCTTCCGTTATCAAACTAATTGTAACAAGTATCGCGTATCTGAAATTTTTATAGTAAACCATAAATAACTCTTGTTAAATTAATTAGTATATTTAAATATCCATGATAGGAGCTCGCCTTTAATTCAAGCATGCATATAATAAAGTCCACACTAACAAAATATGAATTTGAAATAATTTATTTATGGTTTACAATAATATTTTGACATTTTCTTGAGCAAATTTTCACAAACTTTTGACTTTGTGTTATAAAAATTGTTTAAGTATAAAATTGGTTTGATTGATTGGTTGGTCGTACAAGGTTATTAGGCGCACAAAAGGATTGAAAAAAAAAACAATTTTTGGGATACTTACCACGAAAAATGGTCCATATCGGTGGACTGTATTTTATGAAACTTTTACCAGTTTGTTAACGTTCTAAACTGGGACACTTATCTGAAGCAAAAAATATGTATTTATTTAACTTATTATTAAAAAAATTAGTAAAAACTGCATCCAAACCAGTTGGGATGATTAGATCACATGGGAAAGTTTAAATTTGGTATTATTATGATAGTTAGGATTATCAAAATTATAGTCGGTCTAAGCCGACTATAATTACCCTACACATATATGTGGTTACCATTCAAAGTGGTATATAGGTCACCAGGGTATACGAGTCCGGAAAATAACTACAAACTTTCAATCGCTGAGGAATTTCCATTCATTTGATGCTCATATTTACAAATTGGTAGGTGTACCGAATTTCGAATATTTTTTTTGGGAACCACAAGGCGTTTCGCGGGAAAACATTATTTTCATGTATTTGAGCATGAAGTCAATATATATTTGACCAAACAAGTTTACGTAAGCACGTATACAGTAAAATTGAACTGTAGATGTAAATTTAATATGAGTTATTTGAATCTAAATGGTTAGATCACAGGTCACAATTAACCGATTTCGCCAAATTTTTCACACATACAGCGTAGCTAGATAAATACTCTAAATTATAAGTTTCATTAAATAAAAATATGAGATAGTGTAATATACAAAAAAAAAATCATAACAGCTCAAGTATAGAAATGAAATAGTGTGAAATAGAAAGAATTTATATATTTACAAATAAATATAATAGTGAAGAAGACGAAATTTATCATTTTTCTATATAAAAGTGTGCATATATAATAAAAGTAGAACAAATTATTTATACCCATATAGGGTAAAGGCTGCGGTCATTTCAATGACAAATATCCGCTTATATACCTTCAGAAGCCAAGCGAATCTAAGCCACGAGTCCAAAGTAGTAATACATAACCCCTGAGATGTGAGATTGCAAATTTTTTTCTTCTTAGGTATCAAAAAACGGCATGATATACAATGTTTGCATGTGTGTGTTTTCACGAATAAAACAACAAAGCACAGCCAGACAAGCAAGCGTCTGTGTATGTATGAATGTTAAAGATATAAATAGAAAAACGAAGGTTTCAGAATAATATACAGAGATTAAATTAAATAATAATAACACAAATACAAATAAAATAAACAATTCAATTGCATTAAGTATTCAAAGAAGTCATTTACTATACAAAAATGCATATGTGTAATAAAGTTCTAAATAAACAATAAAATAACTCGACTATATTTTGTTTTATGTTGGCGCTGACAAACGGACAAAGAAAAACAAAACATTATGGCGACAAAGCAAGATCGAAAAAGCAACAACTATACGAATACGTGTTCATTACATTTTGGGACGAAAACAACAACAACATTTTTAATACCTAAGAAATTAATAACTGAATTCAAGACTTATTCTACTTAGTTACTTTTTTTGATAGTTAAGAAATTAATAACTGAATCCAAGAATAATTCTACTTAGTTACTTTTTTGACAACTAAGAAAATCCTGTAGCCGCGGTAGCTCAGTGGTTAATGTTGGACTGTGAGCCGAAAGGTCCCCGGTTCAAGCCTGGACTGGGGCTAACAACATATTTTCATAGAAAACATTTTTCTATACCGCGCTACCTCTCGACAGTAAATGGCAAACCTACGAGAGTAAAACATTGCCTATTAAAAGCTCTCACCCGCCGTTCGGATTCGGCAATAAACTGTAGGTCCCACCACTTTGAGTACAAATATAACACGCACAGCTCAAATGGTGAGAGAGCTCGGACGAAGTTCTATACAGGACTGTAGCGCCAAACTATTATTATATTATAAGAAAATCCATTTCTTGAAATTAAGAAATTTTCGGTTTAGCTGTATATCACTCCGTATACTTCCTGATTTCTTCTGGATTTTAGAACTTTTTCCCTCCGTGTACAATACTCGGTATTATATATGAATATTGATAAATTTGAAATGTTCATTTCCAAAATTGAACCATTTTATTTTAGTTAAAATTTATCTACTTTTTTTTGTTTCAAGAGCATATATATGTACATATATTTTAATTAATTTTTTAAAAAGTGATAAATTGCAAAGGTTAACCAATTCATTGTGTTAAAAACCATTTTATTTATGTTCTAATAAATTTTGATAAAGTTTTAAAATTGAACAGTATGTGGTTAAAAAGAAATTTTTTATATTATAATTATTTTTATTTGCAAATTCGTAAATGTACGAAAAAAAATTTAATTGGTAACAATTGAAAATTTATTTTGGTTAACATATACAGGGTAATCATGGGGCCCGTCGTAGCAGATATTTTCATTTGGATTTATCTATCATAGGATCCGAATCGAATTCGAAGTTCGGATTTATGGCATCACAGGTTCCGTCAGATTTTACAGATTTTTGACACTTTTTCTACGAATGCATTGTTGTGTCGGAATTTAATTCTTTGTGTGAAAAAGTCTTTTGCTTTGCATTAATTAATGAATGTTTGCTGTAATTTGTGCTCATGTGATATAAATACAAATGCCGCAGAACCACTTGCTGTTTATACTTTAAGCCCGGGGTGATGGAGACGTCCGCCATCTACCTACTTATACAACAAGGGGATCTGGCCGAAGATCTGAACTTCTCGAATTAACAAGAAACTACTGTACACATTGCAAATAAAAAACCTATTTTTATGTTAAAGCATAAAAATAATTCATTTCACTTGTGTTTGGTTTAACAAAAATATAAAAATTAGAAAATGTAAATAAAATAGTTAAATTTATTTGTCCACTGCGCGACTGTCTCTTGCTGATTTGTGGCGACCGGCATGCACGTTGACTTGCCACTATGTCGCTCTAAATGTTCAAAGTGCTGGATAAGACAGAGCGCCCGGGGCTGCATTCCGCTGCAACTCTATCCGTTGTCGATACTCGTCGACAATGATGTGGCGTTCAGCGGCGAGGAGGAAGTGACGCTTTATTGCAACATCAACACCCTTTTGTCTGCTGGAGCACAAGTTGATCAAGTCCATGCTGGGCTACAACGTCTGTGAGATAGCGCAATAGTGTCGCTCGTTGCCACATTTTCAGCAGGCGCTGGAGCTGCTTCAGCGCGAGGTGGCTGAAGCAAACAGCCCAGCCAACCCACACTGCAGCTCAGCACACATTTTATGAGATTTCTCACTGGTAATATTTTTACTCTGGCCGGCAATCCGAATAATCTCTTGCAGCAGTGTTCGGTAAATCTATTGCCATCCGTCCGTATCGCACGAGAATTGCAAGTGGGAGCTGGCCAAAGATCCAATACTCTTCCATAGGCCTATCTAATCAATTAAATGAATCGCCTACATCAATATTTGCAGACAAATTAAACAATTGTCTTCAAAATATTTAATTTTTAACAATTTGTTTCATATTTAACACAAATGATTTTCATTTTAGTTGGCAAATTTTCACTGATTTGAAATAAACAGCTTATTTTCGAAGTTATCTTTTTGTATTGGCAACGCGGAATTCCATTCCGCACGGAACACATGGTAGTTAAAAATTCGTAGTCGTAGCGGAGATTCGGATTTTTGCTACGACGGGCCTCATGATTGTCCTGATAATTTCTTCTTTTTTTCAAACAAAATTTTTTTAAAACTAATTTCTAAATTTTAAATCAATATTATTTGCGAATTTTAATATTTTTTTTTATAAAAAAGTGTCTTTATTGTCATTTGAATTTTTATCCAAATTCAATGGATTTCTGAAAATTTTTTATTAATGTTCAAAGAGTTGTTAATTAATGAAATTTATTTCGATAAGTTGACCAATTAAGTTGGTATAAAACAAATTTCTAAATTGTAATTAATTTTTATTTCCAAAGTTGCATATTTTTGTTTCAAAAGTGAGTTTTAATTTATTAACAAAATTTATTATGTTATAAAAATACTATGTTGCATTTAGTGAGTTTTTAGGACATATTCAAGGTAGTGCATCAAACACAACATAATTTCGTTGCGGTTCCTCTCTGGTTGATCTTCGGTTTTTGTGTATGGCTGTGGCAGTCAAACACAACTACCCAATAAGAAATATGACTAGTTCAGAACTAGTATAGAACTACATCTCAGGAACCAGTACTAAATCAGGAACCAGCCAGAGACTCACTCTTTTCTATGCGAGGAACCGATTATTTTGATATGGCCTTGTCAATGCCGGGAGCCAATTGACATCCTTATGCACTACCTTGCATAGTTCTATACTAGCTCTTTAAACCTAGTTCTCTCAGTAGAATTTTTGTAGTAGTTCCAGAACAAACTATTTTACACCAGTCGTAGAACTAGTTGTTTAGAGTAGTTCCAGATGTAGTTCTTTAGTACTAGTTTTAGTCTAGTTATTCACAACTATTAAAAAAATTCTTAAATTCATATTTATTTAATTTATTATTTTTTTTGTTTTTTATAATTAAATAGGAACCAGTTGGGAAGGTTAGATCACATGGGAAATTTTAAAGTAGGTGTAATTATGATAGTTAATATTATCAAAATTATAGTCGGTCTAAGCCGACTATAAATACCCTACACATATGTGTGGTTACCGTTAAAAGTGATATATAGGTCACCAGGGTATATGAATCCTTAAAATAACTACAAACATTCAATCGCTGAAGAATTTCCATTCATTTGATACCCATATTTACATATGGGTAGGTGTACCGAATTTCGATTTCTTTTTTGGTGAACCACAAGTCTTTTCGCCGGAAAACATTATTATCATGTATTTGAGCATGATGTTAATATATATTTGACCAAAAAAGTTTACCTAAGCACGTATACAGTAAAATTGATCTGTATATGTAAATTTTATATGAGGTATTTGAACATAAGTGGTCGGATCATAGGTCGCAATGGACCGATCTCGCCAATTTTTTCGCACATACAGCGTAGGTATATTAGTAATCTAAGTTATAAGTTTCATTTATCTAGCTCTATAATTTTAAAAGTCTTAGGGATTTCAACAGACAGACGAACAGACAGACGGACAGACAGACAGACGGACAGACAGACGGACAGACGGACATCGCTATATCGACTCAGGAGGTCATGCTGATCAAGAATATATATACTTTTCCATACCGGAGATGCTTCCTTCTGGGTGTTACAAACGGCGTACCAAACTGAATATACCCTTTCACTCTTAGTGTAGGGTATAAAAATGGGGTTTAGTGGGGTAATGTGTAAAATCAAAATTTATGGACATGTTTTTGCACTTTAAACAAATTCCAGGTACTCCTTCATATCCAACATCAAATTTATACTTTTTTTATTGCATTTCGAAAACAAGTGAAAAATATAGGTCGTTTTTAATTAAGAATGTATCTTTAAAATGATCGTATGTCTTTTGATAAACGGGTTTTACATATAATTAAGCAGTAGCCGCGGTAGCTCAGTGGTTAGTGCGTTGGACTGCGAGCCGAAAGGTCCCCGGTTCAAGCCTGGACTGGGGCTAACAACATATTTTCATAGAAACATTTTCTATACCACGCTACCTCTCGTCAGTAAATGCCAAACCTACGAGAGTAAAACCATTGCCTATGAAAAAGCTCTCACCCGCCGTTCGTATTCGGCAATAAGCTATAGGTCCCACAACTTTGAGTACAAATATAACACGCACAGCTCAAAATGGTGAGAGAGCTCGGCCGAAGTTCTATACAGGACTGTAGCGCCAAACTATTATATATTATTATTAAATGGTGCTATGTTATGTCCAAATTGCGATAATGAGGCAATATAGGAAACATTTTTTTGGGTAAAGTTGGAAAGAAGAAGAATGATTTTGTGCAATTTCTGTAAATTCTGTTTCAGTGAACCGCATACCTATTTACGGCATGTTTACTTGAAATTTACGAACGTGACTACCAGCTATACCTGTGTCCATTGTCAATCACAATATTCTGACTTGGAGTAATGGACATTTTCTTTTCATATTTTCTCAACATAACTTCTGATATGTTTATAAATTTAAACTTTTTACTTCACAGTCTCTTTAGACTTCTGCTTTTAAAAAGTTAAATTTGTATGTATAGATAATCAATGCATTCAATAATATGAAACAGTAAATAATAATAAAAAACCAATAAAATATGATATTTTACTTTGTAACGCCCCCTTGGACGCGTGGATTGTATGTAAAAGTATATATATTCTTGATCAACATCACTACTCGAGTCCGATTAGCTATATCCGTCTGTCTTGCTGTCATGCTGCTCGAATACATAAAAACTTGAGAAATACTAATCAGAACGCGATGAAATTTCGTTTCAATATGTTTTATCCAAAAGTAGGAACTGAGTTTGGAAATGAGCCAAATCAGTCAACGGACATGCTCACGTCTTGTACAAGTCACTTGTATATAACACTTTAGGATCTAATAATTCGAAATTTTAAAACGTATTGTTAGAATTCACCTGAAAAGATGTCGTCAAAAAATGGGCGTGATCCGCCCTCATTATTTACAATATTTCCTGGGTTTTCATAGTGGAATTTTTAGGCGTAAATTATAAAATCGAATCTATGAAATATTAGCCTTAGAAAATTTTAAATATAGGCCCACTTTTATTTTTAATTTTTTTTCTTAGTTTTATATACTTTTATATCAACTTTTATATTATGGGGATATAAGGCGTACATTTCGGATATGTAAAAAAGATTCTGCGACATACCCGTTCTGCGTAAGGCAACCTTTTTCGACCGAGCAAACGGGGCGAAGCGACCCACGTGTGAAATCCATAGAATTCTGGCGAGGCAGAACCGCGGGCTGAGAGTGGAACTCTGGGAGGTGTTCCACAGGGATGAGATGACCGATGGAAACCTTATCGTTGTGGGCATTGACCATAACTCCAACACGATACTGCAGAAATCTGGGGGTCGTGCCTTCTTCCTTACGTCATCTTTGACCATTAAGCTGGGAGGAAAACCTGTCGTAGCTGGAGCCCAATCCGGGAAACAGCAATCCAAGGGCAATCTTCCCAGTCCAGTCGAGGAGGATAGTTAGGATAACGTCAAGGCCGCGGGCAGTAGGGAGGTTCAGGTCAACCCGACCAAAGAAGAAGTGACGAGCGGAGGAGAGGACAAGGGTCTATCAGAATTTTCTGATGACAACCTTACTCGCCCAATGATACTGCTTACGCAGATCAACCTCCATAGGAGTCGACTGGCCGCCCTAGGACCTGCATTATCAGTAAAAAGGATTTTAACTTTTCTTTCTCCACAAAACTGTCTTCCTCAGAAGCCACCACAAACTTTGACGGGAGTGGTGGCCTCATGATGGCTTAAGTATATCTCCCTCATGACTCCCCGGAACCTCCACCATCCGAGGAACTGATGGGGATTACAAGGTTTGATGCCGAAAAAGGTAAGAAATTAAGAATTTGTACAGATGCTAATTCTCACCATACTACATGGGGAAGCTCCGACTGTAATGCTCGGGGACATGCCCTATTTGAATTTATTAATGCGTATGATCTCCTGACCCTAAACGTTGGTTGCTCTGCCACCTTCATCACTAGACTCAGAAGGGAAGTACTTGATATTACTCTTTGCTCTATAAACATACTTGACATGGTCAAAGACTGGCATGTCTCTAGCAGACATTCCTTCTCGGATCATAGATACGTCTGTTTTAAACTATATATTCCTAACCTACCCCTTTGTTTTGCAACAAAGCGAACACTAAGTGGGCTCTATTCAGAAGACTTTTATAGAATGCGTTAGACGTATCTCCCGCACCCCCTTTAATTTCTACATATATTGACGCGGAGGTCAAAAGCGTAACAAATAGACTTATACAAGCATTCGAAGTGGCTTCCCTCTTCGCACCCCAGAGTCCTTCAAGGAAAAACCCTGGATGACAGGGGCTTTGAAAAACCTAAGAACGGATACTCGGAGACTTTTCAATAAAGCTAAAAGATTAAATACTACAGAGCATTGGAATCTCTACTACCAAAAACTCAGTGTATATAAAAAGAATATGCGCTCCGCAAAAAGAGGGTCATGGCGACTCTTCTGTGCACAAGTTGATTGTGTTACAAAAACCGCAAGAATTAATAAATTCCTTTCGAAAACCCACTCCCAACCGGAACTCCTGATAGACAAGCAGGGGGTTAGGGCAGGTAACTCTGAGGACTCTTTAAAGATTCTAATGGAGGAGCACTTCCCAAACTGTTTCGTTAACTCAGATGAGACGAGGCTATTGGAAACTTCTCAATACTTCTATAACTTAGCCATCACCACCGATATGGTGGGGAAGGCAATTCACAGCTTCTAGCCATATAAAGCCCCAGGGCAAGATGGAGTTTTCCCACTACAACGGGCAGTAGATCTCCTATCCGACTATCCATGCTTTTTGAGGCATGCCATAATCAGAGCACATGGCAAGAATCAAAAGTAGTTTTCATACCTTGTGACATACGTTGTGACCCCTCAGATAATGTGTCGTCTGTAATGTGTTGTATCTGTTATGCTACTCAGTGTAGTGTACAAATTCCGTGGATTTGACAAATTTTCTTAGTACTTTCCAGTCCAAGCTTCCCAGTTGTTTCAATTATGAAATAAGCGGAGCTCAAAAGTGGATGAATCTTATGCCTGGTTTTCATTATGTCAGTTTGTATCATTTTTGTTTTCTTTACATTGTGATTGTGACTCAAAAACTGTCCAAAATTAAAATTTTCATTAACAATGTCAGTCGATATCAAAATGCCAACATGTTGGCATTTTTTTTAGAACTTTGGCATATCGAAAAACAACAAATCTGAGAAATTTTCGAACATGAAACTGACACAAAATGACGTAGGGAAAACCAGGCCTTAGTCTGGCAAATGCCGGGCAGTGACACAAGTAGTGTTCAAGCGTCTCTGTCTCTTCCTCACAGGCCTTGCAGAAGTAAGAATCGATTCTTCCCATTTTGAAAACATCTATGAAGGCTGCTAGAGTGAGTCCTTTCAGTTTTATCAACCACCTCATGTAAGGCGGTTTCAACGGATCGTACCTTTATGTATGCATGTTGCTTAAATTTAAGTTGCTCATAAGGTATTACTACCTGTGACTGTCATAGTTATAGTTTTCAGAAATGTGCTATGACTGCTGTTGCAACTGCTATTGAAGCATTTCAGTTTTTTAAACCCTGTTTTTAAATATGCAACATATCGTATTTCTTAACGAATTTCTATAATTCTTTCAGCTATGAATCGCAAATATATTTAAAGAGAAATGTCAGACCCGTTTTTTAAATTTAAATACAAAATTAAATACAGCCATATTTTCTAAATTGGACATTTTTTATTTTTTTGAATATTTTCGGAAGTTATTTACCGATTCGAACAAAATTTTGGCATCACCCAGATAATATATGGTCAAAAGTGGTGGATTATTTATTAGTAATTATTTTCATTGATATGGTACGATATGTGATAACATTTTTTATTTCGCAAACCAATAACCGATTTTCACAAAAATTTGTTTAGTTATATTTATACCTGGGCGTGGCACGTAGCATCCTCTAGGCACGAGGAGAAGAGGTTACTGAAGATGTCTGGCTTCTTCTGTACAGCGAGTTTAAGGACTGCGTATGGAATTCCATCTAGACCGGGAGTTTTGTTGATTTTTTTGATTAATTAATATGAAACCAGTAAGGAAGGTTAGGTCACATGGGAAATTTTATGTAGGGAAATTGTGATAGTTGGAGTGATGAAGTTAATAAGAATTATGAAAGTTATAGTCGGTCTAAGCCGACCTATACACATACCATTTAAAGTAGAGCATAGATCATCAGGGTATAGGAATCCTGAAAATAACTAGAAACATACAATCTCTGAACAAATTCCTTTCATTTAATACCCATATTTTCAAATGGGTGGGTGTACCGTATTCCGATTTTTTTTTTTGGAACCACAAGTCGGTTCGCAGAAAAACATAATTTTTAGATATTTGAGCTTTTGACTTTATGTCAATATATAGTTGACCAAAAAAGTTCCCAAAGTAATATTAATTTGTAGATGTAAATTATATTTGCACATAACTGGTCCAAATATACCAAATAAATCCCGGGATTTAGAAATGAAATCCCCGGATTTTCGGGATTAGAAAAATGCAATAATTAGTATAGAGCTGCTATTTATGAAAATAAAATAAAAATTCAAAGCAAATATTCAATTTTAAACTTAGACACTATTATATGTTTGAACTATTCTTATTGTATTTTTTTGATTCATTTATGTATTTCATTTCTTTTCTAAATATGATATTGAGGATATTGAGACATGCACTAACCAATTTTTTTTTATATTTTCCGACCACTACTTTCAGAGATACAGTGGCTCAAAGTTGGAAATAAGCCCAAAAATCACTTTTGTATGGTTGTTCATATTTAAATATCTCTTGAACTAGAAATGCTAAAAATTTCATTGATGGCTCGTTTTAAAGCTAATAGAACAAGTTTTCAGAAAAATTTCTAATCGTGAACATATGGCCCATGGTCATTATCCTTGCACTTCAAAATTTATGTCCTTAAAAAGGACCTTTATAAAATTCTGAAGAAAAGTCTAAGTTTTTGTCAATTTATTATAAATATTCATGCAAAATTTTAAGATGGTACTTTGATGGAATCATATTTTAAAAAATAATTTTCTAAATTTTTATTTATTTTTTGTATAGAATAATTTTTTTTTTCTACAGTAAAAGTTGTGATAATTCCTGAATATATATGTAACTTTGATTTCTGAAATGGTGTCAGTTTTATTATATTGAATCTAGTTTTTGAGATACTGATTTTGGGATATAGTTTTTACGATTTTCGAAAAATGGTATATATCTCAAAAACTAGAGACAATTTGATGAAACTGACGCCATTCTCGAAATTAGAGTTAGAAATACATTGAAAAATTATTGAAAATTTTCTTTTGAAAAAAATATTTTTGTTTTCAATACAAAAAATTTTGAAAAAATTTAGAGAATTATTTTTTAAAATATGATGCCATCAAAATACCATCTTGAAATTTTGCATGAACATTTACAATAAATTGACGAAAATTTAAGATTTTTTTTAGAATTTTAAAAAAGTTCCTTTTTTTGGGGACACTATTTTGAAGTGCAAAGATAATGACCACGGGCCACATGTTAACGTTTAAAAGTTACAAATTAATTTTTATAAAAGCTTGTTCTATTAGCTTTAAAACGAGTAATTAACAGAGTTTCTAACATTTCTAGTTCAAGAGATATTTAAACATGAAAAACCATACAAAAGTGAGTTTTGACATTTTTTCCAAATTTGAGCCACTGTATCTCTGGAAGTAGTGGTCGGAAAAAATAAAAAATAAATGGTTACTGCATGTCTCGATACTCTTTATAACTTGCCAAAATTTCATTAAAATCGAAAAGATAAAATCTCAAATATGACTTTTTTTTTGTCGATTTGGTGTGGAATAGCCCATATACTAAATGTACATTTTTTATGCATTATTATTAAAAACCACATAACGTGAGTGCTCTTACAATCTTTTTAATTATTGTTGATTTAAAATATAGACAATTAGTGGTAAAAAAATTATATAGGTATAGTAAATTATAAATTATAGTTCGATAAATAATATATCAAATATATTTTATAAAAATATAAGTTTTAAAAAATAATGTTTAAAAAATTCGTACCAAAAACATTATTTCTACCAAAACGACATAATTAATGTTCGAAATAAATTAAGGTAAAATTGCTTTTCAGTCCTGAACGTTTCATTTTGAGTCGTGGAAAATATAAATTTTTCGTACACATTTAAATATCTTCTATATGGGTGATTCCACGTCAGATCAACCAAAAGTTTGGCAGCACCATCTCAGAAATGAATGAAATTTTGTAGGATGTTTTTATGACTTAAACTTAAGTTTCATAACTGCAGTGGTTTCAGAGATATGAGTCCTTGAAATATGAAAAATTCACAAAAAATGCACAAAGTTGCGTTAGCGTAATTTATTGTAACTTTGGAAATAGTTAACTTACCGAAACTATTTAAACGGCCATGTAAAGGTTATAAATATAAACAAAAGAGGAATTATTAAAATTTTTAATATCAAGTTTCCTATTGGTAGATAGTAAATATAATATTATTAAAATAGAATTGTCTCAATAACTCCCTTTTTTACAAATTTAAAATAAATATATGTTAACGAGTGTCTTTTTGCTAACAAACTTTAAAAATTTCAGGGTGGTGTTCGGACTCGTTCCAAATTTATTAATAAAAATGTTTATAAAGTACACATTTTCATATCAAATTTTTATTATAAAATTATGTAATTATTTTCTTTGCAATGTTATAATAATAATAGTTTGGCACTACAGTCCTATAAGAACTTAGGCCGAGCTCTCTCACCATTTTGAGCTGTGCGTTTTATATTTGTACTCAAAGTGGTGGGACCTACAGTTTATTGCCGAATCCGAACGGCGGGTGAGAGCTTTTCATAGGCAATGTTTTACTCTCGTAGGTTTGCCATTTACTGCCAAGAGGTAGCGCGGTATAGAAAAATGTTTCTATGAAAAGATGTTGTTAGCCCCAGTCCAGGCTTGAATCGGGGACCTTTCTGCTCGCAGTCCAACGCACTAACCACTGAGCTACCGCGGCTACTTTGCAATGTTATTAAACTATAAAAGCCGTTAAAATTTATTTTCTAGCTTTTAAAAAGAATAATTAACTTGGGGTGACCATATTTGTTTGGTGATCAACCGTAAATATAGATCTTTAGACTGAACTTTACTTTTCCGTCCGAAATAAAATAATTTTGTTCTTCTTCAAACTATCCCCTCTGTTTGGATTCAAAAGTACAATAAATATAAAAATTAGGGTGCGTTCGGAACTGTGGTACCTTAGAAAAACGGGTACACCTACATATATGTACATATACGTCATGAAATCATTACGATTGTGAGTATGTAATTATTTTCCTAACCCGATAACCGTAGTGAATTTGGTATCCTTTTTAGAAATAACAATGAAAAACTCACATTTTTTGTGAGTTTTTCATATTTCAATGACTCATAGCTCATATTAGGAAACAGAAATTTTGCGTTTCTCTTAACTATAGGTCACAAAACCATCCAACAAAATTTCATTAATTTCTGAGATGGTGCTGCCAAAATTATAAAATTTTCAGTTGATTTGACGTGGAATAGCCCATATATATACAACTCATTTTCCTTTTGTTTATTTGTCTGTTTGTTTGTTTGTGCGCTATGAAAACGTACACCTGTGATATCCAGCATATCCAGGAGAAGGTCACTATATAGTTTTCGTTGACCACGTCTTTTTTTACGCCCATTTTTATTTTTGGTGTATAATTCAGATTCATAGCAAAACCACTGAACATATTTTTCTGAAAATTTGCATTACTATGACATAAAGTCTATGGAGTATTCTAAACCATTAATAAACAAGATTGGACAAAGGGGAGTGGCACCTCCCATAGAACTCAAAAATTCTGTACGCTATATCTCAACCCTAATGTTATCGGTTTCCACCAAACTTTAAATTTGGATGATTCTAAGTTTATTAATATCATTACACCAAACTTACCAAACCACAACTCACTAAATCAAAATTCACCACACCAAAACTAAATATGAATTATCTGCACGATTTACGTTAAGACTTGGAATATACAGACCTAGGAGAAGATCACTATATAGTTTTCGTTGACCACGCCTACTTTTACGAAAATTTTTATTTTTGGTGTATGTTCCAGATTCACAGTAAAACCGCTGAACGAATTTTTCTGAAAATTTGCATTACTATGATATAATGGCCATGGAGTATCCTCAGCCATAAATAAATTAGATTGGACAAACAGGAGTGGCACCTCCCATAGAACCAAACAATTCAGTACGCTATGTATCAACCCTTATCGATTTCAACTAAATTTTAAATTTGGATGTTACTCATCTTACTTAATCTCACCACACCACAACTCACTAAATCAAAATTCACCACACCAAAACTAAATATGAATCCTCTGCACGGGTTTCGTTATGATTTGGAATATACATCCTACAGATCCAGAAGAAGATCACTATATAGGGTATCACTGAATAGCGGCACCTCCCATACATCCCAAAAATTCAAAATGCTGTACCTCAGTACAAATGTTATCGATTTTAATTAAACTTTAAATTCTGATGTTTTGGTTAGATACAAAATTCACTACAACAAACTCACCACACTAAAACTCACCATATCAAAATTCACCAAACCAAAACTAATTTTCAAACCTTTGCACAAAGTTCCATCTAATTTGGAATATATATCCTAGAAACCCAGGAAAAGTTAACAAACCCAATAAGACTAGCAAAAATAAATACTAAAAATATTCTTAATATTAATTAAATCACTCCATATCTTAATATTCTCAAAATTTTTGCACGAGTCGTGCACAGATCTAGCTAGTTAAAAACAATATAAATTAATTGACACTAAACAACACTGAACACGCACGCGGCGCGCTTGATCAAGCTAATACAGGGCACACATGACTACAATAGAAACTGATAGTTTCATGTGTGTTGTTGCTATAGGTTTTACGCAGCCGCGTTCATCAATTCACGAACCATTGCTGTCATTTACGATTATGGAATACGACCAGGGTTGCCACTTTCGAAATTTATAATCAAATTTGGTTACTTTTTTTGGCTTGGTTAGATGGTATTTTTTTTTATTGGTTTGGTCATATTTGCTATGTTGATGGTTGGTACTTTTTATATAGAACTCTTGAATCAAATCAAAAAAAAAAGATTTGATTTTTCAAGAGAAGATATTAAAAATTTGTCTGTCATTACACCAAACAATCTTTTGAGTTCTTCTGAATTATCATTATTACCTTTGAAAATGCTCGACTCCTTTAGATGAGTCTCCTTGTAGGATCTAGTGGGTGGTGGCGCATCTGCTGCTTAGGGCAGTTGTAGTTGGCAGACGAATTGCCGGTGGTTGTATACCGGCAATTCGTGCGCTATTTGCAAACCTCGTATACGATTTACGTGGTTCCTGAGACAAATAAAACAAGTGTTTTTCAATTCAAATTCACGTTATAATTTTTTAATAAAATAAGGAATACGTCCTTTGATGTGTTGACCTGATGTTGCTGCAGTCGGTTATATTTTTAGACTTTTTTATATTCTAAAACTGGCGGCAACTCGCTATTACGTATGTACATGCACTTACAGTAGGATCAGCGAATGCTAAAGATACTCGCTTCCAGTGCAGTGCAATGTAATAGATTGTTGAGTCCAATGCTCTGAATGCTACATCTGCTGTCCATAACTCAACTGACCGAGACGAGCGAGGTCCCGGTCCAGTAGATCTAGAATTCGAATTATTTTGCAATGACGAGTTAGGTCTCGGTCGGTTGCTACTATTCCGTCGCGAATGGTTCTCCCGTCTCCTTTCGATCGTACTTTGCGTAGGCATCTCACTCTCTCATGGAGGCGCGCGTGTGAATGCACCATACTATGGTGACGTCCTTCACAATATCTGCACCGCGACTGACTCGAACATTCACTCGATTGGTGATGGGGTGACAAGCATAGAGAGCAATAGCGATGCAATCGGACTAGCCGCAACCTCTCCTCTAGATTGACCGCTCTAAAATGCGGGCAATATCGCAGCGCGTGGCGACCGTCACACACGCGGCACTGTGGTGCCACCTCGATTGCTTGGAGGTAACTCTTCTTTTTTTGTTGATTATATTAGGTCATCTTGCTAAAAATTAAATGTTTCCAATAAAATTCCATTTGGGATTTAGAATACTACATAAAGACATGAAGAAAGCACGTAAGTCCTAACATGGAGGTAAAACTATGAGTTTTACTAATTGACCTTGTGAGGACACCTCGCTCGGTGCGTAACTCTGCTACGCGAACCCGTCCGCCGGAACCTGCGTAGTTTTTAGTAATCCTACCTAATCGCCATTCATTAGCGGGAAGATTATCTTCACGTACTACCACAAAATCGTCAATTGCCAAATTCGTTTGTGGATATTTCCACTTATACCTCTTGTGGAGTTCCTTCAGGTACTCATTTTTCCATCGCTGACACAATACCTGACTAAACGCTTTTATCTTTTGCCAGCGATTGATAATGGATTCCGGACTTTCTGAAATCTCTGCTCTGGTGGTGAGAGCTCTGGTGGTGAGAGAATTGGTCCACCGGTCAGAAAATGTCCGGGAATTAAAGGGGCAAGGTCAGAGGAATCGGTTGACATTGGGTTTAATGGCCGCGAGTTCAGACATGCTTTTATTTTATAAAGAAGCGTTGAATAATCTTCAAACGTATATTTCATGTTTGAATCTGTTTTTTTAAGTGAGTTTTAAAACTCTAGACTCCTGCCTCCCACAACCCTCCCATATGTGGAGTTTTAGCTGGAATAAAATGCCAAGCATATCTTGGTGTGCATACTTAGTCACAATTTCATCTAGTGACGCTCGGAGCACGTTCTTCAAATCTAATTTAAGTGCTCGAGATGCACCTACAAAATTGGTCCCATTATCCCAATATATGCTTGCGGGACAATCTCATCGAGACACAAACCGTGAAAATGCTGCTAAAAATGTCGAGGTACTTAAATCACTGGTTGCTTCCAAGTGAATCGCTTTTGTCGAAAACACACGAAAACACGAACATATCAAACACAAGCTCTACTGGTGTATTTTTTTATGTCAAATGGGCCAGCGAAATCGACCCCCGTGCAAACAAATGGGCTGGAAAAAGTTGTGCTCTCTAAAGGCAGCGCCGCCATTAATTGCGTACGACTTTTCTTCTTTTCCGCTACACAAGTCTTACACTTATGGATCATCATCTTTATCATATTTTGAACTTTAGGAATCCAATACTGTGTTTTTAATCTCCTTTTAATCTCCTCAGTCGACACTGACGACGCATCTTGTGAAACAACGCTTCTATGACGCCGATGAGTTCTATGAAGAAAACGAAATACATGCGACAAAACTCGTAACGCACGTGGCAAGGACGAAAAATGCTCTAAGAGATCGCAGTTTTCCGTGAGACGGGTAGCTAAAACTCGCACCGTTTTTTCCTCCAAAGATGTCGTACATTCAGACTCTTCACTCCTGCTTGGCCACTGTGATCTTTCTTGCACTAACCAAGACGGACCATGCCACCAGAGGCTATTATCAATAAGCTCATGGGGTTGAATACCGCGACTTGCCATGTCAGCAGGGATATCCAGGGAATCTACATGTGACCACCCATCCTTTCCGACCTTATCAACAATTTTTGATACGCGGTTCACTACAAAGGTCGCCCAAGAGCACGGAGGTTTGCGAATCCAAGCTAATACAATGGTCGAGTCAGTCCATAAATAAGTATCTGCATTTTGTATATTAAGTTCTGGCAGAAATGATACAAGCATTTCGGCTAAAAGTAATGCACCACACAATTCGAGTCTGGACAACGAAACAGTTTTTAACGGCGCTACTCTTGTCTTGGCAGTTAACAAATGGGCGGAAACTTTAGTTCCATTATTGACTCATATTGGCGCATTCCAACGGATACCCAAGGTTTTGACATTACTTGTATCTTCAAGCTGCAGAAACTCTTCATGCAATAATTGATCTTTTGGCAACCCCGTTAAGATCTCATCACAGTTCGCAGTCCATTTCCTTAGCGAAAAACCCGGGCTGTTGAGAGCCGCAATCAGCTTGTTTCGTGCTAAAACGGCCGTAGAAATATCGTGAGCCCCTGCTAGTGCATCATCTACGTACATATGGTCACGCAAGATGGACGACGCTAGCGGAAAATTAGTTTGGACGTCTTCAGCCAATTGTAAAAGGGTCCTAATCAGTGTTGCTAGTTTGGCCTTTTTAAAGCTAGATTTAGGTTTTTAATTTTGTGTTTAGCTTTAAATTTTGAGGCTAATTTATTTAGCCTTTTTATAGCCTTTTTTAAATTAGCAAAATCTTAATAAACTTTAGTTAATAATGGAAATTTCCATAAAATAGTGTGTCTTAATTTGAAATATTGTTTAAAATACAACCATTATTTTGTATAAAATTTAGTTTTTCTTCGAGTATCCTAAAATTAAGAACAACCTGATGTCAACAGTATTGATTTTCGATGATCGTGGTAGCATTTTAAATATATTGAAAAATGTTCAGCCATAAAGTTAAAATTAGATGGTGACAACAAAGCCTTTTATTATACCAATGAGGACCAAGAAGAATTTCTATATTTTTGTGAAGTGCATTATAAAACGAAAAAGCCTTACCAAATGAGTTTAGCAATTATGATCTAAAAATGTTGGATTTTCTATCCATTAAATTTTCCAGAAATACATATTTATAAATATATATCCAATTAAAAATTTTTTTTTTTTTTATTTCCAAAAATATAGAAATATCTTAAAAATTAGTATTTGAACGCAAGGTAAAACCACGAAGCAGGTAAAACAACTAGCCATTATTCGAGCAGGCTCTTTAAATTGGATTTAGGATGGATTTAGGTGATTTTTTTAAAATAATATATTTAGATGTAATTTTGAAAATTAATTGACTATTTACTGACAAATAAAAAATGTTTATGGAATCTTTGAAAATTTTATTGAAATATTAAAAATTAAAAGCAATTTTAAATTATCAACAAATTTTGACATTGGAAATTTATTGTATATTTTGATAAACTTACATTTATTTATTGACCTTTTATTGGAAAATTTGGAATTTTAGTGAAAATATACAAATTGTAATATTTTTAATATACTAAAAGATTATATTGGTGTTTCTAATATTATTTTTAATAAAATACATAGAAGAAATAATAAAAAAAATTTAGCTTTTTTTTTAGCTTTTTTATACCCTACACTAAGAGTGAAAGAGTATATTCAGTTTGGTACGCCGTTTGTAACACCCAGAAGGAAGCATCTCCGGTATGGAAAAGTATATATATTCTTGATCAGCATGACCTCCTGAGTCGATTTAGCGATGTCCGTCTGTCTGTCCGTCTGTCTGTCTGTCTGTCTGTCTGTCTGTCTGTCCGTCTATCTGTTGAAATCCCTACTACTTTTAAAATTGAAGAGCTAGATAAATGAAACTTATAACTTTGATTACTAATATACCTACGCTGTATGTGGCGTGATCGGTCCATTGTGACCTATGATCCGACCACTTATGCTCAAATACCTCATATAAAATGTACATATAAAGATCAATTTTTATGTATACGTGCTTAGATAAACTTTTTTGGTCAAATATATATTGATATCATGCTCAAATACATTATAATAATGTTTTCCGGCAAAAAGACTTGTGGTTCACAAAAAAAAAATCGAAATTCGGTACACCTACCCAATTGTAAATATGGGTATCAAATGAATGGAAATTCTTCAGCGATTGAATGTTTGTAGTTATTTTCAGGATTCATATACCCTGGTGACCTATATATCACTTTGAATGGTAACCACACATATGTGTAGGGTATTTATAGTCGGCTTAGACCGACTATAATTTTGATAATCCTAACTATCACAATTACACCTACTTTAAAATTTCCCATGTGATCTAACCTTCCCAACTGGTTTAAACTTGATTTTAGCCTTTTATAGCTTTTTTTTTGGTTGTTTAGCTTTTTATTCAAAAAGTTCTGGCAACACTGGTCCTAATGGCAAGGAATGGAGCGCAGTTGACTCCGAAGGTAAGTTTTTAAGCTGATATGGAGTTTGTTTTGGGTCAATCAGAATTTGGCGATACATTTTTTCAATGTCACTATTGAAAACGTATTTAAAAAGACGCCATTTTAAAATAAGGAGCGTAAGATCAGTTTGCAAAACTGCACCTGGGTGCAAACCATCGTCAAAACTTGTTCCAGTGGCCGTACCACTCGATGCATTATATACAACACGAATTTTCGTGGTGGTACTTTCGAGCTTCTAGACCGTATGATGCGGCAAATAATAGTGTATTGGTGGTCGCTCATCGCGATATGCTGAAACCCGCCGCATGTGCCCTAATTCCAAATATTCCCGAATCACATTGTCGTATTGTCGTTTTGATTCCGAAATTTTACACAATCGTGCTTCATTTTTAATAAATTGTTTTACTGCTATGTGACGAGATTCCCCCAAGCAGATTTCATTTGGAAATTCTGACTTAAATGGCAGTGTCACCACATAGCGTCCCTCGTGATTTCTTTTTGTGGTTTGCACAAAATTTTCCTCACAAAAACGATCTGACGAAGTTATGCATATATTTTGTGGGATCTCCTCTAGTTCCCAAAATGACGATATTTGCTGATCGAGTGAATTTTCATTTATATGAGACGTTTGTAGAATAAGACGATACACTGCAAACTGGTACAGACCCGTCAAAATCCACCCAAAAACGGTTTGCTGCGCTATTAAACATTCCGTCTGATTCCATCGAGCAGTATTTTCGAATATAAATCACCGCCTATTAGCACATCAATTTGGCTACTGCAATAAAATCGTTTATCTGCTAAAACTAATTCTGAAAAGGATTAACGTAGTAGAGGATCGAACGGATGTGAAGGGATGTTTTCCGTGAGGGGATGAGTTTCCGTGAGCGCAGAAGTTCTCATAAAAACAGTGGGATCAATTGGTGAACCCAATTCAAGTGTGCACGCCTTTTGCACCTGCGCTGATACCACATTATTCAATCCTGAAATTTGTGCATTAATATTTCAGGTGGGCAGCTTCAACATATTTTGTAATCTATCGGAAATGAATGTACCTTCTGCACCTAAGTCAATTAATGCTCTTGCGGTATAATTAATGCCAAGATGTTGCACATGGACCAAAGCGGTGTCTAATAAAACCCCTTTATTGCTAGACGCAAAATGTGACTGCACATTTTCGGGACACGGGCTGACAGAAGATGGTCCAGCAACATCTCTGATTTGGTTAGTGGACTGTATATTTTGACTTGGTCCCGCTTCTTCCGAATTGCTGAGTCGTGGTCCAGAAGGTCGAGGTGAAAACTCCCAGTGCACACGTGTGTGATGACGCTTATTGCAGGTTGCACACTTATAATTGCGTCGACAGTTACGGGCTTGATGATTCTGTGATAATCAATTCAGACAACACTGAAGCTTTCGTGCAATTTTTGACCTCTCACTCGGGTTCATGCTGTTGCGACGTAGAAATACTTACATTTGCTTGGTAAGTGTTTATCTTTTTGGGCGGTGGAGGATTATTGGATTGTTTTTGACTTTTATGTGGGGCTCCTCGGATGTCAGAGACAGTTTCGAAGGTTTGAAATCGGCTAGTTAGGAATGTTTCCATATCTATCCATTTGGGAATTTCCGATATATTTTCAATTGACTGCTCCCACAGAGAAAGTGTAATTTCAGGCAGTTTTGTGGAACACAAAAAGGTAAAAATAGCGTCCCAATTTTGTATGTCAATCTTATGGACTTGTAGCGCCGTAATGCAATTATTAATTTCCCGCTGAAGCCGTTTAATAGCCTGGCTGGATTCATTTCCTACGGCAGAAAGGTTAAAAAGTATTTTCAGTTGGCTATTAACGAGAATACGTTTATTCTCGTACCTGTCACTGAGATTATGCCATGCTGTTTGAAAACCTTCGTGAGTAAGAGGAGATTTTCGTACAATCTCTTTGGCCTCACCGCGTGTCTTTTGGTTTAGGTGAAAAAGCTTTTCCACAGGAGTGAGACACGCGTTTGAAATATATATCGCGATAAAAAGGTCGTGAAAGGATGGCCAAGAGAGATAATCGCCATAGAAAAGTTCCGTATCGTACGGAGGCAAACGCAAATGGCGTTCAGAAGAAATGGTTTCTATGGCAGGCTTTTCTGCGCCATGAGAACCAACTGTCTTCAACGCGGCCGATAACATATGAGAAATTTCCGCCATTTTTGAGAGACAACACACGTATGATTGGTATTTTACTTTTACAACCGAAAAATCAGCTGGAGCGGCCTCATCCGCTGCTGGTTCAAACGTTGTGCCTAATATGACTCGTATGCTGATTTCACGAAAGTCCATTGTGACCTAAACTCTTCTTTTTGAATTTCTAATGAAAATGTTGAATTCTCGTTACGCGGAATAGCATTAAAATCATCCTCAAATTCTATCAAGTTGTCTGTAAGACGAGTGAAAGCATTTAATGATGCCATGAGTACTTTCTCGTGAACTAAATCAACGGCAAAAATATAAAAATGCTACAAAATAATTTAATATTCAACGCTATTTCACTGCTTTTCGTAAAATAAATGTGGCCTGGCAACTATCCCAAAATGTCCATTCTGGCAACGCTGTGATGATTTAAATAGTTTGCGGAACAACTCTATTAAAAAGTGGGACTTGTACCCCTGTTATAATCCGCAGACAAAATTATTATTTATGTATATATTTATTTCAGTTCGAAAATAAATATATATAAATATATTACAAATGGTAAAAAATATATATATTTATACAAATATTACGTAATAAATTTATAATTGATGCATTTATTCACTTTTTTAAGTGCATATGATGCAATGAGCAAATATGATGAATCCCGTACACGGCAATTGTGTGAATACCCAAAACAACATACAGTGGTGAATACCCCTTACTGCATTTGAGAGCTCTCAATTGTTTGTTTATATTCGAACTAGTAAAAAGCATCCAGCTAGCTGTTTCTAAATATAAAGGAAAAGCAAGATTATATGAAGATATTTTATATTTTTATTTGTAAATCCAAAAATGTTCGTAATATTTTTGGATTTACAAATATCGGATTTACAATATAGAGTTTTTGGTCTGATGTCCTTTGTACTGTAGGAAACATAGTTTCATTACCCAGGTAGGAATTTCCAGGCTGCAACAAAAGTGCCAGGCTTGTTACAAGCTTGACTACCAAGGCTTGGTATATCGGGCCAGACACAAGGCTGCCACAATCGTTAGTCACAGACTCCACACAGGCCTTGATATATCAAGCTAGACACAAGCATGGCACATTCGTAATTCCCAGATTTCAAACAAGCCTCGTTAGTTTAAATTAGACACAAGCCTGGGACAATCGTCAATCCCAGGCTTTGCACAGGCCTTGTTAGTTTAGGCTAGATACAAGCCTGGCACAATCGTCACTCACAGAATCCACACAGGCCTTGATATATCAAGCTAGACACAGGACTGGCACATTTGTCATTCCCAGATTTCAAACAGGCCTTGTTAGTTTATGTTGGACACAAGCCTGGCACAATTTTCCAATATTGACACAAGTCTGACACAATATTGAGCCACATATAAAAATTGTCAAATTATCCAAACTGCATATGCTGAAGGATATTCAAAATTCCGTCTCGACAACTTTTCGTTCCATGTCTAATAATGCATGTGTACCGACTTTGAATTGAGTAAATTAAACTTTACTATGGTGACATTTTTGTGTTGTTTCCATGTTTTACGAACACTTATCTGATGAAAAAAAAAAATGTTTGTTGATGATTTTTTAAACGTCAAAAAATGTATTCGAGAAACTCAACTCTTTGGAGTTGTCTGCAAATTAACGTAAGTATTACTGTTAAATTGGTTGTTATCCTTTTACATATTTATTTATCTACAGACTCAACTCTCAAGTGTGCTGAAATGAATAATGAATGCAATGCCCATGACAAATTATGCCCAATAGCCTGAATCTTCAAGCGTATTACAAGGATTGTTGCAAGTCTGGGGCATAGGTCTTGTTTCAAGACTGAGGCACAAGCCTTGGTACAAGCCTGGGACACAAGCCTTGGGACAATCCTGAATTACAGGCTTGTAACATAGTTATCATTCCAGCCTTGACACAGTCTTGGCACAGGCCTAAAACACAGTGTTGGCACTAGACTGAGAATTAAGTCTGGCACAAAATTTGTCAACGAGCCTGGGTACAAGCCTGGAGTATAGGCTTGTAACATAGTTATCATTCCAGTCTTGACACAGTCTTGGAACGAGCTTGGGTAACAGTGTTGGCACAGGCTTGAGTAGCATTGGCACAAGCCTGTGTCAGGCTTGTGCCGGTCGTTAATTCCTACTTGGGTGTAGTTCGTCATGAAATATATTTCTAAAAACCATCCAATGAAATCAAAATTCCAAAATTCAAAAATCTTTCAAATTTAAAAATTTGTACACATTTATTTTTTCAATTACATTGCAATTTTAAATTTTTTTATAATTGAATCACAGTTCGGTTTTTCGTACAAGTTTATTTTTTTTATAAATTTATATTAAATAAGTTATGTATATTTAAAATCTGTGAAACATTTTTCATATATTTTAAAATCAATTACTAATGTTACTAAATGTTGGTTTTTTCTTACATTTTTTTATTAATTTAATTTTAATTGTTGTAATCGTTGTTGGTTATATTTCACGTTTTCGAAATATGTTGTTTTATTAATTTCATTTAATTATTTTTTATCTATTTTCTGAACGCAATAATTGAAACTCCATTTCGTAGAGACTTCTGTTTTCTTTTGCAACTCTCTGTTTACTGTGTAAAACCAACAATACAACAAAAAAACCGTGTGACAGAGTTGTTGTTGTTCTTTTGTGTGCAATTCTTTATGAGAGAGTGTGATGCACTGCACTAAGCACAATGAGCGCAGTACTCATTTTCATATGGTTGTTGTAATTTAGTTTTTACGTTTTTCTGGCGATTTTGTGCTAAAATTATAAAAACTAAGTATAGCACGCAATAAAATAGATTAATACGAATCGTTTGATACCAGTATCATTAAAATCTGTTCAGAAATACAGCCGGTTAGTGCAAGAGAAAAAATCACGTTTGGTTTTATTAATATAGATTCGCCGCGTTGTCTACCGTGCTTTTGACAGCTATCAATTGTTTGTCTATTTTCGTTGTCTACCGTGCTTTTATATTGTTTTTTGATTTTTGTGCCGTAAAAGTTTTACAGCCAGATATTGTATCTCGATGTGACTGAGTCCTCTCACATGTGAGTACTCTCACATCGTCTGAAAAGTTGTATTTCATATCTTCACACATTCCGCCCGTTGGCTCTTACGTTGACTTTGTTCCCTCTTACGTTCTATGAAACCGCTGTAAACATCCAAACATTTAGCGTTACCAACAATCAAACTTGATCCAAAATAAATAAAAATTTAGTCGAAATTACCAAATTTTTGAACCTGGCATTACTAAAATCTATATTATTTTAGCAAATACGCAAACCATTCATATTTTTGCTATGATTTGGGTTTGGAAAATAGAAAAACATAGCTTTTCAGTAAACAAAAAACAGCTGTACTGAGAAAAATGTCAAATATTTGTTTGTGTGATTTTATTCATTTTTGCATTTTTTTCTAATTTGCTTTGTAAACTTATTTTTTGGATGAAAAGAAATGTGTAGTGTATTCAAAAATTATTTTAAATTGTTCTGTATCCTTTTTAGGTGCAATTAGTGCTTATTTTTGTGAAAATTTAAGAAAACGTAGCCAAAAATGCTGCCGTCTAATTTGACACAATATTCGTGCGGTTGAGTTTTATGAAATACAAATTTTTTCGTTACGTCGGCGCTTACCGTGTGACGTCAGACGTTTTGGGCTTTGCAAAATACAAAAAGTCAGTCACACGGGCGTGCGTGACTACTTTCGTCAATTATCGAGATACAATATCTGGCTGTTAATTTAATATGTTAACTGTGCACTAATGAATTTACGGAGAACAAAAAATGAATGACTTTTCCCGATGTTTGTGCTGCAAATTTGTTGCAACAATTTGCAAATATGTTGCGAATATTTGTTTAGTGCACAAACAAACAACTTAAAAAATTCCAGATCCTGATCGCAGTATGTTACCAAAGGCTAGCTGATTACAGTGGTGAGTCTTGGTGCATATTGCACTATTGCTTCAATCTATGTTTTTAGGTTATGTTGAAAGATCGACGGACCAGGAGAGAAGTGCACCAAGTTCAAGTTGGAATTACCATTTAGTCTAACTAACGCGCGATGTAGACGACGTCGCGACTGAGACACCAGAAAAATTATAAAACCACGCACCTTTGCTTTTGGTAAGTGCCCCACAAAAGCTTTTCCTATGCAGTTGAGAAATTTTTTTAAACCGCAATTTTTAAACGGCAGCGGCTATCCGGCACGAAGGACCATGAAAATCTCGAATCCTTTAGATGAGTCTCCTTGTAGGATCTAGTGCGTGGTGGCGCAGCTGCTGCTTAGGGCAGTTGTAGTTGGCTGGCACTGAAGTGGGTGGTTGTTGACCGGCAATTCGTGCGCTATTTGTAATCCTCGTATACGATTTACGTGGTTCCTGAGACAAATAAAAACAAGTGTGTTTCAATTCAAATTCACTTTATAATTTTATTAATAAAATAAGGAATACATCCTTTGATGTGTGAACCTGGTGTAGCTGCAGTCGGTTATATTTTTAGACTGTTTTATATTCTAAAACTGGCGACAACTCGCTATTACATATGTACATGCACTGACAGCAGGATCAGCGAGTGCTAAAGATATTCGCTGCCAGTGCAGTGCAATGTAATAGATTGCTGGCCTAAACAACCTTTATTAGACACATTTTCATGATATATGAAGAAATGACACCGATGAAATAATAACTCAGTGAAAGTTGTTACGATTGTCCAAAACGGAACTAGGAGATGATAGGAGGATATATCTATAGCTTTTAGTCTTAATTTAAATATCGCAGAGCTGTTTTATATTGAATTATTTGAAATTATTTACTATATCCCATGTAGGAAAAAAACGATGGACCCAAGGTTAATAATATAATATAACAATAATGTGGCAGGACTGGACCATTTCTAAAATGCAATATATATATATATATATATATATATATATATATATATATATATATATATATATATACATATACATATATATATATATATATATATATATATATATATATATATATATATATATATATATATATATATATTACTTTCCTTTTTCTTCCATTCTTTTTGTTTTAATTTCTCATTTATTTTTTACAATTTCCAATTTTAAGTAATTTAACAATTGTAGAAAATATTCAGTTGTCACAAGCTGGAATCGAACTCCTGACTAGGATGTTAACGCCCACTGCTCTCTCCGTTAGTCTACGCATCTAACTCATCTTATCTGAGATTTTTGCTTCAAAATCAAAATTTATGTTTTTGTTTTTCTAATTTGACAATTTTTTTCTGATGTGACAGACATTTTCAAATTATAAAGTTCAAGATTTTGAAAAAATGGTCTGAAACCAATGGCCAATGACGGGACTTGGTAATACAATCATGGCTGAGACATGGGTAAAGTATTATAAACCATGCCTTGGATGGCCAAGATTGGCTCCTTACGCCCGTTGTCAAGCCTGGCGTTTCCTACATGGGTACCCAAGCATATGTCTGTTAGGGCGAGAACTACTTAACAAGACCTACATTTGTCACTTCTGCCTAGGTCTTGGGAAAGGGTGTTTTAACCAAGCATTGATTTGTCAATTCTGGCTGAGTTCTGGCTGAGTCTTGGGCGAAGGTTTATTAACCAAGCATTGGTCTGCCAGGGCTGGTTGAGTCTTTAGCCCGGGATATTGATCTCAAGGTTGTACCTAATATATTACATGTGAAATATTATAAATGTATCTAAAATAACCCAAGCAACACTTTTCAAAACTTAGTCTGGTTCTGTAGAATAACATGTAACGAATATGTATCGATACGTAGTATTGAATCGGTTCTTGGCTAAGAATGGAAATCTATGTAGAAATCTATATTGAAACACGAAAAATTCTATTCAAACATTAAAAAAAAATTAAAATCGATATATAGAAAAACTGTGTCATGGGACAAGGAATTCTCTACATTTTTCTATTTAAATTTCGCTACGTACCTACTGCCAAACTAACGAAAATATCTAGAATTCGTGAAAAAATCTGTACTTTGTGTTACTTGGGAACTAATATTGGCATATATATGTACCTTAAATGAATTGTTTTTGTTTTTTCATACAATAAAAAGTAAAATAAAAAATTTGTTATCCATGTTTAATTTACTTTGTTTTCATTTTACTTTGATTTATATTTTTAACATTATCATTAATATTTGTTTATAACTCAAAAATTTGATTATTAACTCAAAATATGTAAAATATATTCATTCGAAAATATAAAATCTTAGTACATACACGTACTGAATATAATACGAATAAAACTCAGATGTTGGGTAACCATTAGCCTTTTAATTAAAAAATAATGCAACGCGTTTCTAAACAAATATATATATATATATATATATATATATATATATATATATATATATATATATATATATATTACTTTCCTTTTTCTTCCATTCTATTTGTTTTAATTTCTCATTTATTTTTTACAATTTCCAATTTTAAGTAATATAACAATTGTAGAAAATATTCAGTTGTCACAAGCTGGAATCGAACTCCTGACTAGGATGTTAACGCCCACTGCTCTCTCCGTTAGTCTACGCATCTAACTCATCTTATCTGAGATTTTTGCTTCAAAATCAAAATTTATGTTTTTGTTTTTCTAATTTGACACTTTTTTTCTGATGTGACAGACATTTTCAAATTATAAAGTTCAAGATTTTGAAAAAATGGTCTGAAACCAATGGCCAATGACGGGACTTGGTAATACAATCATGGCTGAGACATGGGTAAAGTATTATAAACCATGCCTTGGATGGCCAAGATTGGCTCCTTACGCCCGTTGTCAAGCCTGGCGTTTCCTACATGGGTACCCAAGCATATGTCTGTTAGGGCGAGAACTACTTAACAAGACCTACATTTGTCACTTCTGCCTAAGTCTTGGGAAAGGGTGTTTTAACCAAGCATTGATTTGTCAATTCTGGCTGAGTTCTGGCTGAGTCTTGGGCGAAGGTTTATTAACCAAGCATTGGTCTGCCAGGGCTGGTTGAGTCTTCAGCCCGGGATATTGATCTCAAGGTTGTACCTAATATATTACATGTGTTATATTATAAATGTATCTAAAATAACCCAAGCAACACCTTTCAAAACTTAGTCTGGATCTGTAGAATAACATGTAACGAATATGTATCGATACGTAGTATTGAATCGGTTCTTGGCTAAGAATGGAAATCTATGTAGAAATCTATATTGAAACACGAAAAATTCTATTCAAACTTTAAAAAAAAAATTAAAATCGATATACAGAAAAACTGTGTCATGGGACAAGGAATTCTCTACATTTTTGTATTTAAATTTCGCTACGTACCTACTGCCAAACTAACGAAAATATCTAGAATTCGTGAAAAAATCTGTACTTTGTGTTACTTGGGAACTAATATTGGCATATATATGTACCTTAAATGAATTGTTTTTGTTTTTTCATACAATAAAAGTAAAATAAAAAATTTGTTATCCATGTTTAATTTACTTTGTTTTCATTTTACTTTGATTTATATTTTTAACATTATCATTAATATTTGTTTATAACTCAAAAATTTGATTATTAACTCAAAATATGTAAAATATATTCATTCGAAAATATAAAATCTTAGTACATACACGTACTGAATATAATACGAATAAAACTCAGATGTTGGGTAACCATTAGCCTTTTAATTAAAAAATAATGCAACGCGTTTCTAAACAAAAGCTTGTGGAACTTTTGGTGGATGCCGGTGTGAATTTTCCTTCAACCGCAACTGCTGCTCAACTTAAGCGATTGTATGCTGATCATCTTGGCCAAGATACTGCCGAAAACGCTGAAACTGGTGCCCATGGTTTTACTGATGCATGTGCTTATGGTATAGAAGATTTCGTACTAAATTCTAAAAATGTTGATGAAAATTCTAACGGAAATGAAGCAGCTGCTGTTATGCCAAGACCATTTAGAACCTCCGATGCTGCAAATAGATTGAGCGACGACGAACCTGTCCTGGAGAGTGAAATTCAAATGCTAAGGAAGAAAAAAGAAATATTGGAGTTACGTTGACAGATACACGAGTTGGAAGGTGGTGTCGTGGCGCAAAATGAACGGAAATATGATTATGGCGATATTGAAAGCGGAATCCCTAAGTTCCATGGGGATGATCCTGCTCATGTCATGCAAACAATTAATGCTGATGATCGATTCAAATTATTATGCTTGCGACGTTTACTTGCAGGTACAGCTCGTGTTTTCCTTTTGACTACGTTGGCTTTTAGTTATGATTCGTTGAAACAAGCACAGATTAAGGAGTTTGATGTTCCTGTTTCCCGGCAAGATGTCTATCGAATTATGAGCCAAAGACGATGGGATCAACGAAATGAATCAATACACTGTTAAGTATAAAAAATGGAAGCGATTTCCAGAACTGGTTGATTTTATTATCGACGGAATTGGGGATAATAATAATAGTTTGGCATTACAGCCCTATAAGAACATAGGCCGAGTTCGCTCACCATTTTGGGCTGTGCGTGTTATATTTTTACTCAAAAAGGTGAGACCTACAGTTTATTGCCGAATCCGAACGGTGGGTGAGAACTTTTTATAGGCAATGTTTTACACTCGTAGGTTTGCCATTTACTGCCGAGAGGTAGCGCGGTATAGATGGACCATGTTTCTATGAAAAAATGTTGTTAGTCCCAGTCCAGACTTGAACCGGGGACGTTTCGGCTCGCTGTCCAACGCACTAACCACTGAGCTACCGCGGATACTGGGGATAGTTTATGCAATATTCATTTGCTGCTTGGCGCTCATACCGTTGGCGAATTAAAGACACTCATCAACAGATATTTGCAAAAATATTTTAAACCTCAAAATACTACACGGAAACTCAGTACCGCTTCCAGTAAATTTTCTACTCCGACTAGTGCTGAAATAAATTTGGGAAAACCAACCGCACTGCTACAACTGTTCACAATCCGGACATATTAAACCTCATTGTCAATTTCCATTGCATCATCAAGGTTCCTGTTTTCGTTGCTGTGAGATGGGACATGGTCATCGGTCTTGTCCTAATCCGAAGAAGAACTTGACGAACGCTGCCCGGAAAAAAGTCGACGTTATTGAAGAATTATATGTAAACAGTAGTGCTGTTTTTTGGTGCTTTTAATTTAGTGAGTATTGCTTTTAGAATTTCTTCGGTGGAGAGTGCAAATTTTAAACAATTTGTTTTCCTTTTTGATACTGGTAGTCCTTGTAGTTTCATCAAAGAGTCGTACGTTCCAAATGAATTGTCGCAAGTGTCAAGATTTACAAATGTTTCAAATTACTGTGGCATTGGCGGACAAAAATTACATATTATTAAAGAGATTGCTTGCTTTGTTCAACTCAGAAGTCAAACTAAGAAAATTAATCTCAAGGTTTTGTCCGACAACCAATAATTTTGGGACGCGATTTTTTATTCATTTAACCAGTTTACATTTTCAATACGCAAAAGAAAAATTGATTTCGTTAAATAAAAAAGGAAATTGCACTCTTAAACCGAATGATTCTTTGATTTTGAACAGATATTGTCTTTTACGTAGTCACTGGTTGTTTGATATTGAAAACAAGCGCATTCGAAGAGAAAATATTTCTTCTCATGGGTCAACTGCAGTATTTATATGATTCGTTTTACAATGATGTTTCAGATATATTTATACCCTACACTAAGAGTGAAAGGGTATATTCAATTTGGTACACCCAGAAGGAAGCATTCAGAAGGAAGCATCTCCGTTATGGAAAAGTATATATATTCTTGATCAGCATGACCTCCTGAGTCGATTTAGCGTCTGTTGAAATCCCTACTACTTAAACAATTGAAGAGTTAGATAAATGAAACTTATAATTTAGATTACTTATATGCCTACGCTGTATTAGGCATATCGGTCTATTGTGACCTGTGATCTGACCATTTATATTCAAATAACTCATATAAAATTTACATCTACAGTTCAGTTTTACTGTATACGTGCTTAGGTAAACTTTTTTGGTCAAATATATATTGACTTCATGCTCAAATACATGGAAATAATGTTTTCCCTCGAAACGATTTGTGGACCCAAAAAAAAATCGAAATTCGGTACATTTGTAAATATAGGTATGAAATGAAAGGAAATCCTTCAGCGATTGAAAGTTTGTAGTTTTTTTCAGGATTTGTACACCCTGGTGACCTATATACCACTTTGAATGGTAACCCCACATATGTGTAGGGTATTTATAGTCGGCTTAGGCCGACTATAATTTTGATAATTCTAACTATCATAATGAAACCAAATTTAAAATTTCCCATGTGATCTTACCTTCCCAACTGGTTAATATTGAAATTGCTTCTGATGATCTCGAGCTAGACATTGATTGTAAATTGCACAAATCATGCCGCGAAGAAATAAATGAATTAATTGTAGAATCATATATTAACCCAAAGAATATTCTGGTTGAGCATTTAAAATTTGGAATGAAAATTCATTTGACTACAGATGTACCATTCTATTGCGCGCCGCGTCGACTTTCTTTTTCAGAACGTGCTGACGTTCAAAATATTGTTAAAGAACTACTGCAAGATGGTACAATTTAACCAAGCCTTATGCATCCGCGATAGTGTTAGTCAAAAAGAAAAATGGTCAGACTCGGATGTGTGTTCACTACCGTGGACTTAACAATATCACAGTGCGTGATAATTATCCACTACCTCTAATTAAGGACTGCATTGAATATTTAGAGGGGAACATGTTTTTTCTGCGCTAGATTTAAAAAATGGATTTCACAAAGTTAAACTTTCTGCTGAAACAGTTCCGTTTACTGCATTTGTAACTCCAAATGGTTACTATGAATATTTAAAAATGCCATTTGGACTTAAAAATGCACCAGCGGTATTTCAACGCTTTATTTACGATATTTTTCGAGATTTAATCGAAGCTAGAAAAATTATAATATATGTATGGACGATATTTTAATAGCTACTGCTACATTTGAAGAATATACACAACTATTGAGTACTGTGTTACATCGAATTACTCATCGCGATTTAAAACTAAATCTTTCAAAGTCTAAATTTTCTTATGATAAAATAGAATATTTGGGATATTCTGTAACTTTCCTTGGAAATTCGCCAAGTGAATCGCATATTGCAGCAATAAAAAAGTATCCATTACCGACAAATCAGAAAGAATTACAGTCATGTATTGGTCTCTTCTCATATTTTAGGCGATTTGTACCATCATTTTGTCGTATTGTAAAGCCATTACAGGATTTACTGAAAAAGAAAGTTGATTTTATTTTTGATGAACGATGTTTTGATTCTTTTAATGAACTTAAAACCAAAATAATTGAAGCTCCTGTTCCTGCTATTTATAATCCATAAAATGAAACCCAACTACATTGTGATGCAAGTTCAATTGGGTTTGGGGCTGTACTATTATAAAGACATAATGATGGAAAGCTACATCCAATATCATATTTTTCAAAAGTCACTTCTGCTGCTGAAGCAAAATATCATAGTTTTGAATTAGAAACACTCGCAATTATATACGCACTTAAAAGATTTAGAGTTTATTTAGAAAGAATATGTTTTAAAATAATTACTGACTGCAATTCATTAATAATGACTCTAGGAAAGAAACAATTGAAACCGAGAATAGCTAGATGGGCTCTTGAACTTGAAAATTGTAATTGTACAATACAGCATCGGAAAGGTGTGTCCATGGGACATGTAGATGCATTGAGCAGGTGTCAAATTGCAACAGTTTTAGATGCGAATGATGTAGATTTAAGAACTCAGGTTGTACAAGAACGTGATGCACTTATAAAAGACTTACGTATTCGTATGGAAACTGAAGAGGTAAAAGATTTCGAATTATCAGACGGACTTGTTTACAGAATAAAGAAAGATGGACGGAAATTATATGTGCCAAGAGAGATGGAGGACAACGTAATACGGTTAAAACATGAAAAGATAGGACATCAGTCTACTGATAAATATTGTGACAAAATAAAAATGTATTATTAATTTCCAAACATGCGACAAAAAGTAGATGAATTTATTACAAATTGTATAAAGTGTATCATGTATACTACACCGTTTAGAGCGCGAGATTTTTTATTAATACGGAACATTATACATGTGAAGGTGGCCGTCGCCTCTCCGCAAGGAAATGGTCAAGTCGAGAGAGTTAATAGGGTAATAAAATCAATGCTTGGAAAATTAAGTTGTCGGATAAATCACGCGGGCTGGTCGAATAAGTTGCTTCACGTAGAATATGCTATTAATAATTCAATTCAGAGCACTACTAAAAATACTCCAAGTATGCATTTATTTGGTATTGAACAAAATGGTGAAGTAGTTGATGAATTTTCAGAATATTTAAAAGAAAAGAATAGTTTAAATTCTAATCGCGATTTGTAAAAAATCCGAATAAGTGCAGAAGAAGCAATAAATAATTCTCAATATATAATATGAAACATTTTTTGAAAAACAGTACGACGGCTAAAGAGTTTAAAGTTGGTGACTTTGTTGTTATTCGAAATATCGATAATACAATTGGATCAAATAAAAAGTTTGTACCCAAATATAAAGGGCCGTATACAGTTCATAAGGTTTTGGGAAATGATCGATATGTAATACGTGATATTCAAAATTGTCAGTTGACTAGTTGCCTTATGATGAAGTTATTGAGGCTAACAGAATGAGGAAATGGTGCGGTGAAAAGGCTATAACTGTATAATCAAGCAATACTTTGTCAATATTTTAATTTATTATATCGAGGTCGATATATTGTCAGTTTGGCCGAGACTAGTTAATTATATATACATATTTTTTTATTATTTGATCGAGGTCGATCAATGTCAATTTGGCCGAGTTGTTACCCATGTTTAATTTACTTTGTTTTCAATTTACTTTAATTTATATTTTTTACATTATCATTAATATTTGCTTATAATTCTAAAATTTGATTTGTAACTTTAAATATGTAAAATATATTCATTCGAAAATATAAAATCTATGTACGTACACTGAATAAAATACGATTAAAAATTAGTAATTTTTTTTTTTGGAATTGGTAACTCTTTTTTTTAATTTTATAAGCAAAATTCATTTCGGGGGCAACCCGACAGTAATTCGCCAGTAATTCGCAGCAACCAAACAATGACCGACTAATCGGCTAATAGTTATTTGCAAAAACCCGAAGAACGAATATAGGCTATTTTGCAAAAACCGAACAATGACTATTGGTTGTTGTGTTTGACTGTCACAGCCATACACAAAAACCGAACATCGACTATCGTCGTAACAATGTGAAAAATTAAATAGCACCAGCAGCAGTAGTCATTTTTATATCCTACACTAAAAGTGAAATGGTCTATTCAGTTTGGTACGCTGTAACACCCAGAAGGAAGCATTTTCGGTATGGAAAAGTATATATAAATTCTTGATCAGCATGACCTTCTGAGTCGATTTAGCGATATCCGTCTGTCTGTCTGTCTGTCCGTCCGTATGTCTGTTGAAATTACGATTACAGAAAAAGTAGCTAAAAGTAGTACTGATATATCTAAGCTGGCATGATCGGTCTATTGTGACCTGAGAACCGACCACTTATGTTCAAATACATCATTTACATCTACAAAGGAATTTTACTGTGTACGGTATTGAACTTTCTTGGTCAAATATGTATTAAATTTATGCTCAAATATTTAAAAATAATGCTTTTAAGCGAATCGACTTGTGGTTACCAAGGTATAGGAATCCTGAAAATAACTAGAAACATGCAATCTCTGAAAAATGTCCTTTCATTTGATACCCACATTTACAAATGGGTGGGTCTACCGTATACCGATTTTTTTTAGAACCACAAGTCGGTTCGCAGAAAAACATTATTTTTAGATATTTGAGCTTTTGACTTTATGTCAATATATAGTTGACCAAAAAAGTTCACAAAGTAATATTAATTTGTAGATGTAAATTATATTTATTTCGCTATCACTCCTTCTGGGCCAATCTCTTCATCATAGTAATGGACACCGCCTACTAATGTTCATAATTTGAAGAAAAATCTACATAATTGGACATTTCCAATGCAACAGCAGCAGAATGACTGCACGTTTGTTCAATATTTTTTTTTAATTTGAATATTAAGTTGAATATCAGTTTGTTATAAAACAATATTATATTGTATTCACTCATTTAAAGCAAAAAAACACTGAGTGATATCGATTTGGGGGTAACGAAAGATAGTATGGAAACCATGCATTAAACTAAGGCACTAACATCTTTTTAAAATATTCTTATTGTCATTTATTTTGATTAATTTATGTATATTATTTCTTTTCTAAATATGAAATAAACTAAATGTAAATTTTGTATGCATTATTAAAAACCACATAACGTAAATGCCTCCACCTTCGTTAGATGAATCTAATTCACACGCTGCAAAAAAAAGGGCTCTCCAAAACATAATTTTGCAGGCATTAACATGTATGTTTGGAATTTTATGTAAACATAATATATAATTGACTAATAAATCATTTGTAAACCGGGTTGTATTGAGAATTAAACAGTGTTGTAATGAGCTCCGACTTACATTATAATACCTCGGAAACATTTTTATGTTGCCCCTTAAAATGGTGTATGTTCTAATGGAAACATAATTACTACATCCAAATAAAACAAATATTTGAACCGAAACATAAATATGTTCAAAATAAAACATGATTTTGAACGATCTGAATAAAAATATGTTTACAGTGAAACATATCAGTTGTTTCAGTTCAAAAAGTAGTATGTTTGCATAGAAACATATTTAAATATTTTTGGAAAAATCCTGAAAATAAAATAAAATGTTGTTTTTTTTATTTATTTTTATTAAAAATCTTTAAACATGCACAGTGGGAATTTATAATAATTGAATTCATATACAAATTTTTAAATGCATAAATAAATAATTCGTTTAAAACTGCAAGTTCAAGTGACAGCATCAATGAATGCACAATTGCTCCAGCAGACGCTAAACCAGAGGATCCAGGCTCGCTTTATATTTGGCATAGTAACAGTTGGTCTCAGTTAGAGATGGGCATGTGAGCGTGATTCAGCGTGATTCACGTGAATCACGCGTGATTGAGATTGAATCCTAATTTTGCCCACGTGATTGTGAGTGAGTGTGAGTAGACCAAAAAATACCGTGAGTGAGTGTGCGTGAGTACAATTTTTTCGTGAGTGAGTGTGCGTGATTCAAATATTTCATAAAATAAAAAAATCTTAGTTTTAATTTTTTGCGATTTTATATATTTTTGTTGAACTACAGAACAAGGCTCAGAACTCAGAAGGCTTCGGGAAGACGACTGCCCACATTTCAGAACTATAATATATCAAACCCTTTCTAACGACCGTCATATACCCACCCCTTCTTCAACTCAGAATAAGTTGCAAGGTTTCAGTCAACAATTTATCTAACCTCTTCAAACCGTCCGTACTTAGTATGTGGGATCATGTCAATAGATTTAGTTTCATACGACCGTTCATGGAACGCATTTTTTTTCGATATACCCATTTTTGTAAAAAGTTGAATTTCCAATTTCAACTATACATGATTACTCTGTATTGACTTCCTTTTGTTTATTAATTTTAGTTTGTTCCAGAGGTTTGTGTGGGGTCCCGATTTTATTCGAGTTATAAATGTAGTAACCAAAAAAATCGCTTCAAAAATAGTTTTTCCAAATTCAATTTATACCTGGTTAATTCTACCCCGAACTATTCATTTATTGATAACTAGCCACTATCCGTCGACTAATCTCACCAACAAAGAATAGCAAAAAAAACACGTGATTCAGCGTGATTCACGTGAATCACGCGTGATTGTGATTGAATCTTAATTTTACTCACGTGATTGTGAGTGAGTGTGAGTAGAGCAAAAAAAGCCGTGAGTGAGTGTGCGTGATTAGAAATATTCTTTCGTGAGCGTGAGTGAGAGTGAGTCAAAACTCACTCACGTGCCCATCTCTAGTCTCAGTACAGCACATACCGTAGGCAAGGAATTCACGGAGGCTTTTGTTAAAAAACATGCCGAATTCTGTTTGAAAATCGAAACACTGATTTTTATTTGTGGTTTTATCACATTAGTTTTAAAAAGTATATACTGCACTATTAAATTATATATTATACTTTGTTACTGTTTGTACTTTTTGTAAAACAATTTGTATATTTTTTGTAATTTATAAATAACAAAATTATTACCGACGCCAACACGTTTTCTGAATAAACAATAAAAGACACGTGTGCAGAAAATGCCGATCACCGAGTGTCAGTTTTTTATACAAGAATTAATTTGTTTTCAAACATCAGTATGTTTAAAATGACCCTATAGCTACTTCAAACGACGACAAGACGTAGGTAGAAAATTCTGCTCAACGAGTGCCAACTTCGTATACAAGAAGAATGTTGCAAGAATACACTTATTTAAATCCAATTTCTTTTTTGTTTTTTTTTTTTTTTTAAACATCAATATGTTCAAACGATGGCAAAATATGGCGTAGGTAGAAAATGCTGCACAACGTTGCCAACTTCGTCAGTCCATAAATTATCGAATTAAGACGAGCGTTGCGAACATACGTTGTATTTTGATTGATTAGCATTTTCTGTGTTTCGAAACATAGTTTTAACCAAGTAAATTGCCAAGAAATAGTTTATTCAAATGCAATTAAAATTTTATGTTGGTATTGTAACATATTTGTGGTAATTTCGACAGATTCTGCTGGACATTATAATAATTTTTAAACGTGAACAAAAAGAAATTCAATTTCGATTATAATTTAATTACACTTCATTCCTAATACATGTATGGTAATTTCGTATTACTTTTTAATTACATTCAAGCATATTCAAACAAATCTTTTCTATCCGTGCAGTCTTATAATTTCTTTTTAATTAAACTGCACTAGAATAATTTTGGTATAGTAAAAGTTTCTGCAAATATTGGCACTGATTCTCAAAATGGTATTAGTTTTCTAAATTTGGCTCTAGTTTTCAAGATATAGCCCATTTTTTGATAAATTTTTTAAAAATTCAACAAAAGAAAATACTAAAAGTAACTTTTCGATACTAGACCGATAACACCTTGCGCTACAATATACATATTTGCTTTCACGCGTGAAAAATTTTATTTGCGAAATATAAGCAAAATAAATTAATTTTTTTTCAAATGTAAAACCTATTAAAAAAAATAATTTCTATGCATTTTTATGTAGCGTCATGTATCCCCTTTTAACGCCAGTTACGACTCTTAGTTAAATAGTTATAAATACTAAATTAAATAAAAAAGCAACATTTTTTTTACATGTTAAATTTAAATTTTCTGATATTGTAAAATTTGCATATTTAAATTTAACATGTAAATTAAATTTAGTGCCTCTTTCTGTATTTGAAAACGAAAGATTATTAGACGAAGGTGACGTAATTTTAAATAAATTTCAAAGTTTGAAAATATTCGTTTTGTGGTTCGTTTCGTAATACAGAAAGTGGTATTAAAATTTCGAATGTTTTAAAATCAGAATAAAAAAAGTTTGGTTATTTTTTGAATAACTTTTGGAAACGATTTTTCGTGTTTAATCAAATATTGATATTGTTTTAATATTATAAATATTTATAACAAAAGTGCAAAATTATGAAAAAAATTATGAAAAATTTAAAAGGCCAAAACAAAAATTGGGCCAATTTGTTAAAACTCTGCCACAAATGTATTCAAATATTCCTGCAACTGATCAAATATAATAATAATATTTTGTTGGAGAGCGTAATAATGGAACATAACATAAAATGTCTACTCGATCGCATCCAGTTAATAGTAGAATTTTTCAAGTTAAGATCCACAGCTGTGTTCAGTTTAGAACAAGTAATTTTATATTTAAAGACGTTTGAAAACCTTAAAGATAGTGTTTTAAATGCTTTAAAGAATACTGATTTAATTTGTGGATCCCGGGACTAATCCCAGGATCCCGGGATTGTAATTTTGTAATCCCGAAATCCCGGGATTGCGAAAACGTTCCGGGATCGACATCCCTAGTCCACAGGTCACAATTGACCGATCATGCCATTTTTTTCTGGTTTGAGACAACGTAGATATTAGTTATGTCGATTCCGCGATCCCGGGATTTAGCCTAAAATCAGTCCCGAAATAATCCCGGGATTTATAAATGAAATCCCCGGATTTTCGGGATAAGAGAAATGCTATAAATAGTATTAAAAGTGCTGCTATTTATGAAATTAAAAATTTAAAGCGTTTATTCAATTTTAAACTAAGACACTAACATATGTTTAAACTATTCTTATTGTCATTTTTTTTGATTCATATATGTATTTCATTTATTTCTAAATATGATATATACTAAATGTAAATTTTGTATGCATTAATATTAAAAACTACATAACGTAAGTGCTCCACCTCCATTATCCGAATCTAATTCCGTCTTACAATCTTTATACCCTATACTAAGAGTGAAAGGGTATATTCAGTTTGGTACGCCGTTTGTTACTCCCAGAAGGAAGCATCTCCGGTATGGAAAAGTATATACATTCTTGATCAGCATGATCTCCTGTGTCGATTTAGCGATGTCCGTCTGTCCGTCTGTCTGTCTGTCTGTCCTTCTGTCTGTTGATATCCCTACTTCTTAAAAAATTGAGGAGTTAGATGAATGAAACTGATAACTTAGATTACTTATATACCTATGCAGTATGTGCGAAAATCTGTTCATTGTGACCTGTGATCTGACCATTTATATTAAAATACCTAATATAAAATTTACATCTACAGCTCAATTTTACTGTTTACGTGCTTAGGTAAACTTTTTTGGTCAAATATATCTTGACTTCATGCACAAATACATGAAAATAATGTTTTCCAGCGACTCGACTTGTGGTTCCCAAAAAAAAAACCGAAATTCGGTACACCTACTCATTTGTAAATATGGGTATCAAATGAATGGAAATTCTTCAGCGTTTAAATGTTTGTAGTTATTTTCAAGTTTGGTATTCCCTGGTGACCAATATACTACTTTGAATGGTAACCACACATATATGTATGGCTTAGACCGACTATAATTTTGATAATCCTAACTATCATAATAACACCTACTTTAAAATTTCCCATGTGATCTAACCTTCCCAACTGGTTTTAATTATTGTTGATTTAAAATATAGACAATTAGTGGTAAAAAATTATAGTTCTATAAATAATATTCAAATGAGTTTTATAAAAATATTGATTGAAAAAATAATGTTTAAAAAAAAACCATACCAAAAAACATTATTTTAACCAAAACGACATAATGTTCATAAATGTTAGAAATAAATTAAGTTAAAAGTGCTTTTAAGTCGTGAATGTTTCATTTTGAGTCGTGGAAAATATATATTTTAAACACACATTTAAATATTCACTATAAATTCAAAATTTATTTCAAATTATTATTTAAAACAAAATTTTAATTTGTTTGTGAAAATAATTTTTTTGTTTTGTATAATTAATTCAACTTTAACTTAAGATATTTTTAAAATTTGGTTTTATTTAGTGCCTCTGTCTATATTTCGAAAATAATGTTGTTTAAAGTTAAGTCACTTTGGTCTAATAGTTACACGCATAGAAAAAAATGACGTTTACAAAACGCAGAGCTGTGAATGATTGAATCTTTTTTGGATTCAATCCCAAAAAATTATGCATATGAGTTGGTAATTTTGAAACAAAATCAATGACATCGATTCATTTACTGATTGGTACAAAACAATCAGAATTCTTTTGAAAAAATAGATTGCAATCTTTATTTGTAAAGTCTTATATCAAATTCAGTTTATTTCATTCATTCAGTCTTTTTCAAAAATCTTTGTAAGAATCATGTGCAAATGATCGTGAAAAGTTTCAATAATTTTTCCTATTCATAGGATTTTTCGAAATGTCATGTTATTCATTTGATTCGAATCAAATGAATATGCATTCGATTTTAATTAAGTGAATCAAGTCTTCTGTTATTTATGGTCTTAGGATTGAATTACTTTATTTTGCAAGCAAAGGATTCAATCCCAAAAATACAAAATCATTTGTCAAGTCATCTGATTGCTACAGAAACGACTCGGAAACATATACATATACGGCTCGAAGCAATTGATTTTCAGTTCATTTTTTTGAAATTTTTTTTTACACTCAAGATTTTAAGTAAAACAAAAATTGAAAATTGTCAATTCATTTTTTTAAATCTTTTTGCTTGAAACAAAAACAACTGGAGGTACTTGAAACAAAAACCACTGGAAGTCTGCGCTCATATATCATCAAGAGAGGAAGTGTCTTGGGCATGCATGTGCGAGAGTCGAGTGGCATAGACTTGTTCGGTATATTGTGTGTGCAGCTTGCTGACGTTTAGCTTTCTTTGTGAAGATTTCCGTGAACTTTTCGCAGCACATAAGCAGTGTTGCTAACATTTTTTTTCACATTGCGGCTAAAATGCTGAATTAAAACGGCCAAAAACGACTAAATTACATTTTTAAACCGGTTAAAAGACGGCTGTTTTTTGTTTTATATTTAATTTATTGCAGATAATTTGAATATATAAACAAATTTAATTGAAAAATTTCATGTTAAAAAAGTAGAAATTGGCTAAAATTAAATTTTATAAAATTATTCAAACTAAAAACAATAATTATTAAATAATGTTTAAATTCGATTTAATATTGATATCCCGAGACAAAATTTCTGTAATTTTTCAGGAATATTTCGGGCATATTTCCGGGTAACACACAGATAAATGGAATATTTTGGGAAGTATATAGCAGGTTGTAAAATTTTGTTGAATTTTAATGGCAGATTCACGGCATATTTTCGGATCGGGCAGAAAACAGACAGCTTGTGATACAAACTCCGCATTTGTATGTTTAAAATATGTCGAAAAAATGTTTCTAAACTGCCTCGACCCTGCCAAAAATTTTGTCTTGGGACTTTGATATAGAACTCAAAATATTTAAAACTCGAATTGTGTATTCTTCAGAATCGTTGTCAAAATACAATGTCGCATATTCGTAGACAATTTAAAGTCAACTTAAAAACAAAAGAATACCCTCTATTTTGGAAAATGTTAACAAAGATTAAAATGTCAAAAAGCTAAAGTTAATTTTAAAAGTCAGTCGTCTTTCAAACGTTGAAGAGAACGATTGTAAATTATCACTGCTCATTGTGCAAAATTATGTTGTGTTCAATAACCAAACAAGAAAAAACATTTTTTTTCTAATAAATAACTGTAACAGCAGCTATTTGTTGTTCTCCCGCTAGAAGCAAGTGCTTTTTGCTAGCATGAGTGATGACGACTGCGTTGCCGTCGGTTGGCTGATCACTCCACAAAGAAAAAAAAGAAGGAGTAAATGCAGAATATCAAGCGAAAGCGAATAACTCTTGAAGACAATACCTTAGCTGCCAGTAGTTCAAATAGATTTTTTGTACTTGAGAATAAAGACAATGATCAACTAGATCAGGCATGTCAAACACATTTGGCATCACGAGCCGCATTTGCAATTCAAAAGATGAGGCGGGCCGCATTTGCGTACTATAAGAAAAACAAATTCGCTCGTTTTATACATTTGGTTTTTCGGTTGTAAAAAAAAAATATAATGTTAAGATGATCAAATTCTCAATTGATCTTCGTTAAAAGCGCCGCAGGCTAAATTTTTAAATAACGAAATTTTAAAAATTAGCAACGAGATCGGATTTTTGTTATCCAAGTCACAAATCACGTGGCACACTGGTTACCCATTTTTTTGTAGATTTTCGATATAAACGGACATTCGTACATCTCAAGGGAAAATGTATGAATTTACTTGATTTTTTGTTGCTCAATAGTATTTAAATAGGACTAAACAAATGCAAAAAAATTATATTCTATACGGTAGATCAAAAGATATACACTAAATTTGCACTACGATTTTTTGCTAAAAATAACTTTGTATATGACAATGATGACGAAATGAAAAGTGATGTACTATTCAAGTTTTATAAGTTTACATTTTTTTTTACTATTTTTGAAAAAAAAAATGATATTTTTTATACTGTAGTTTTACATTTTTGGTACTCAAAGTTACGGCCGGGACAGATTTCAATAAGCTGTCAAAAATTTTCAGATTTAGGAAAAGACGTTTCAACTATTTAATAAAAATTGTTGGTTTAATATAAAAATAAATGTATCTTTCTGGTTCCGGACGGAACAACAGGTGACCATGATACAAAAATCAAAATTTTTCCGTTATTTTAGTTTCAATGATTATTTTTAGGCTTTAGAAATATTAATTAATGTTGTCTGAAAAAACAGAAAATAAAATTTTTAATCTGTATGTCTTTAAAGTTAGCTAATTTGGTTACGCAAAGTACACGCATAGAAAAAAAACGTTTATCGGCCGTTTGCGAAAAATGAATTTCTTTTACAAATCCTCTCAACAGTGCCTGTAAAAGTTGACATGTTTGTTGCAAAAAAAAAGAGTTTATGTTAAATGTGGTCTTTATTGTTCTGAAAGGACTTTTCGTTTAACACAAAATTGCTCAGAATACTTTTGCGACAAATGTAAAGAACGATTATATGAACATTGAAATGTATTTGCGAGAATCGAAAAACTTTTGAAAACTGTCAAAATGATAGCATGCCTGCCATCTATGCACGAGGAAGCGGGTTCGAATCCTGCCTGGTGCAATACTTTTTTTTTATTTAATTTTTTTTTAATATTTATTATTATTAATAATATATATTATTATCATATAATTCATCATTATGATATTTAAACATAATTCATTCACCAATAACATATGTTGGATTATTGTACATCAAAATGAATTGCACACTGTTAATGGACAGTGGTCGAATGGAAGTGTACTGGCTTTTGCAATCTGAAGGAAGAGAGTTCAAGTCACCGCCCGGGCAAAGTAAAAATCATGTTTTTTTCAATTAATAAAAATAAATAAATGTTAAATAAATTAATATATATATAAAAAAAAAAATAAATAAACGATAAAAAAAATATTAAAAATTTAATAATAAAAAATTAATGAAAAATAATAAAAAAATAATAATGAGTAAAATAAAACTAAAAAACATTTTTTTTTAATTTTTTAACTTAAAAAAGCATACAAAAAACTCGTTTGGCCCAAACGAAAAAACCGGTTTGGTCAAAAGAACTCCACAAACGAAGTTCTTTTGTCTAATTTTTCGTGTGGAGGAACGTTTGTTTCTATGCGTGTACATGAAAAATTGGTATTGTTACAAGTAGCGTAACTTTATGAGTATTTTTATATGGTACCGTTAACGCAGTAGAATTTTCTTTTCATATTTTTAGATTCACATATTTAAAATTCCAAAACCACCGTTATATTAAAGATTTAAGCATTTTGAATTTTTCGGACGTGGTTGACGTATTTCTGGAAATGCCCATATCGAAAAAGTTTGTTTTTTAAAATACCGTATATAAATTTTATATTTGAATAAACTTGAAAAGAGGGACCCTTATGAATAATTAATATAAATTGCAAGAATAATTACCATTGATTAGATGTTCGTATTTAGCAGTTATGACGAAGTTTGCTTTATTATTTAAAAAAAAAAATGTTAAAATGATTCCAATTCCAGTTAGAGCAAAGCAAGACTCTTGGTTGAAAACTTGTTTTTTTAATAAAAGTCCAAAAATTTATTTCTTGTTTTATTCTGATTGCGCCATTTGATACTGGCACTGATTCCGAAAATGGTTTTGTCCAGGGTCCGTTGGTCCAGTTTTTAGATTTTTGGGTTTTAAGTATTTTTTCTCTCACTTTAATTTTAATAGTCTAAGAAAAACAATAATGTAATTTTCTTTTCGATGTTAGACGTACAAAACTATGCGCTACATATATTTTTTATATATGCAGGTAAAATATAGCCCAGGGATAAATATAACCAAGGGATTTATGAATAAAAAAATATTACTTGATGAAAGAAAGGTAAAAATTATTGTTATGCCATCTACATATAATATTTAAAATGACAATTAGGAAAATAAATTAAGATTATTTTATTAAAAACTAATCAAATTCTCATCAAATATAGATTTTTTTAAATACATTTTTTTAACCAATATTTTTAACCAATATTAGTAATTTAATTTATAATATATGGCATGTTAAATTGGATACATGACGCTGCACAAAAATGCACAAGCTTCAAGGCTCTACGTAATGGCCATATACGTGTAATGGTTGATACAGTGGAAAGATATAGAGCACTTACTGCAAATCTAAAAAATGACAACATTAATTTCCATACCTACCAACTTAAACAAGAAATACCGTTTAGAGTTGTTTTCAAAAATGTACATCACTGCATGCCAACGGACCATTAAAATAAATTTAGAAGAATTAGGACATAAAATAAGAAATATAAACAATATTCGCAGTCGCATAACCAGAAAGCCATTGAACATGTATTTTTGTTGATCTAGAACCAAATAACAACAACTCAGAGAATTTAAAACTACTTTTGTTTTATGCACACAGAAAGGGGTTGTACTTCAACTCAGAAGAGACTTGCAGAGTATCTATTACCTGTTCTCACACGCATTACCAATATTAGCTCCATTAAAACATCTTCACTATGAGCAAGCGAATACTACGGTTCCATTGTCGGTTAGCAAAAATTTTCGAATACGAATCAAGTTTGTTTAATTATAGAGGTTCTACATAAATCAAAATTATACAAAATTAGTACCGCCAATAAGTTAATAATTAAGGCTGTTGTGTGATAAAGAATGAAGCTGATCCTCCTCATCACGTATGTGCCAAAGATATCCATTCTAATTCTAGATTTGGTCTCGTTCAGCCTTTGTGCGGAGGCGACCCAAGAGCTGATGGCGAATTTTTCCGTATATGTAGGTAGTTCAAGCACATGTTCTGGTCCAAATGGATTATTCTCAGATCCAGCACGTGTTAGTTCGTCAGATGTTTCATTGCCCGAAACTCCTTTATGGCCCGGCACCCAAATCAGTTTCATTGTATTGTATTTACCAACACAATTAAGACGTGATCTACATTGACGTACAATTTTGGATGTGATGACCGGGTTGTTCAAATCCATAAGAGCAGCTTGACTATCGCTGCAAACTGATATAGCTCTGTTCTGCCATATATTATCCGCAATGTAGTCCATAGCCATAAGTATAGCATAAACTTCGAGGCATTGTCGCCTAAGACGAAATGAAGTCTGCGGTTATCCGGTTCCACAAACACTCCACCACCAGATCCCTGATCGGTTTTGGAGCCGTCAGTGAAAATGCGGTGTGACTCTCTACCTGGCTCACAGTCAGGCGTTAGCCAGTCTTGAATGCCAGGGTGGTAAACCTCAAAATTTCGTCTTGGTAATATTAGACAGGTGTCTAATGGATTGTCGAGTGTAATGCCAGAGATATTCCAAGGAACATTAAACCAGCCTTTCATGGCTTCGCCTCTGATGAAGATGTCAAGTGATGGTAGGTTTAAGATTGCATTCAGTGCTGGACCAGGTGTAGTGGGAAAAGCACCCGTGACAACCAGACACACGGTTCTCTGAATCTTGGCAAGATTAGTTGTCACGCACTTTCGCGACAGCTTTTCCACCAGACTACCGATACATATGATATCATCGGTAAATCCATAAGGATTTGCTCGGCGATAGTCCCCATGTCTTCTCAAAAATTCCTCTACATTACCAGAAGGCATTCAATTCTCGCGAAATTTTATTTTCAACATGTTTTGTCCAAAGTAGTTTACTATCTAGAGTTAGGCCAAGATTTTTTACTTTGTTAGCCAGAGGAATAGTGTAACCCTTAAGTACTGGTAGAGATAATCCTGTCATTATTCTTTTCCTAGTGAAGAGAACAATCCCTGTTTTGTGCGGGTTGACGGAAAGTCCGTTTGCAGTACACCAGCTGTCAATTCGGTTCAATGAGTTTTGTGTTGTAACACAGACCTCATTGAGGGAAAAGCCTGTCGCAAGAATGGCAACATCGTCTGTATAGGCCTGGGAATAAACACTTGGTCCATCAAGATCATTGAGCAGAGAGTAAACCAGCATATATCAGAGCAGGGTGGAGAGAATTTCTCCTTGAGGACAACCTCTAGTCACCTCTGCCATAATATACTGACCGCACTCCGCCACAGAGGTGATGGTCCTAAACATTAGCATTGACCTTAGCCATTTGACCAATTTTTCATCTATTCCACGCCTTCCAGCTGCGTCACACATTCCATCAAAAGTCGCATTATCAAAAGCACCCTCGATGTCAAAAACATCTTTCTCTAAAAAGCATGCTTGATCCGACCAACCAAATGTTGCAATACTGTTTCACAGGATTTTCCACGTTGGTAGGCATATTGTCTTGATGATAGTGGGTACCTTGACAACGATGTTTTTCTGATGTGCAACTCAACTAGTTATACCCTACACTAAGAGTGAAAGGGTATATTCAGTTTGGTACGCCGTTTGTAACACCCAGAAGGAAGCATCTCCGGTATGGAAAAGTATATATATTCTTGATCAGCATGACCTCCTGAGTCGATTTAGCGATGTGCGTCTGTCCGTCTGTCTGTCTGTCTGTCTGTCCGTCTGTCTGTCTGTTGAAATCCCTACTACTTTTAAAATTGAAGAGCTAGATAAATGAAACTTATAACTTAGATTACTAATATACCTACGCTGGGCGAGATCGGTCCATTGTGACCTATGATCCGACCACTTATGTTCAAATACCTCATATAAAATGTACATATAAAGATCAATTTTTATGTATACGTGCTTAGGTAAACTTTTTTGGTCAAATATATATTGATATCATGCTCAAATACATGATAATAATGTTTTCCGGCGAAAATACTTGTGGTTCACTTGTAAATATTGGGTATCAAATATGGGTATCAAATGAATGGAAATTCTTCAGCGATTGAATGTTTGTAGTTATTTTCAGGATTCGTATACCCTGGTGACCTATATATCACTTGGAATGGTAACCACACATATGTGTAGGGTGTTCATAGTCGGCTTAGACCGACTATAATTTTGATAATCCTAACTATCATAATTATACCTACTTTAAAATTTCCCATGTGATCTAACCTTCCCAACTGGTTTTTTCTAGACACTTTAGTATGAAGGATATCATTCTAATGCGTCTGAAGCTCTTGGCTATGGAAAAGTCTTCTCTTCCAACTTTAGGAATGAAGGCTACTTTAACTAAACGCCAGGATGTCGAAATGATTGCCCATGCGAGACTTGCTCAAAAGATCTTCTTAGGCATGGTAGCAATTGTGTTATACCTTCCTGTAGCATGACTGGGTAGATGCCATCCGACCCAGGGGACTTGAAGCCATCAAAAGAGGCCACTGCTTAATGGATAGCTTCATCGTACACAACCAATCTGGCAACCTGCCAGACATGTTTTGTCACATTTGAGTTGTTATTGCAGTCCCTAGTGCTAGGATTACAAAGTAGCCCTATGTGGATTTGATTTCCCGGAAAGTAAGTCTCAACTAGGACACTGAGTGCCTCTGTCTTAGACTCAGTATACGAGCCAACTGGTCTCTCAGTGAGTCTAGTAGGGCAGTTCGGTCTCTTTTAAGAAACTTGACCAATCGGCTTGTCTCACTGCAGGATTCGATGCTACTGCAGAAGTCCTTATACGAAACACTTTTCGATTTACGAATTAGTTTCTTATATTCTTTCTGCTTAGCTCGATAAAGAAACCAGTCAGAGTCTAAATTGCTCGTTAGGGCTATATTTAAAAGCTTTCTGGAATCCTTGCGCAAGATTTCAAGACAAGCGTTCCATCAAGGAACGGGAGGTCTAGATAACTTTTTTCCTACCGGACATGTTCGTACAAAAATAGAATTTATGACATCGTTCATAACTTGAACGGACGTCTCAATACTTTCTTTGGTACGAATTCTGACAGGAATATTGAGGGAATTCTCAAGTTCATGTCTGAAGCGTGCCCAGTTCGTTTTTCTAGAGTTTCTTACCGTCATAGAGGACAGCACCTCTCGGTCGGTATGAATTTCGATATACCTGTGGTCCGATAAAAAAATCTAATTTCAGAACCTGCCAGTTTAAGATTGACTCTCTCAGTCTATAGGTCGACAAACATCCTGTCTTCTAGCAGTCACAAACGTAGGTTTATTACCAGTGTTGTGAATGTTCAGATTGGAGGTCATGATGAAGTCAAGGAGTTTGGTACCTCGTGCTTTGCATTTGCTGCTGCCCCACACAGTGTGTTGAACATTAGCGTGAGAGCAAAGAATAAGGCCAGTCTCCTTAAGATCACAGTTCTCTATGAGCTCAACAATTGTCTTTAGCGGAGGAGGCAGTAGTGACTCACTACTAGTGAGTCTTAGGGGAATTAGCCTGAGACGACAATCAGATCCATCCACTATCGCTTTCATAGCTCACTTTAGCTGCAACCAGGCCTTGCCCACAGAATTGGGTTCACTTGGTGAAAGAAAAAAAGGGTTTCGATACTATAAGACAACTTCTAGGCCTTACGGCTTGCTCTTCGTGGTGAACTACGTGTTTCACCAAGACCACATATGCGTTTGTTTGTGATCCTGCTAAATGAGTTAATTGCCTTCAAGATCACGCAACTAGCTATAAAGGGTGTAGAATTAACTAAGAATTAGTGGCTAAAAAAATTTTATTTCAACAGCAATTTTTTCGACACCAAGAACAGTTCACACAAGCGGAACCGAAAATCCAAACCGATTGTCCTATGCTCAAACTCTAAAAGAAAATGTTAATGTAACACAAAATGATTCAAACCCTTTTGAAAAAATTGAAGCATTACTTACCAAACAGTTTTAATTAACAAATAACCGGCTAAATATGTTGTCAATTTTATTAAATAAATTATGCAAAACAGCGCAGCCTCCACGTCACGTGCAATTAAGCCGAGCATAAGGCGATAATGAAAAATAAAAAACAACTGCACAAAAAGGAGCATAGAAAATACAACACAAAGTAGGTAGGTAGATATTTGAGTATTTGTGTATGATCGTATGTGTGACCTGTAACTTTTGACCATTCTATAAATAGATATTTTTATTTACTAACACGTCATGCCGCATGACGCGCAGTGATTATTTTGACAACTCGTCGCGACGCGTCGATAGTCGATGATAGCATATACAATTCTTAGTTTTTATTAAATAAACTCCAAAGAAACATACGCCGTAGGTACTTAGCATCGCTCAAACAAACAGCAGCAATATGCAGCAACAGCAAGAGTAGATATAAAATAAAATGTAAGTAGTTAAAAAAATAATAAAATAATTTAAAAAAGTAATAAAATAAAAACAAAAATACAAGAAAATAAAAAAAATATTTATTTTTTCTATTTTTAAATAGTTTGAAGTTCATAAATATCATTAATTTTTTCATATTGTTACGAAAAGAGGTAATTTGCTCCACTGTGCAAGCAATCAACAATAGTAAATGAGACGCAAGACAATTCAGCGCACTAAGCAATGTGTTAGAAAGGGACGGAAGATCATTCAGCGCACTAAGGCAGTGTGCGAGAAAGAAATGGAAGATCAGCGCATTAAAACACATGAGTGCGAATGAGATGGCAATAGCATGCGTCATTCACGAAACGATTAGAAGGTTCTCGAAACAAGTCGAAGCTTGTCGAAACGTCTCGAACTGATGCATGCAGTATATAAGGCCGCGCATCTGAGGCACTGTACTTCAGTTGTGATTTAATAGTGAACTAGTGCGTCTCGTGAGTGAACTTTGTAAAGATAAATTGTAGTAATTCAGCAGTTGATATAAGTGATTATTTAAATAAATAAAGTTAATTAATAATAGTTGAAATAATACTAGTTAAAACCAAATATTAGTGCGATATTATTTTGTACACAATCCAGCGATACGAACTCGTAGAACAGTTTTCCGTAGACTGAATTTTCGTAACAATATATATGACACGGATCGAAAAAAGTTCTAAAATCCAGAGGTGTTGTATTTTAAAAGGTCCTTCTTCTAGGACTTAAACTTGATCCTATTTATACTTACTGAGTCCTTTTTACTTTCTTTATATTATTTAAAACAACCGAGTCTTTTTACTTCAAGACACTTTATTTCGCTTTAAAAGTTGGTTACACTTATACTTAACACTTATTTGTAGACAGTTCAGCTTATCGAAAACAATTGATTCTTAGTCTATACTTAACTTCTACTTAACACCTCGTATTCTTATAATTTCACAATAAATTGAGTAATTTCTTCATGCTAAAATAACTTAGTCAGCGTATTTATAATTTCACAATAAATTGAGTACTTTCATCATTCTAAAATAACTAAGTCAGCGTTTATCTGAGTGACCTATTTAACGTGGGCGTATTTACCTGTGCTATGTTAAGCGGTGTGCGCCAATACAATTAAATGCTGTTTGTGTTTAACATGCATAATGCTTAACCCTAAAAGTATGCCGTAAAGAAAAATATACTGATTATGTTATATTGTGGATCATAAGCACGCTGTAAGTTCCACGATTATGATACACAACAGTGGATCATATGTAAGTTGTGAACTCTACGATTATGATACACAACATACCTCCCCCCTTATTGAAAAAAAAAATATATTATTATTAAGAAGAATAATAGTTTTTTTTTTTGTATTATTTTAATTATTTCTGAAGAGAAAATTATTATTAAAAAGAATAATAGTTTTTTCTTTTTACATTGTTTTATGTGGTATAAATTACGTTAAGTTCTATTAGTTATGAAGTTATGATCTTTACTTATATAATATTTAATGGATATTAGTAAATTAAGAGTTGTAATTTCCAGTTATATATAATAAAAACCTGGTCCCGATGTTTTCGTTGCTGACTGCTGCTGTTCTGCGGTAGTAGTTCGATGCGTTGTCGTTGTTTCTGACGTATTGGCTTCTATTTCATGTGACTTCGTTCGTTGGCTTGCTATGGGTGTTGTGGTGTTTGGTTTCTGCGTTGTTGATTTCCGCAATGAACCGATTTTTTCGAGTGGGGATTTCTTGCTGGGAAATGTATTTGACACCATTTCAAGGTTTTTCTTAGCCGCTTCTACATCTATTGTTGCTATTGGTGATTTATTTGTATTAAATTCATCGGCTTTTATTGTCGCTTTATTTTTAATTGTCGAGTAGTAATGTATGTATAATTCATATGCCGCTATTATTATTATTATTAGTATCAGCATTAATATGCCGTACGACATACCGGTTTTCGTCATTTCATTTTGACGATTAAGTAATTCTTTGCGTTCCTGGTTATCAGTTAATTGTAGTAATATTTCGTCGAAATCACGATGCCCATCTCTTAATGCTGCTCTTATTTTGCTGTGATCTGACACCAAGATCGGTAACGATGTTTGTGATATATTTGAATATGCTAATGATGACCAATTGCCTTGTAAATTTTCTATCATAACCGTATGTTCTTCCTTCTTGTATGTTATATTCCTAATGCTTTGATGTGTAAACTCGTATGGCAGTATCATTTCTTTGTTGTGTATGTTGCAAGCTTCATTTATGGACATCCAACCCAGGCCGGATAGTGTCAATGTGGCTATATTTGACCCACAAACTGCTTCGAAAAAGGTTGGTGTATTGAATTTATACAACCATGTGTTTGGTGTCCATAGTTTAACTACTAGGCCAGAACTCCTTTTGATTGCAACATGTTCACAGGTATCTTTAATATCTGTTCTGTGTTGAATCAGCGCGACTTCACATAGTGTGTTGCTAGTTGTTAGTATGGTTCCTGGACGTTTGCATAGTGTAATTTCTTTGTCCGTATGTTGGCTAACCAAAATGCATTTGCTGTGATCTTCATTCGATAGACCTATGTATTTGCTCCGGTCTTCTGCTTCTGATATGTAGTCATATGTTGTTTTAACCAATGCATCCCATTCTTCATTAATATTTGTGGGTATTGGTTAAATTCTATATAATGTGAACAACAAATCATCAGGTAGTGGTGTCTTGATGACTATTATTAGGCCGTCTGTGTCTGGGAAAATTCGTACTGTTGATGCACGGTGCATTTCGAATGATTTTTGTATGAACCACTTCGCCTTTCCTCTTAACGTGAGACTAGTCAGCATTTCATCTAACTCGCTCTGGTCTATAATTGTCGGGTGTAATCGTCCCTTGTATAGATCATCTATGATTGCCATTTCCATCTGCTGTTGTCCTTGAATTTTGATTAGGTTTGCATTAATTGTAGATTGAATTTCCAAGGTATCCATCATGAATAGTAAATGACTAACTTGTTGGTTTATTTTTTCATTTATGTATTTTTGTGTTCTTATTGTTATGTTTAACACATTTTGTAGATTTTCGACTTCCTTCAAGGAATTCAGTAAGGGTTCTGCTATCTTGTTATAATTTGATGAAATCACCGTAATTTGTCTTTTCATTATTTCGTATGTTTTATGTTCATTTTCATCAATATTATTCAGGTGTTTATAGATAGTTTCTCTTTCATTATTGTCCATCAGTCCAAAAGCCCAGTTGAATCCTTCTCCAATGAAATTGAGTGATCTCTTTTGTCGGTTACTCTTTATTGTGCGCTTAATAATTTCTTCATTTTTCTGTAGTGTGGCTATTATTGCCGTGGTCTCCCGTGTTGCTGCTATACATGATCTTTTTATGCTGGGTCCGTTTACATTGGTGCTCATTTGTTCGCACATTGTGTTTGCCGTGATTATGTATTTGTTTGTCAGCTCCAGGAAATCGTTCAGTTGTAGCGGTTTAAACTTGGCTACTATCGTCTATTCATCATTGTAGAACAAAGCATCGGTTGTCTTCTCAAAGAATAATCTTGTATCATTAATTGATGTCTGTGTGATGTTGACTGCTTCATTGGCTGCCAGCATCAGGACCAGTGTGACAATTCTAATCATTATATTGGTTTCGCTCTTTATTGCCTATCGTAAAGAGAAAGAGAAGAAATTCCATTTTTTTTTTTTTTTTTTTACATATTTAATGGATTCCTTGATCATATCATATAGTTTTCTTATAAATATTTCTTATTTTACCTTAATACATCCTGTTAAGGCTATGGCCATAATTATACCTTAATTAGTTATAATAGTTAATTTACATATGTGTCAACATTTACTATATGATTTTGTTTAGAAACATATATGTTTGGATATGTTTCTGCATTATTGCAATACAAATTGTTTTATTTAGAGTCCCAGTAGTACATGGTTAAATGCTAGTCATATTCAACAATACTCAGCTATTTACTCATGCACCAACTCATAATTTTTTTTTAAATATTAAGAAATAAGCGCGCGCGACTTCTTAGCATTACATAAATGTATTTGCTATATTAAGTTGTTAAATATTTATTAACAACTTAAATATTTATTAACAACTTATTTATTTTCATTATTTAAAACGTTTGATGAATTTAAAACGTTTGTTAGTTTGTTAGTTTGCTATATTAACGCATATCTGCATTAATATATTTAGTTTCATGAATGAAAATTATGTTAATGATAAAAAATATTAGGCAGTTTTGTCGCTGCACTACCGTATCTCGTTTCAGTTCCAGTACGTTAGTGGCTTCTGCCTGTAAAGTGCTGAAGTGCATTTAATCGTTTAGCATATGCATATATTCAAGCCTTCTATATTAATATGAGCTGGGAGCATTGCGCTCTATGCGCAATGAATCTTTTTGTTTAAAATGCCATTGAGGTAGGTACTGACCTATCACAATTTTAATGACAACGTAATTTTTATACCTTGCAAATTCGTACCTCAAATAATAATTTGATTTTTTTATTTGTTTATATTCAATGCTTGTCATCTTCAATTAATACATAGCTATTTTTCTCTGCGATTTGTATTTTGGCAATATTACATGAAATTTTTTGGATTTTATAAATTATTTAAAATTAATTTATTTAATATCTACATTTAAAAAAATATATAGTTTTTCTCTATTCTTTATTTATTTTGTAGTTTCAATTTAATTTCAATATGTAATACTTAGCTAATCTGTCCTGCACTAACTATTTGACTTTATTTCAATGATGTTAAAAATTATTGGTTCTTGTTGCAGACAGTGTTTATTTCATTCTACGTAACTATACTGTTGTATGCTTTTAACAAATTATTATGAAATTTTTTCCCTTTACCCTTGATACAAATCTCAGTCGTTACAGGGCTTATTATTGAAAGTACCTCGTAGGGTCCTACCCAAACTGGTGAAAATTTATTTTTCCTATTTTGATTTTTTAGTAAAATTTTATCGCCTATTTTGAAAATTATTGGGTGTACTGAGCTATCATAGCTTTGCTTAGATTTTTCTTTGGCACTGGCTTGATTTTGTCGCACGATTTCGTGTGTGCGTTGAATTTGGTATTTTAATAGCTTGTTGCTATCATCGGTATTATATACTGGTGAGCATTTGCGTTTAAGATTGGTTGGCATTTCAAAATCGTAACCGTATAAAGTACGGAAAGGCGTTTGCCCGGTGGACATATGCATTGTATTATTGTGTACATGCATTGCTGTATTTAACCACTGGTCCCAGTTTGATCCATCCTCTTTCGCAAAACTTCGTAAATACTCTGCTAATGGTCGGTGGCTTCGTTCCAAAGAGCCGTTGGCCTGTGGATGATATGGCGTAATATGTAACTTTTTAATTCCTAACAATTTACACGTGTCCGAAAATAATTTTGAAACAAAATTTGAACCATTGTCGGTTATCAATACTTTTGGTATATTATGTCTTGTAATAATTTCGTCGTAAAATGCTTTTGCTACAGTGCTTGCTTCTGCGTCTGGGATAGCTACGCAGCACATATATTTTGAAAAATCATCTTGAAAAGTTAATATATATTTATTTCCAGATATAGTTTCCGGTAAAATACCTACAAGATCCATGTATACTTTATCGAATGGTCGTACAGGCGTATCAGTTAAAACCATTGGCATTTTAGTAAGCCTAGAACTTTTATTTACTTGGCATTTTTGACAATTCTTAACGTAATCTTTTATTTGTTTCTGCATACCTTTCCACTTAAATTGTTTTCTGATTCTAAGATATGTTTTCACTGCGCCCTGGTGACCTCCTAATGCTGAGTCATGAAAGTCTTTTATAACAGTTTTAATTTCCTCTGGGTCAGTTAATAGTAGACTTGAGTTTAATTCGTTCTTGGTATCTGTTGTTATTTCATCCAGTACTGGCGTGCTCACCTGTTGTTTGTTTTTTGAAGTTTGATTATCTAATTTATTCTGTGTGGTCTTAGACCGTGTTTGGACCGCAGTAATATCTGGTTCTGGATGTGGAATTCTACTTAAAGCATCTGCGTTCAAATTCTGTTTACCTGGTTTGTAAGATATTTCGTAATCATATTCTGATAATTTATGCCTGAAACGGGCTAACCTTGATGTCTGATCTTTGAGATTTGCTGTGCTACGTAATGGTTGATGATCTGTATAAATTTGAAAATGTCGGCCTAGAAGATAAGCTCTAAAATTTTTTGTTGCCCAGACTATAGCTAAAAATTCCTTTACAATGGTGGAGTAATTTTTTTCTGCTCCATTTAAGGCCCTACTAGCAAATGCTATTGGTCGGTCGCTCCCTACTTTGCCTTGTGACAGTACCGCACCTATTGCTTCGTTACTTGCATCTGTTGTAAGTAAAAAAGGTTTTGTAAAATCTGGATATGCGAGAATGGGTGGTGAAATTATTGACTCTTTTAATTTAATAAATGAACTTTGACAATCGTCTGTCCAAGCGAATTTAACATCTTTTCTAAGTAATTTATTAATTGGTAATGATAATTTTGTCATATTGTTTATAAATTTTCTGTAATAATTAATTAATCCCAAAAACGCTTGTACTTCTTTTTTATTTCTTGGTACCGGAATATTTTTCACGCATTCAACCTTTGAGGGGTCTGGCAGAGCACCTATTTCCGAACATTTATGTCCTAAATAGACAACTTCGCGACGCAAAAACTGGCATTTTTCTGTATTTAATTTTAGATTGTGTTCCCTTAATTTCTGCAATAATCTACTCAACCTAAACTCATGTTCAGCTAAATTCTTTCCGTACACCACTATATCATCAAGATAAACAAAGCAATCGATACCCTGTAAACCTGTTAATATGTGATTCATTATTCTTTGGAAAGTGGCTGGAGCCCCTGTTAAACCAAAAGGCATTCTGTTAAACTCGAAATGACCAAGACCTGTACTAAAAGCTGTTTTTTCCTTATCCCCTTCTTCAACTAGTACCTGATGATAACCACTTGCCAAGTCTAAAGTTGAAAAATAGCGACTGTGACCTAATTGGTCTAATATTTCGTCTATTCGAGGAATCGGAAATACCTGTTTAATTGTCACATCGTTTAATTTACGGAAATCTATAACTAGCCTCCATTTTTTGTTACCGTCCTTGCCGCTCTTCTTAGGAACTAGCAACATCGGTGAATTCCAGGATGATATGCTTGGCGATATAATGCCGTCATCCAACATTTTACTAACCTGTCTGTTGATTTCATCTCTATGTGTGTGTGGCAATTTGTATTGCTTTTGATTGATTGGTGGTTGGTTCCACTGTGTTATTATTTCATGTTTAAGTACTGGCGTGTATGTTAATTCATCGCCATCTAAATGAAAAACATCATGATACGAAATACACAGATTTTGTAAAGATGTAATTTCGTCTTTATTCAAGGTTCCATCAATTTTTATTTCCTCTAATAATTTGTTAATTCTGTTCGTAATGTTTACTGAATTTATGCTATTTATTGTAGAATTGTTGGTATCCGATTCCTTATACTGATTGAAATTCGAGAATTTTGGTTTAAAAGCACTGTCTATTATAAATTCTTTTTCTGTAGCATTTAATACGGACACATAAACTCTATTTTTGCTAACATTCGATATGCTTTCGCCCAAATATACTCCTGGACAAATTTCTTGTTTATGTATTAAGACGATTGGAATTTCTGTTTTTAAACGTAATGATACTATCTTTGCGGTTCTAGGTTCTACTTTTAATTCCTGATTTATAAAAATATTTTCCATGTCAGCCCGTGTCCTCATGGGTAGTTGTATAGTATTGTTTTTATCTTGATCATAAAATATTAACTTCTTATCTATGGCATTTATTATGGACCTATTCCATATTATTCCATCAGCGGGTATTCCTTGTTCAAGTGCCACTACATGCATCTTTAAACGGAACCACTCTATACTATTGTGTTGAATATTTATTGTCCCTAAAGTCCTTACGCATCTCCCAAAAGCACCACTAAAGTCCTTCTGAGTATTTTTATCAAAACCCGGAAGTCGTATCATCGAACCCTCCTTTACTATACTAGCATCTGCTCCCGAATCTACCAGTAATATGAGTTTTCCATTTTTAGCATCCTCACAAGGTACTTCGATGAAAACATCACTTACATTAGGTAGTTTGAAATAGTCACCCTGCCTACTGCATATTATACGATTCTTTCTTTTACTAAACTCACTCATATGACATCTAATCTTCTTATCATATTCTATAACGAAATTTTCAAAACTTTTTGATATTCTTGATAATATGTTTTTTACTTTATACCCTACTGCTTCCTCTCCAAAGGTTCCCTTATACTTTTCATATTCTGCTAATTTTATTATTTTGTTCCCCAGTGTAATCGACACAATACCTATAAAGTGTATGATATAAACTAATAATCCTACTACTGCATTACAAACCAAACACGGTGGCTCAACATATGTATCAACGGTCACACCCGACGTTTGATGAACAATATTATTTTCACCCATTTTTTCCTCTTTCAACTTCTCCTTACAGAGCAAACACGGTGGCTCAACATATGTATCAACGGTCACTCTCGACGTTTGATGAACGATATTTTCCCCCACGATTTTTTGGTTGTTATTTGAAGCTGCGGTAGCAAATGTGATCACAGGCTCCTTTGGTGTATGATCCACTATTTCTACCTTTGACCTAACTTTACTAATGTTAACGGGACCCCAGCTTATTGGCCTTGGCTGGGCCCGTGGTAGTTTCCCCTATTGTGAGCATTACTACCGTTTGGCACAACATTTTTCTTGGCGTGGCAATCCGCTATCATATGGCCGACTTGACCACACCCATAACATGCCTTATTATTTCTGTATGTTCTATTAGGTTCGTTATTGTTATTACTATTGTTATTTCTAAACGGATTATTATTTCTATTATTTTCATTACCATTATTAATATTATTATTTCTATTATTACGAGTATTACTGTCTTGCGGATTCTGATTTTGCTGCTGTTGGTGTTGATAGCCGTTATTCTGAAGTCCTCTATAACCCCCTTGGTACTGCTGATTCTGAAATGGTTGTTGTTGGTTCACCTGGCGTTCTTCCAGTCTATTTGATCCACATCTCCAACTCGATTCATGTCCGTATTTCTCGCATTCTCTGCAAAATGGTGTATTTTTTCGCAAATAACAGTCATCCCTTGTGTGTCCTGGTCTTGTGCAAAATGAACAGACTGGCCCCTTTTTCATGGCACCCCACGTAATCCCATTATTTCTATTTTGTTGACTTTTACCCCTATCTTGTCGTGAATTTCTAATATCAGTTTCTTGATTATTTTTACTAACTGAGGCTCCATTCGGTCTTTTTTCAAAACTATACAGTTCCTCCGGTAATCTCGGCCCCCGCAGTATTGTGGCTTCTGCCCTTAACGCTTCGTCTAATAAATCATTTAAATTATCTGCCTTGCTACTCAACAGTAGTATCTTTACAGTCGGGTCACTCACTCCCACTTTAAATGCTGTTAGCACAGAATTTAATAGTTCCGTGTTAAAAATATCTGTTGGCAGGTTTTTCTTTTTGTACATTGTATCGGCTATGTCGTTTGCGTTCGACTGCAATACTTCTAAACGCCTTGCAAACGCCCTTAAACTTTCCCCTCCACCTTGATATGCCTGTCTTATGTTGTATTGAACTGAATCTAATGTGGTCACCTTTAAATATGTGCTTTTAAGTAATTCAAACAACTCATCTAAATCATTTATATTCTTGTTCCTCACTAATTCGTATGCATCTCCATCAAGACGCAGTTTAATACAAATCATGAATTCCTCCTGATTTTCTTCAGTTATTTTAAGGTTCGCTGCCTTACAACCGTCTATAAATCTAAGAAGCTCCGTTTTTAGGAACGGTGAATCTTCGCCCTTGAACACCGGGACCAGATTTCGTACGCATTTCGAAATATCGTCTGTCGGCATTTCAATTATTGTTATATCTTTTGTTATGCTTTCTAAATTTTCTTCTATTCTTAAAGCTTCTTTATGGTATAACGATGTTTCGTGTGCTAAGTTTACTTCCGCCTCTAAAAATCTGATTTTCGAATCCAATTCCCTTACTTTGTTATTTGCCTCTTCGACTGATTCGAATTCTAACCTTGGTTGCTGACGTAGTGCCCTAGCTACTGATTCATCAGAAATATCTTTATCTTTCAACAATGCTCTTAATTTTTCGTTTTCCGCCTCTATACCGCAGGCGTGGTCTAACAACTCCTGTTTTTCTGCTAATTTATCGTTTATTTTTTTAGTTAATGCAGCAAATTCGCCTTTCCAGCCTTCTATCTCTTTTATTTTATTCTCACTTTTGTGTTCCAAGAAATATATTAATTCTTCGAACACGACATCTACTCCTTCTACTTTAGAAAAAACCTTTGTGTTATTAACTTTATTTTTTATTAATTGTAAATGTTCTTTATTATTTACTTCGAGGCTAATTTGAGCCCACAATTTATCCGTAAACCTGTCCAATTGCCCTAGTATGTTTCCGTATGCTAACTGTAATTGTTCCAATTCCGCCATATATTTATCAACGCCAAAAAAAATTCCAATTTATTTCCTAGAACACTCAACAGTTCACGTAGCTCCACAATGTTATAAAAAAAATATTATAAATTTTTTTAAATCTGTTGACTAAAATCAGATATTTTATAATAATGTAAAATTTTTAATTAAATTGACCATGATATTAAAATAAAAAAAATATTTCAAATTCACAAAATCTTTAAAATGTTATTTTATTCTCATTTAAATTTTAAAATGAAAATTATATTTTAAATGTTCTAAAAATTTTTTAAATTTAAAAAAAAAAATTAAAAATTCCGTTTCATATTAATTTTAGAAATAATTTTATTTACTTATCTGAGTTTAATATTAAATAAATTACCTATTTTCTTTTTATTTCGTTTGTTATTTAATTTTAATTTCCATTTGTATATTTATTCATTCGATTTGTATTTATTGCTTTATTAAACACTGTAATAATTGTTTAAATTTTCTGCTGTTACTCACGTATTTTCAAAACAAAAAATTAAATAATCACCATTTATTTTGTTATTTTTAGTCCTTTTCTTCCTTCTATCGTCCTTCTTCTCTCGGTCCCTGAGAGCGTTGTTTGAGAAACCGGCTGCGCCAAAATGTTGTATTTTAAAAGGTCCTTCTTCTAGGACTTAAACTTGATCCTATTTATACTTACTGAGTCCTTTTTACTTTCTTTATATTATTTAAAACAACCGAGTCTTTTTACTTCAAGACACTTTATTTCGCTTTAAAAGTTGGTTACACTTATACTTAACACTTATTTGTAGACAGTTCAGCTTATCGAAAACAATTGATTCTTAGTCTATACTTAACTTCTACTTAACACCTCGTATTCTTATAATTTCACAATAAATTGAGTAATTTCATCATGCTAAAATAACTTAGTCAGCGTATTTATAATTTCACAATAAATTGAGTACTTTCATCATTCTAAAATAACTAAGTCAGCGTTTATCTGAATGACCTATTTAACGTGGGCGTGTATACCTGTGCTATGTTAAGCGGTGTGCGCCAATACAATTAAATGCTGTTTGTGTTTAACATGCATAATGCTTAACCCTAAAAGTATGCCGTAAAGAAAAATATACTGATTATGTTATATTGTGGATCATAAGCACGCTGTAAGTTCCACGATTATGATACACAACAGTGGATCATATGTAAGTTGTGAACTCTACGATTATGATACACAACAGAGGGAATCAAGAAGTATACGGAGTGGTATACAGCTAAACCGAAAAATTCTTAATTTCAAGAAATGGATTTTCTTAGTTGTCAAAAAAGTAACTAAGTCGAATTATTCTTGGATTCAGTTATTAATTTCTTGGGTATCAAAAAGTAACTAAGTAGAATTATTCTTGGATTTAGTTATTAATTTCTTAGGTATCAAAAAGTAACTAAGTAGAATAAACCTTGAATTCAGTTATTAATTTCTTAGGTATCAAAAATGTTGTTGTTGTTTTCGTCCCAAAATTTAAATGCTATCCAGACAAATTGTATTTAGTTACTTTTTTGATACCTAAGAACTTAATGTCTGAATATCTAGAAAAATTTGGCTTAGTTACTTTCAACAGACAGACAGACAGACTAACAAACAGAGGGCGACCAGACTCCGCAGTAAGTGTCTTGGCTTCTAAATCTACTCGTTCATGTATTACTTTTTTGATGTTTGTACTGAATCACACTCGTAAAAAAAACCATGCACTCGCATTTATTTGATTTGCTTTAGAAATAGCAAATACAACTCAAATTTGCACTCTTACATACTTACTTAAATGGACTACAACCGTGGGTCGGTTTTGGCCGCTGAGAGGAAGCCGCGTCAGTCGGATCTGCTTTGCGCGCGCTGAGGCCAGTTAGAAATACCAAACTTTGCCAAGTTGTACTCAACTTGGTCTTTCCAACGCAGATTTGGACGTCCTCTTCTAAGCTGTCCACCTTCGAGTTTCGATTCAAGCACCTTCTTGGCTGGAATGTTTTCATCCATTCGTTCGACATGACCTATCCAGCGAAGCCGCTGGATCTTGATGCTCTTGACTATGTCAATGTTGTCGAATAACTCATACAGCTCGTGGTTCATCCTGATTCGATACTCGTTAGCAAAGCAGATAGGGCCAAAGATTTTACGGAGAATCTTTCTCTCGAACGCTCCCAGTACTCTCTCATCGGTGGAGGCCAGCGTCCATGTTTCTACACCATAAAGTAGGACGGGCACGATGAGTGACTTGTAAAGCGTTATTTTTGTACTCTTTCATCGGTGGATGCCTGTGTCCATGTTTCTACACCATAAAGTAGGACGGGCATGATGAGTGACTTGTAGAGCGTTATTTTTGTACGGCGAGAGAGGGCTCTACTTCTCAATTGCCTACTGAGCCCAAAGTAGCACCTGTTGGCAAGAGTTATTTTCCGTTTTATCTCCAGGCTGACGTCGTTGTTGCTGTTTACGCTGGATCCCAGATAGACGAAGTCCTTCACAATGTCGAACTTGTGGAAGTCAAAATTAGCTTTTTGTCCAAGACGCACGGACTCTTTTTTGCTTGTTGACACAAGGAACTTCGTCTTGTCCTCGCTCACCGCTAGACCCATTCGACGCGTCTTTTTCTCCAATCTGGAGAATGCTGCGCTGACTGATCGTGTGCTCCTGCCAATGATATCAATATCGTCGGCATATGCGAGCAGCATGACACTTTTTTTGAGGATAGTGCCGCTTTGACGGAGTTCGGCAGCGGAGTTCGCACTCACTGCTTCTAATAACTGCAAATCGGAATCGTTTCTACCGAAGGAGTTGCATGAAATGTGCGCGGCTGACTGCGCGGACAATCGAGGTGAGGGTTTCTACGATCAGAAGTGAGCGGAGATTGTTACGCAGAAAAGAGCGGGGATTTAAGTGTTGCATTTTGAAGAAATTCCGACCAATTTAAATCTCTATTTAAGAGTTTAATTATTTCAGATTGGTTTTGACGGGCCCACTATATTGCTTTTTTTTTAATTACTAAAATATAAAAATGTTATCATTTAAAATAATTATACATTGTTTTTTCATAAAAATTTTTGCAAAAAAAAAATTATTATTCGTTATTATTTTGAAAAAGATTTTGGGATATAAAATTTGTGTCTAAAGTGATTAAAATCTCAAACTCAACTATATTCAAAAATAATTATTTAATTCACATTTCTGCCCTATTTTACTTGAGAAATGTTGAAACACTGAAGGAAAGAGAGAAAGACGGTATAACAAAGTAAAACAAAACGTGACAAAAATATCATTCATGATTGTTGAAAAGAAATTTACATAGAATACTGTATTTTGTGAAAATGTATTAGTTTTGGTGGTTACCAATCTTATATGTTTTTATTCCGTTAATAAAACCATGACAAGTTGACAAAAAAATTACTGCAAATATGTCAAGGTTTATATGAGGTTTTTTAATTAACACTATTTATTATAATATATATTAATCGTTCACATATAAAGAATACAATAATAATATATGATAAAATAATATATAATATAATAATAAAAACACTAATACGTCCGTAAAAATAAACACCTGACGTGTTTTTCATGAGAAATATGTTATTTTACACAAATGAACTGTTTTGAGCTGAATCGCACTTTTAAAATGGTAAACTTACAGATTCTGCAATGTTTTGTATATAAACACAATGAAGTGTAAAAATGACGTCAAGCACACACTCATATATGTGCAACAAGATCATTAGCTGACGCAAACGCTCTTGTCTGCGCGATTTAAGAAGACTCTACAGAAAAAGAAAATTTGCATATTTTAAATAAAATAAAATGCATGGGGATTGTTGGTGAATGTGAATTTAATTTGTGTGCAATTGAAATGACATCTCCCAAGATGTACATTCATGTTTGCGGACATTCGCTAAACAGTTGTGAACTTTTTTTTTGTGTACAGAATTATTTTCACATTTGCTGAATCCGCCCCGTTGAGATGATATAAAGTTTTCTAATAATATTTAACCATAAAAAACTACGCGTTCTGTTGTTGCTTTTTTCACGCATTATGTGAATAAATACAGGGTTTATTGTGTATTTTTTACGCTCATAAAATTGTATTTTGACACTACAGATGTGTACTAGTTTTACATACTTTTATGTGTAAATTTTATTTTTACACATTCGTTGGAATTTACTACATTAATAAGAGGAAACTGGTTTCCTACATTTATTATAGTAAATTTTTCGTAGAGTGCATGTCATATATAAGATTTCGCCAACTTTTTGTACTCCCTACCCCACTGTGTGACGGCTTAAGCCCTCGCACTACATAAACACCACACTACAACACAAAACTACAACATAAACACCGATTGCCGAAACGACGCTACGCGTACCTATCGTGCAGCGTACGTCGTGCCAGCGCCATCGTCATATCATGCAAAGCTACAATTCATGCGAATTGCAAATAACTCAAAAAGCTCAAGTGTCTCAAGAAATCTACTATAATTGCAATTGTTTTGGATTTTATAAGCAAGCAACATAAGTACAGAGTCTCTCAGAGAAGAACAAATGCGTGATTCATGATTTTCAAGCAGAAGTTTGCTGCTCACTATTTTCGAGCGCAACTCATAGTTGGAGTTGATTTTTTAGCGAGTAGCACTTTACAGCTTTTGAGCCTCTTACCGCACATCTCTGGTTTAGACATGCTCTTGGAACTCCAGAACAATGGCACAGGGTCGTGAATTTAATAACTGATGCCTTGGAAAACAAGAAATACTGCAATGGTTCTTAGATTACACCGAACATTTGACAGGGTCTGGCATACAGGTCTCCTCTTTAAAATAAAAAAAAATGATTTCTTCTTAGTTTGAATGTAACTCACACTTAGGCTCACTATTTTCCAGCGCAACTCATAGTTGGAGTTGATTTTTTAGCGAGTAGCACTTTACAGCTTTTAAGCCTCTTACCGCAGATCTCTGGTTTAGGCATGTTCTTGGAACTCCAGAACAGTGGCACAGGGTCGTGAATTTAATAACTGATGCCTTGGAAAACAAGAAATACTGCAATGGTTCTTAGATGTACACCGAACATTTGACAGAATGGAAAAGACGCATATTTATAAAAAGCGCAAAAAGTCCGTAAATTAAGCAAATTTTTAAAATTTTGTGTTTCTTTGAAAATATTGCGCCTTTCTCTATAGTTTCCGCCCTTTTGTAAATTAGGCGCATTTACTATTTTATGGTTTTTTGAAAATTTGCGCCTTTCTCTATATTTTGCGCTTTTTTTTAAACATGTGCAAAATTTCTGAATATTAGACGCATTTATCATTTTGTGTTTTTTTGAAAATTTTGCGCCTTGAATTATGGTGCGCCCTTCTGTAGAGACTTAAAAATATTGTAAATTAGGCGCATTTGTAATTTTATGCTTTTTTGAAAATCGCCTTTCTCTACATTATGCGTTTTTTTTTAAGGCGCAAAATTTCTTAATTTTAGGCGCATTTATCATTTTGTGTTTTTTTGAAACTATTGCGCTTTTCTCTATAATTTGCGCCCGTCTGAAGAGGCGTACAAATTTTGTAAATTAGGTGCATTTGCAATTTTATGCATTTTTGAAAATTTTGCGCCTTTCTCTGTATTTTGCGCTCTTTAAAAAGGCTCAAAAATTCTGAAAAGTAGTCGATTTTTTATTATTTTGTGTTTTTTTTAATATTTTGCGCATTTGTCTATATTTTTCGGCCTTTTGTAAATGTGCAAAAATTATGTTTGTTGAAAAACTAAAAAGTGCGCCTTTTTGGGGGGTGGGTGAAGGGGAGATTGCCGCCCTGATCCCCCCTGGATCCGCGCTTGCTTGAAATTGAATTTTCATAAAAAAAATAAAATTATCATAATAATATGTTGTTTAACAAAGATGTAAAATTTAAAGAAAATACATTGGTTTAGTAAAAGTTAATATTATAAATTCGAACTCCAATTTTCAATAATAACACTTCCATGCATGAATTATGGTGCAGTAAAAATTTAGCCGTGGTAGCTCAGTGGTTAGTGCGTTGGACTGCGAGCCGAAAGGTCCCCGGTTCAAGCCTGGACTGGGGCTAACAACATCTTTTCATAGTAACATTTTTCTATACCGCGCTTCCTCTCGTCAGTAAATGGCAAACCTACGAGAGTAAAACCATTGCCTATGAAAAGCTCTCACCCGCCGTTCGGATTCGGCAATAAACTATAAGTCCCACCACTTTGAGTACAAATATAACACGCACAGCTCAAAATGGTGAGAGAGCTCGGCCGAAGTTCTATACAGGACTGTAGCGCCAAACTATTATTATTAAAAATTTAAATCCCCATTTGAGGATATATAACGATTCTTGATTAAAACGTTATAAATATTAAATTAAATCATTTTTGATTTGTTATATATAAATTTTATGATTTTTAAAATTTTGAAATGCAAATTTTAATTGCATTTTTCAAAAACTTGAATATTAGACTTACTTAAATTTTATTTAAACTTTCAACAATCCGGCTAAAATATTTTGTAGAAATGTCTAAAAAGCGGCTAACAAAATAGACCACACAGAAAAATGTTGTTCATAAATGGAATGAACGCTATTAATTGAGACACCGTTCATAATATATATTGAAAAAATCATTCTATTTATGAACTATTCTTCGCACAATTTGAGCGAAATTGATATAATAAACGCGATCATAATTGTTATGATTTGCGTTCATTAAGGTATTCATATTCAGTTTTTGACGCAAAACAGTGCTGCCTCCACGTCACGTGCAATTCAGCCGAGCATAAAGGCGATACTGAAAAATAAAAGACCAGTCCACAAAACGGAGCAAAGAAAATACAACACAAAGTAGGTAGGCATTTCAGTATTGTGTACTTTGAGTAATTGTATACTGCAGCCATGTTGAGAATTCTATAAATAGGTATTTTTATTTTGCTGACACATCATGCGTCATGCCGGATGATGGGCAGTGATTATTTGCTCTATAATTACGCGTCGATAGTCGATGATAGCATATACAATTCTTAGTTTTTATTATTCCTATGTCATTTCGTACAAATAGACCGAATTTGTTGTTTACAACTCCAAAGAAACTTACAATAAACAGCAGCAATAGGCATTAACAGCAAAAGTAGATTAAATATGAAATAAAATGTAAGTTGTTAAAAAAATAAATTTATTAAAATAATAAAATGAAATAAAAAAATTAATACAATAAAATAAAAAAAATAATAAGGAAAAAAATAGTTTTATTTTTATATTTAAATAGTTTAATAGTTCATAATTATCATGCATTTTTTCATAAATATTATGAATGCGTTCATCAATATTATGAATTTTTTCATTACGGTTTTATGAACGATTCATAAATTCGATGAATTTGGTCATTGGTTGAGTAATAATGAAAAATTCATAATATTAATGAACAAATTCATAAATAGTACGAACTTTTTTTTCTGTGCATAATTTTCCGGCTAAACAATTAAAAACCCGGCTAAATTTAGCCGGAAATCGGCTAAACTGGCAACACTGCACATAAGCGTGTGCGTTCCTTGGCTGCTATCAGGAAGTGTGATGTTGGAATTTCGGATCGAACATACGTCCATCACACTAGAAGCTTGCCTTCTGTCAATCACAACGTGATCAATTTGCTGCGTGTGTTCTGATCAGGTGACTACCACGTAGCCTTGTGAATACCATGTTTCATAGTGTGGTGAAGTCGATCAGACATTGTCGGAGGTGTTGTCGTGGAGGCTGATTTTTCCGACTGAAGATACCCTCATTAAAGTCGCCAATCACGATTTCGATGTCATGGCATTCCTCATAGACTTCGGTGAAGCGCTCATAGAAGGTTTCTGGTTTCATCGTCCATCTCATGATCATATCCGTTGAGTGATTTGGCTCATCTCAATACTCTGAACTATTTTTTTTTTTAAACATATTGAAACAAAAAAATTTCGCATTCTTACCAATATTTCTCAAATTACCGCGATTTCGGACAACCAGCCACGACTCCTAAGGGGCATTATAATGCAGAGAGTTTTGCGTTTCACCTCTCCATCCGCATTACACATGACAGAGTGCAACAAGCAAACTCTCACTTTTCGTCAACTCATATTTGTTCAAGGACAAAGAGTTAATTTATTTATTTATTTATTTCATTACATCTACTGGGCTAAAGTCCCTTACAGATTACATTATTATATTAACATTAAATTGACATGAATTATGATTAATATGAAAATTGGCAATTTAACAATTTAATATATATTCAAATTAATTAAACAATATAAATAAATTAAGCTTAAACTTATGTTCATTTACATTAAAATTTAAAATTGGTGAGAAGCTATTACATAATCTTGTGCATCTTGCTATTGGTTCATTAAATGCGTAGTTTGTTCTATGAAAATTTTCAGAAAACAAAGGATTTTGCCTTAAAGTTCTGGACGAAACATAAATATTAAAAAGATTTGAGATTTCTGTACAAACCAATTTGCCTGACAACATTTTATATACAAACATTAGCGAAAAATATGTCCTTCGATCTTTTAAAGATTGCAAGCCCAGCAATTTACGTCTGGCATCATAAGACGGAAGACCATCTGGCCAATGCATTTTGTAAAGAGCGTATTTTGTAAATAGTTTTTGAACTCTTTCAATATGATTGGAATGTTCATTAAAATACGGATTCCATATTAGTGAACAGTAGTCTAATATACTACGAACAAGTGACACATATAATACTTTAAGAGTCAACGGATCTTTAAAGTGAACTGTGTTTCTTTTAATGAAACCAAGCATGGAATATGCTTTTGAAATGATATAGTCAAAATGAAAATTAAACTTTAATTTAGAGTCAAATATCACTCCTAAATTTTTTATTTCATATTTACGAACCAATCTATGATTTATTGAATAATCAAAAATAAATGGATTAGCACATTTAGAATATGAAACAACATTACATTTGTCAACATTCAAAAATAGATTATTTGAAGTGCACCAGTTTTGCAACATCACTAAATCTTTTTGAAGTTTAAAAGCATCAGATAAATTAGTAATCGTTGAAAACAGTTTGATGTCATCTGCGAACATTAAACATTTCGAAAAAGTTATATGTTGAGGTAAATATTAAAAACAATAGTGGCCCGCAATGTGTTCCTTGTGGAATCCCAGAATAGGCGTTAACTATAATTTTAGAAATAGAAGAATCTATTTTAACAACTAATTTTCTGTTTGATAAAAAACTCATAAAAAATTTGAGAAGCGATTCCGATAACCCAAACTTTGTCAGCTTTCTTAAAAGAATAATATGATCGACTTTATCAAATGCTTTTGAAAAGTCTGTGTAAACCACATCTAACTGATGATGTTGCTCTATAGCATTAACAATATAATTAGTTTTAAGGATTAAATTGGAACACGTAGATTTTCCAGGAACGAATCCATGCTGAGAATCACTTATTGCCATTTTTATATGTTCATATAATTTATTTTTAATTATTTGGTCGAATATTTTTGCAAATGAGCATTGCTTTACAATAGCTCTATAGTTTTGTATGTTACTACGGTCACCTGATTTAAATATTGGTACAATGGAGCAAAACTTCCAGCAATTTAAAAATGTACCTTTACTTAAACATAAATTGAAAAGTATTGAAATTGGTTTCAAAATATGTTTGAGGCAATTTTTAAAAAATATTGATGGAAAACCATCATTTTCGCTCTTACAACTTGGCTTTAAGCTGGAAATTGCAGATTCAATATCTTCATCAAAAATTTCAAAACTTTGAATATCAAGATTTGGAGAATTGAAATCTAGATTCAATGCTGAATTTTTATGATTTTCATAAACATTTTGGAAAAATCTTGCAAATAAATCGCTGCTTTCAATAGTATTGCTGGATTTTGAGTTTTCGTATTCCATAATACTCGGAAATCCACTATTTTGCGTTTATTATTAACATAATGCCAAAACACCGAAGGATTATTTTTCATTTTAGTTTCAATATTCATTATATATTGTTTGTATAAAAATTTGTGTAAAAAATCAAATTCATTTCGCACACGTTCAAAATACAATCGATCTGCCTCGCATTGTGTGTGTTTAAATTTTTTAAAAGCTTTACTTTTAATATTTTTTAAATTGCTTAACCTTGAATTGAACCATGGCATTTTGTTTTTAGATATATAACTTATTTTTGGAATGAACTCATTTATAGCTGAACTAAACTTATTAAATATTAAATTGTATAACTCTACAGGATCAGTTATATTATTTAAAAATGACCAATCAACAGCGTTTAGAAAATTATTTATGCTTAAATAATCACCCTTTGAAAAATCGAATAAATTGGTCGATTCAATATCATTTTTATCATATTTATAAAATTCGAAATTTATACAAAGTGCTTTGTGATGTACACTATTTTTAGAAATTGGCGATAAATTTAATTTACATGACGCTTTAAGATCATTCGTTACAAATATCAAATCTAATATTCTCCCAAGATCATTTTTAAATTTATTTAATTGCTGAAATTCATTTGTTAGAAAGAAACTTATTACCGAAAAATCTATATCAGATTTCATATTAGATGGCAATAAATTCTTATCATCAAACGTCCACGAAATATTTCTTAAATTGAAATCACCTAATACAATTATTTGGTGTTTATCTTTTAAATTATCAATTATAAAATTAATATTGTTTAAATGTTTTTCATAAATTTCTAATGAGCTATTAGGCGGTATATAAGATACAATAAAAAATAATGAATTATCAATGAAATCTATTTACACAAATTTGTTCAATTTCTCTATCTTTAATAGGTAATGATACGCTTTTACTCTGAAGATCGGATTTCACAGCCAGCAAAACCCCTCCGCCTCGCTCTCTCCCAGTAGCTAGTGGGCAGCGGTCCAGTCGAAAAATATTGTAATAATTGTCGAAAAATTCTGCATTGTTAATTCCTTTGTGTAGCCAAGTCTCCGTTAACGCCAAAAAATTGTATTCATGCAAAGATGTCGCTAGCAGAAATTGCGAAGATTTAGTACGAATACCTCCTGCGTTCTCGTAGTATACGGAGTAATTTGTTTGCTGGGTAACAATATGTTGCAATTGAGAGTGAAGCTGTGTTGTTGTTGTTGTCGAAAGCGCACGTGAAGTTGATGCAGTGAGCTTGTTTGAAATGTTGTGAGCGCAATATGAAGTGGGAGTATATTGCACTTGCTGCAGTGGTGAGAGCGCAAGCGATGTATACTGCGACGTTGACTGCGTCGTCAGTGCGAGAGTACTTGCTGGTAAAAAATGTGTTGTCCTGTTTAGCGAAGAAGGTGAAAGGGAATTAGAACATGTTGAAATTTGAGATCTCTTTACTAATCTGCTGCGGCTGCGTGGCCCACTTCTTCGTTTTTTTGTTCATGGCGAAACTTCTTCACCCTTACACCTGATGGCCAATTCTCAATATTTTTAACATCATTAAATTTATTCGACGGAATGACCAGCAGATAGCTGACAGATTTAAGCGTCGATATATCTGCATTTAGTTTGGTCAGTCGATAACAATTTATCTCATCTGATTGTAATGAGAGTAATTTTGAAACATGCGTCGACAAATCCGCAGGGGAAGTGTCTCTATGTAGATTTGAAACGTGTACGCTAATATTGCGCGTGACCGCGCGTAGCGTGCTATCAACACACGCACTACCGGCGATCGGCTTAGGATCGGGAGCACAACGAATTAGTTGCTGCTTCTGCTGCCTATGTTCAATTTGCTGATTATGATGTTGTTGTTGTTTGCGTTGTTGGGGGCATTGAACTTGTGCACCTTTCTTCGATCTGTTGTTCTGCAATTTGCTCTGTTTAAAATGCAGAGTTTGAGGAGGAGCGCTCAATTTGCCTACTGCTTCAGACGCCGACAAAGATTTTACACTCGAACCACTTTTCTCCACTGGACAACGAGAGCATAATTCGCTTTCGTTTGCATGTCCAAAGTTCAATTTTGAAACTTCGTTCAATATGCTCGTAACTTGAGTAGAAACAAAACACAGCTTCGACAAGACACCGATGTTTGCCACACTCGAACACGAGTCGCACATCCGAAATAAATTTGGGCAAATGTTTATAATATTTAATAAATTTGAATCAACTGCTACACATTTAGCATGATAATACAATTTACAACTGGCGCGGCAATGAACAATTTTGTCGCCCGTAATTTCAATTGAACATTTGTTACAATTTTTTTGCATTTTGCAATATTTTAATTTAAAATGTTTAAAGAGCGAGCTTAAAGACGTCAGTTCTCTCTCGAGTTTAGCTGACGACTCAGCTTACTCACTATACAGGCTTGCAAAGTGTAAGATCATTGTTGGCATTTCTGTTGGAATCTTCCCATCTGTGGTATTTTTGAAATGTTGTGAAAAATGATATAATTGATATTGATTTTTTGCTATAACTTTTTATATGTACAAGATAAAATAAAGAACAAATGATTTGAGTTTGTTTTATTTTAAATCTTGAGTGTGAAAAAAGATTTCAAGTATATGAGCAAACTCATTTGTCCCCGAGTCGTTTATGTAGCAATCATACATAAAGAAAAAAATAATATATAAATAATAGTATTTTACTATTAAAAATAGTCAATAGGAAAAATTATTATTTTAATCGGAAAATACCATTAAAGACTAGAAAATACCATGACATTGCCATTGAGTTTTTATGAAGACTATAAATAACCTGGGGCGGATCCAGACGTCGTTCTTAGGAGGAGCGATTTTGAAAAAAGACAATATATATATATATATATATATATATATATATATATATGAAATATGTATATACCTGAATCCCCATATATATATATATATATATATATATATGAAATATGTATATACCTGAATCCCCATATATATATATATATATATATATATATATATATATATATATATATATATATATATATATATTTAGCTCCGATATTTTTAAAATTTTACTGTTGCCAAGGGTATATTCAGTTTGGTACGCCGTTTGTAACACCCTGAAAAAAGCATCTCCGGTATGAAAAAGTATATATATTCTTGATCAGCATGACCTCCTGAGTCGATTTAGCGATGCCCGTCTGTCCGTCTGTCTGTCCTTCTGTCTGTTGAAATCACGATTACAGAAAAAGTTGAAGAGCTAGATCAATGAAACTTTAGATTTAGATTACTTATATATCTAAGCTGTCTGAACATGATGTTGGCATGATCGGTCTATTGTGACCTGAGAACCGACCACTTATGTTCAAATACCTCATATAAAATTTACATCAACAAATCAATTTTACTGCATGGTAAACTTAGGTAAACTTTTTTGGTCAAATATATATTGACATCATGCTCAAATACATGATAATAATGTTTTCCGGCGAAGAGACTTGTGGTTCACAAAAAAAAAATCGAAATTCGGTACACCTACCCATTTGTAAATATGGGTATCAAATGAATGGAAATTCTTCAGCGATTGAATGTTTGTAGTTATTTTCAGGATTCGTATACCCTGGTGACCTATATATCACTTTGAATGGTAACCACACATATGTGTAGGGTATTTATAGTCGGCTTAGACCGACTATAATTTTGATAATCCTAACTATCATAATTACACCTACTTTAAAATTTCCCATGTGATCTAACCTTCCCAACTGGCTATTTTTCTATTCAAATAGTGTTTTTTTTTTTGAAGTTATTCCCCTTAATTTATTAAAACATTTCGTTGAAATCAGGGCTAGGAATCGAAATTCTATTTTCTGCGGTTCCAGTTCCGGTTCTATAAAAAATAAAAAAATGGTTCCGGTACCGGTTCCGGTTCTTAAATTATTTTTTATTTCGGTTTCAGTTCCAGTTTCGGTTCCACAAACAAGCCAAAAACGCAATAAAAATTTAAATATTTTTTATTTTTACGTAAAAAAAATATCTATCTTTGTATATAAAAATTTATTGCCGTGCATTAATCTCACAAAAACATGAGAACTGATCGACTGACTTGGATGATTCTTTTTTGTTTTATTCGTCTCAATACTGGGAATTCGGAAAACTCCCAAGGAAAAACCGGAAAATCGGAAAAATCGAAATTTGTGTTTTGTATGAGAATGCATTACGTGCACTACCAATGGGAATTGTTTTTTAATATAGCCACTACGGATAGATTGGACAAAGGGGAGTGGCACGTTCCATACAACAAAACTTTTTTAAATGCTATTACTCCTGACCTCCTAAGGGGGGATTTTAATAATGTGACGCGATATGTTTTTCCCTTGAGACGTTTTTCACATGTCGAAGATGTAAGTAAGGACATTTAAGTTTGTAGCATTACAAACTATCTGAATATAATATTCCAAAACTCCATTATATCTATCTGATAAGCTACGTCTTAGCGTTTCAAATAGAAGCCTCAAATATATTTTGCCAAAATGTAATCGCAAAGACTATTTTTCATTAACGCAATTCGACTCTGAAATTCATTACCACTTTATATTTAAAATATAAACAGAACATGTAGATTTACGTAGCCACTATGGATAGAGTGGACAAAGCGGAGTGGCACGTCCCATACAACTATTTTTTTTTAAATGCTATTTCTACTGACCTCTTAAAAGGAGATTTTAATAATGTGACGCGATATGTTTTTAGTTTGTAGCATTACAAACTATCTCGATATCAGAAACTGCATATTTTTGCAAAACGTTGTTATATTCCAAAACTCCATCATATCTTTCTGATAAGCTACGTCTTAGCGTTTCAAATAGAAGCCTCAATTAAATTTTGCCAAAATGTAATCGCAGAGACTATTTTTCATTAACGCAATTCGACTCTGGAACTCATTAACACTTAATATTTAAAATATAAACAGAACATGTAGATTTACGTATTATAGACTAATACATTTTTCAGAACAATAATCTATTAACATCTTAAATCTACTATTTATAAGTAACCAAACATCTAATTTCTCTTTACATTACATTACATTTAAATTATTCTGAAATTTTTTACTTTTTTTTATTTATACTTTTTTATAAACTGACCTTTTGATTATCTACGTAATTTTAATATTGTTGAACTGTAAAATAATCACTTTTTATTGTACTAACATATAAATCAAAACAAAAAATATATACGGTGAAGCTGTGCACAAGTATATACAACGAAAAAAAACTGTATTAAAAGGAATAAAAATGTCTTTAAAATAAATACATATGTATTTGATTTACGTCATTACACAAATGTATTCGTTTTTACTTCATTGATATAGTTATTTTGTATGCATTTAACTACATAAATTTACTGCATTTATATGCAATTTTTAATACATATGTATTGAAAATAACTACATTTTGTCTTTTTTTAATATGTCCGAAATATGTAGATATATGACTGCATCTTAATTTATTTTAACTACATTCCGTATATATTTAACACCAATATGTATAGTATGGTGAAACAACACAATTTTAAGTTATTAGCTAAAAATCATCTTTCCAGATAGTGGGGTTTCAAAGATTTTGACATATCTGAAATATTTAAAATAATATATATTAAATATTGACATTTTATCTTTAACTACAACAAAATGAGTATAGGGATGGTGTAACACGGACGGAGAATCATGGACAGGCGACACTTTAGAAATTAGACAAAACTTAGACCTTTAAAGAAGGAATTTAGGTGACAGAATTTTTAGAATATTAGGAGATAGTTTCAAAAGGCAGCCATTAAGCTCGAACGGGCGACAATTTATTATATTATTCCTCCTGATCATTTATTTCCCGGTAACAACGTTATCGGCTACAACTTGTTTCAAAATCGGTTGAATAACGTGTGACTACAATTTTTAATTCATGTATCAAACGAAACGCTGAGTACGTTTGTTTTGAGAGTTGTTTTATATAAATCATACGCGAAGGTAAAAAAAAAAAAAATTGTATATCAAAAAAACAGTTGGAAAAACAAAATTATTGAACAAACGTTCGAATCAAAGAGCGAAACGAAAAAAACGTTTAAATACGTTACACCAATTTTAGGCGAAGGGGACTGAAAACGAGACGATCATAAAAAGATACATGATAAGGGGCAAAATAAACTTTTATAGAAAATAGAAAATAAATTGTGTTTGTATTCAAACGTCGTGGGGGTCATTCCTAAATGTATGTTTTAAACTAACAAAAAATATTGATATAAAAAAAACACAAATTTACCATTTATAAAGTTGCATGGTTTCATAGTAGTGATTAAGTAAAGTAAAACGTCAACATTAATTAAAATATACATCTAACATATAACATATAAAACATATTTTGTATTACAATCAAAATGTATAAAAAAAATTTTCAAAGCTCAACATTTTTAAAATGCCATTGTACACATGTGTAACTTAATTAATATTTGTTTTTGTTTCCAAATGTATTGTCCAAATTGATTTAATTATTATTTTTTTGATATATTAATTTCTGATCTAATTAATTTAGTAATGGTTCCAGTTCCGGTTCTGGTTTTCTGTTCCAGTTCCGGTTCTATAAAAAATAAAATAACGATTCCAGTTCCGGTTCCATAAAAAATTTAAAAAACGGTTCCACTTCCAGTTCCGGTTCTATAAAAATGAAACGGTTCCGGTCCAGTTCCGGTTTCACCCAAACCCTGGTTGAAATACAACTTTTTGCATTCCGTTATACTAATATAGCTTGTGAACCACACTTCGAAAAAAATACCATACAAACGACAGTTTTTTTCAACATGATAAATTATTATTTTAATCGGTAATTACAATATAAAAAGAAAGTAAAGAAAAATAACACTATACTATAGTGAGGACAAAAAAAATAAAATAAATTGCACACAAGAAGATTGGTGAAAGCAAAAAAATCGTGAAAGAAAATAAATTTTAACGAAATTATAAACAATCAAATATAGAAATAAAAATATTGAGAGATAGTCAAAATAATAATAAACATTCCAAAAAAAAAAAAAAAAACAGACAATAATATAAACATTTCAAAATTAAAAAAAAACAACAACAAAATATCAAAACAATAGTAATAAAAATTGATATGAGAAAACAAATTATCAGAAAAAGCAGAGCAACGTTGGAAGAGCAGAAATCAACTCAAGGCGCACGTGAAGAAGGCTTATCATTGAAATTTCCGCACGAACAACAAAGAGAGAACTTTTAAAGCGGTGAGAGCTTTCTAGTTTACTATTTTTTTTTTAACTTTATTAAATACTAAAATTTGTAATAGAAATATTTTAAACATTTAATTATAATTTTGATTTAAAACAAATACTATTTTAGAATTAATTGATTACGATTTCTAAAAAAAAAAAAAATTTTAAAAGATTTTTTCTTGTTACTTTTTTTTTAAATTATATTGATTATATTGTTATAAAATTATATTGATATTGTATTGTTAATTGTTAAATTGTATTAACAATATTACACTAAATACACTAAGATTTCGATCAGATTGAAGTTATTTTAAAATGGACAGAAATTCAATTTTATCTTTAGCAGTTGGTGATTTGGGAAGGGAATTAAGTAAGGTGGGAGTGTCGACATTATGGCTAAAACAGGTACTACAGGTATAGACTCCTTGATTACTTCGGCCTATCAGGTGCTGATGATAATGAGTCTGAATACGATGACGCAGGTTCCATTGCCCATGAGGCTGAAATTCAACGGACTCTAAGTTTAACAAGAGTATTTTATACCAGGCTCGAACAATTGACGATTTTAAAGATAAAATTAAAACTAATGAAAAAGTTCGGTACAAGTCACCAAACAAGTGGCATGTACCTAAAACAGAGGTTAAAAATTCTGAGTCTTCAAACTCAAGAAACCAATATCATACGTTTCAAAACACACATCGTCCAGAAAATGACGATAGGCGATGTTTCAAGTGTGGAGATCGAAATCACATGGCCAGAGAATGCCCCAAGAATGAATACAATTGTTTTAAATGTCGTGAAACAGGACATCGTTCCTTCGAGTGCAAAGCACAAACAAAAAACCCTTTCAAGGAGGAAAATAGGAATGTTCATCTTAATCTAGGAGAAGAAGATAGCGACCAGCTTATTCATACATACAATAGAATTTTTGTTGATTTTAAAATAAAAAATATAACAGTGTCCGCTTTAATAGATACAGGAAGGGACATATCAATCTTAAGATATGACACATTTTTGAGATTAAATGATGTTAAGCTAAATTTAAAAACCAAAAACTTGACTGGTATAGGATAAATGGAAATTACGACAGTGGGAAATTTTAAAGCACCAATTGAAGTAAATGATATAGAAATGATAATTCATTTTCATGTTGCCAAAGAAAATGATATTCTATATGCTGCTGTAATGATATTCTTACTCAGATATATATAAAAATTGATTCAAATGGAGTCAATTTTACGAAAAAGATGAAAGATGAGGAGTCGAGTATAAAAGAATTAAAGCACGAGTATCGTGAAATATGTCTTTCTATAAATGCGGTGAAGAAATGCGGATATCAAGAAGTAGATTTATCACATTTACAGAATGAAGTTAGGGAACATGTTCACAATTTAGTTACGAAATATCATCCAGAAAAACCTAAAACAAGCCCAGTAGAAATTAAATTAATTTTATCAGACGAAATTTCTATTTATCAGCGCCCAAGAAAATTATCACATGGCGATCAATGCGCTGTAGAATAACAGGTAAAAGAGTGGTTATAAGAAGGAATTATCCAACCAAGCTTCTCGGAGTATGCGTCACCAGTAGTATTAGTATCTAAAAAGGATGGAACTAGAAGATTATGCTGTGATTTTCGAAAACTTAACCAAAAGATAGTTTGTGATAATTTTCCATGGCTCTTATAGACGACGTTATGCAGAGATTACAAGCAGCTACACTATATACAACGCTTGATTTAAGCAATGGATTTTTCCATGTGCCAGTTGAGTTATCTTTCCGTAAGTTTACATCGTTTGTGACGCACAATGGTCAATATGAATTTCCTTTTGTCCCTTTTGGTATTTCAAATTAGCCTGCAGTTTTTTGTAGATACATATTTGGGATATTTCGTGCATTAATACAAGAGGGCACAATTGTAGTGTATATGGACGACATAATTATACCATCCAAAACGGAGTTAGATGGCATTCGAAAGTTAGAAAGAGTGTTATCAATAGTCAATTTCTTCAGAAAAAAAGTCACTTTCTTAGGATATATTGTCGAGAACTCTTCAATAAAACCATCCGAAGAAAAGACGAAAGCTGTTAAAGATTTTCCCATGCCCACAAACAAAAAATCGCTTCAACGATTTCTAAGTCTAACATCATACTTCCGACGATTCGTATCAAATTATTCATTAATAGCGAAACCACTTACCGATTTACTTTCAAAGCAAACTATTTTCAAATTCGAGGACCGAGAAATTATATCGTTTCAAGAGCTGAAATCTGCATTGGTTAGTGCACCAGTACTATACAATCAATTGGCTCTAACCGAGATTCATACTGACGCTTGTATGTACGGATACGGAGACGTTCTACTGCAAAAGGATTCAGAAGATCAACACCTTCATCCTGTTCAATACATGAGTCGCAAAACATCAGTAACCGAACAAAAATATCATTCCTATGAGCTAGAAGTGTTAGCAATAATAGAAGCGCTAAAAAAATGGCGAGTATATGTGTTAGGAAAGAAAATAAAAATCGTAACAGATTTTAAAAAGAAGATGTACCATTAAGAGTCTCAAGATGGGCAATGTACTTAAAGAGATTCGATTACGTGGTAGAACAACGATCAGGAACAAAAATGAAACATGTGGATGCATTAAGTTCGTTTGCGTGTTTGATGTTAGAATATTCATTAAACCACCGGATTAAAGATTCACAACTACTAGATGATTGGATTAAAGCAATACGAAAAATCTTGGAATGTGATAGTTATGACGATTATTTCTTAAAACACGATGTACTCTACAAGGATCCCATCAAGGAACTAGTGGTCATACCATCAGCGCTAGAAAAAGAAATAATTCATCTAGCTCATCATCAGGGACACTTCGTAGTTAAAAAAACACAGGATTTAGTAGAAAAAACATTTTATATACCAAATTTAAAGTCAAAGGCGGTTGCAGTAGTCAAAAGTTGCATCGAATGCATAGTTTCAGAGGGCGAAACCGGAAAGAAGGAAGGATTTCTAAATCCAATTGCCAAATTTGATAAGCCACTCGCAACTTTTCACATAGATCACGTTGGTCCAATGGAACAAACTCGTAAGCAGTATAATCATATACTAGTAGTAGTTGATGCATTCTCTAAATTTGTATGGCTCTACCCGACGAAAAGTACAGGAACTAATGAAGTTATTGATAAATTAAAAAAACAGGCAACGATCTTTGTGAATCCTGAAAGAATAATATCTGATCGTGGTAGAGCATTCACATCGAACGCATTCAAGGAATATTGTGATGAAGCCAATATACAACACTTACAAATAACTACTGGAGTACCACGAGGAAATGGTCAAGTAGAAAAAATGCACAAGATTTTAGTTCCTATGCTCACAGAATAGACGACGAAATAAAATATGAAAGACTTCAGAAAATAAATTAAAATAGTTCAGTTTGAAAAATACATTCCAAAATACAACACAATAAAAATTGTAAAATTATTATACCATTTAATAAAATATTATTAATTAAAATAAAATAAATTAATTATTAAATATCATAAAACCACATGTATATCAGAGATCTGCGGTAAGAGGCTCAAAAGCTGTAAAGTGTACTCGCTAAAAAATAAACTACAACTATGAGTTGCGCTCGAAAATAGTGAGCCTAAGTGTGAGTTACATTCAAACTAAGCAATTCAAACTTCAGCAAACTTCTGCTTGAAAATCATGAAGCACGCATTTGTTCTTCTCTGAGAGACTCTGTACTTATGTTGCTTGCTTATAAAATCCAAAACAATTGCAATTATAGTAGATTTCTTGAGACACTTGAGCTTTTTGAGTTATTTGCAATTCGCATGAATTGTAGCTTTGCATGATATGACGATGGCGCTGGCACGACGTACGCTGCACGATAGGTACGCGTAGCGTCGTTTCGGCAATCGGTGTTTATGTTGTAGTTTTGTGTTGTAGTGTGGTGTTTATGTAGTGCGAGGGCTTAAGCCGTCGCACAGTGGGGCAGGGAGTACCAAAAGTTGGCGAAATCTCATATATGACATGCACTCTAAGAAAAATTTACTATAATAAATGTAGGAAACCAGTTTCCTCTTATTAATGTAGTAAATTCCAACGAATGTGTAAAAATAAAATTTACACATAAAAGTATGTAAAACTAGTACACATCTGTAGTGTCAAAATACAATTTTATGAGCGTAAAAAATACACAATAAACCCTGTATTTATTCACATAATGCGTGAAAAAAAAGCAACAACAGATTAAATATTATTAGAAAACTCAACTCTCAACGGGGCGGATTCAGCAAATGTGAAAATAATTCTGTACACAAAAAAAAAAGTTCACAACTGTTTAACGAATGTCCGCAAACATGAATGTACATCTTGGGAGATGTCATTTCAATTGCACACAAATTAAATTCACATTCACCAACAATCCCAACAATCCCCATGCATTTTATTTTATTTAAAATATGCAAATTTTCTTTTTCTGTAGAGTCTTCTTAAATCGACAAGAGCGTTTGCGTCAGCTAATGATCTTGTTGCACATATATGAGTGTGTGCTTGACGTCATTTTTACACTTCATTGTGTTTATATACAAAACATTGCAGAATCTGTAAATTTACCATTTTAAAAGTGCGATTCAGCTCAAAACAGTTCATCTGTGTAAAATAACATATTTTTCATGAAAAACACGTCAGATGTTTATTTTTACGGACGTTTTGAGTGGTGAGTTTAATTGTGGTGAGTTTTAGTGTGGTTAGTTTTGGTGTGGTGAGATTTAGTGTGGTGAGTTTTAGTGTGGTGAATTTTAGTGTGGTGAGTTTAAGTGTGGTGATTTTTAGTGTGGTGAGTTTAAGTGTGGTGATTTTTAGTGTGGTGAGTTTTAGTGTGGTGAATTGTAGTGTGGCGTGTGTTAGTGTGGCGTGTTTTAGTGTGGCGAGGTTTAATGTGGTGAATTTTAGGGTGAATTTTAGTGTGGTGAGTTTTAGTGTGGTTAATTAAAGTGTGGTGGGTTTTACTGTGGTGAATTTTAGTGAGGTGAGTTTTAGTGTGGTGAGTTTTAGTGTGGCGAAATTTTAGTGTGGTGAGTTTAAGTGTGGTGAATTTTAGTGTGTTGAATTTTTGTGTGGTGAGTTTTAGTGTGGTGAGTTTTAGTGTGGTGAGTTTTAGTGTGGTAAGTTTTAGTGTGGTGATTTTTGGTATGGTGAGTTTAAGTGTGGTGAGTTTTAGTGTTGTGAATTTTAGTGCGGTGAGTTTTAGTGTGGCGACATTTGAGTGTAGTGAGTTTTAGTGTGGTGAGTTTTAATATGGTGAAATTTTAGAGTGGTGAGTTTTAGTGTGGTGAATTTTAGTGTGGTGAGTTTTAGTGTGGTAAAATTTTAGTGTGGTGAGTTTTTGGGTGGTGAAATTTTAGTGTGGTTGGTTTTAGTGTGGTGAATTTTAGTGTGTTGAATTTTTGTGTGGTGAGTTTAAGTGTGGTGAGTTTCAGTGTGGTGAGTTTAAGTGTGGTGAGTTTTAGTGTGGTGAGTTTTAGTGTGGTGAGTTTTAGTGTGGTGAGTTTTTGTGTGGTGAGTTTTAGTTTGGTGAGTTTTAGTGTGTTGAGTTTTGGTGTGGTGAGTTTAAGTGTGTTGAGTTTTAGTGTGGTGAATTTTAGTGCGGTGAGTTTTAGTGTTGCGACATTTGAGTGTAGTGAGTTTTAGTGTGGTGAGTTTTAGTGTGGTGAGTTTTAATGATGTGAAATTTTAGTGTGGTGAGCTTTAGTGTGGTGAATTTTAGTGTGGTGAGTTTTAGTGTGGTGGGTTTTAGTATAGTAAATTTTAGTGTGTTGAATTTTTGTGTTGTGAGTTTTTGTGTAGTGAGTTTTAGTGTGGTGAGTTTTAGTGTGGTGAGTTTTAGTGTGGTGAGTTTTAGTGTGGTAGGTTTTAGTGTCGTCAGTATTGGTGTGGTGAGTGGAAGTGTGGTGAGTTTTAGTGTGTTGAATTTTAGTGTGGTGAGTTTTAGTGAGGTGAATTATAGTGTGGTGGGTTTTAGTGTGGTGAATTTAAGGGTGAATTTTAGTGTGGTGAGTTTTAGTTTGGTTAGTTTTGGTGTGGTGAGTTTGTTTTTCTTTTTCTTTCCTTTTTTTTTTGTTTTTCATTTAGTTTGGATTGTGGTTTTATGTGATTTGTTTTTTTTTGTATTTTTGCTTTTGTTTTGTTTTGTGCTTTTGCTTTTTTGTTTTTTATTATTTTTTTTGTATTTGAGTTTTTTGTTTCATGTTCGTAGCTGGTGAAAGTGCCGAGTTATATCGTATTGATAGTTTAGGTTGTATGGGAGATGGCACGCCTCTTTGTCCAAACCCTCCCATATATAGCTATCATTCCTTCCAGACCATACCGCATCTGTTTGAAGAAAATCGGATCAGCCATTTAGACGGAGAAGCGGAACAAACGTGATTGCTTTTGTTTTTGTATGTTTGCTTTTGTTTTGTGCTTTTGCTTTTTTGTTTGTAATTTTTTTTTTTTGTATTTGAGTTTTTTGTTTTATGTTCGTAGCTGGTGCAAGTGCCGAGTTATATCGTATTGGAAGTTTAGGTTGTATGGGAGGTTCCACGCCTCTTTGTCCAATCCCGCGCATTCCTTCCAGACCATACCTCATCTGTGGGAAAAATTTCAAGAAAATCGGATCAGCCATTTAGACGGAGAAGCGGGACAAACGTACAAACGAACAAACAGATTTATTATATTAATAGGATAGGATTATTATTGTATTCTTTATATGTGAACGATTAATATATATTATAATAAATAGTGTTAATTAAAAAACCTCAATTAATTAACTGCTTGACACATTTGCATTCAATTTTTTGTCAACTTGTCATGGTTTTATTAACGGAATAAGAACATATAAGATTGGTAACCACCAAAACTAATACATTTTCACAAAATACAGTATTCTATGTAAATTTCTTTTCAACAATCATGAATGATATTTTTCACGTTTTGTTTTACTTTGTTATACCGTCTTTCTCTCTTTCCTTCAGTGTTGCATCATTTCTCAAGTAAAATGGGGCAGAAATGTGAATTAAATAATTATTTTAGAATATAATTGAGTTTGAGATTTTAATCAATTTAGACACAAATTTTATATCCCAAAATCTTTTTCAAAATAATAACGAATAATTATTTTTTTTTTTTGCAAGTGAAATTTGTATAAATATTATGAAAAAAAAATGTATAATTATTTTAAATGATAACATTTTTATATTTTATATTTTGCAACTCCGATTTGCAGTTATTAGAAGCAGTGAGTGCGAATATGAGTTGTACTTGCTATTTCAAAAGCAAACCAAACAAATGCGAGTGCATGGTTTTTTTTTACGAGTGTGATTCAGTTCAAACATCAAAAAAAATAATACATAAACGAGTATATTTAGAAGCCAAGACACTTACTTACTTACTTATACATTGTATATGTCAAACATCGAAGTAATGGGTATTCAAATATCTTGAATATTGTTCAACCAAACTGGAACACACATTTTGTATATTGAAAAATTATTACATTGTTCTCATGGTATTTTCTATTATCTATGCAATTTAAGAATGTTTACGTACTTCAAACATACACAAAATTAAAGAACCGGAACCAACATTTTTATACACTAACCTACACTAAGAGTGAAAGGGTATATTCAGTTTGGTACGCCGTTTGTAACACCCAGAAGGAAGCATCTCCGGTATGGAAAAGTATATATATTCTTGATCAGCATGATCTCCTGAGTCGATTGTCCGTCTGTCTGTGAGTCTGTCTGTCCGTCTGTTGAAATCCCTACTACTTAATAAATTGAAGAGTTAGATGAATGAAACTGATCACTTAGATTACTTATATACCTAAGCTGCATGTGCGAAAATGGCTAGATTGGTTTATTGTGACCTGTGATCTGATCATTTATATTAAAATACCTAATATAAAATTTACATCCACAGCTCAATTTTACTGTTTACTTGCTTAGGTAAACTTTTTTGGTCAAATATATATTGACTTCATGCACATATACAAGAAAATAATGTTATTATAATGAAATTCGGTACACCTACCCATTTGTAAATATGGGTATCAAATGAATGGAAATTCTTCAGCGATTAAAAGTTTGTAGTTATTTTTAGGATTCGTATTCCGTGGTGACCGATATACCACTTTGAATGGTAACCACACATATGTGTAGGGTATGTATAGTCGGCTTAGACCGACTATAATTTTGATAATCCCAACAATCATAATAACACCTACTTTAAAATTTCCCATGTGATCTAACCTTCCCAACTGTTTTTTTTAAATGTAATAGGGCCTTAAATTACATTGTGCTGCTAGAGTTTACCACAAAAATGTGTGCCGAAAAAAAAAACAAAATAAATTTAAATAATATTGAACATTTTGGTGGGTGTTTTCAACTTCATGGAGAATTGGTGAAATGTTAGGACATTAAAAGATTCAATCTCTAATTGTTTAAGCCTATTTGTATCCAAAACACAACAAATTTGAGAAAAAAAAGATAACGTCCTGTATTCGTACATAGCAGATGATGTTAAAAAAACATTTTAAATCCATATTTAAATTTTTTTAACCATCTAAATATGGATTTAAAATGTTTTTTTAACATCATCTGCTATGTATGAATACAGGACGTTATCTTTTTTTTCTCAAATTTGTTGTGGTAAACAACAGAAAAAATTAATTGACGAAAAAATAGTAAATCTGTATTTTTCAGTATTGGTGCATTGCCCGACAAAATTCAAATTTTGACATGGTTCAGTAAAAGTTACAGCAAATATTGGATACATTTGTAGAGGTAATGGCATCAGTTTAGTAAAATTTGGTCTAATTTCTGAGATATAGCTCGTTTTATAATCTCCCATTATTCTTCTTTTATTTTTAAAATGTAAATAAATGAAAAATATAAAATTATCTTTTCGATATAAGAAAACCTTTCACCATAAAAACAAATTTGCTTTTGAGTGAAATAATTTGTTTGTGAGTTATAAGCAAAAGTTATGTATGAAAAATTTTATTGCATAAATGAGGTTTTAAAGAGGATACTTGGTGCCACATAAAAGTTCATACAAATATTTTTTAATATATTTGTCCACTAAGTAATACAGTTTTTTATTACCAAAATTTTAAAATTTTTAAACAAATTTAAATTTATTTTGCTTATATATCGCAAACAAATTTTTTTTACGCATTAACTCAAATTGTTGTATTGTAGCGCGATATTTTTATGCGTCTAATATCGAAAAGACATTTTTATTATTTTGTTTTGTTGCAATTTTAAAAATAAAAGAAGACCAAAGACAATGAGAAATTGAAAAATGGCCTATATCTCAAAAACTATAACCAATGCTATTTTCGGAATCAGCGCCTCATATGCATCCAATATTTGCTGCAACTTTTATAATAGTAAAAAAAATAAAAATTTATGTGTTGACCACCAAACTCAGTTTTATAACTTTTGGACCATAATTTCTTATGACAACTTTTAAATAATTAATTACAGATACTCTTCAACTGTGTTGTAGGATTTTCTTGATATATTTTGAAAGTAAACGCAGAGTTGTACTCAGAGAAGTATAAAAGTTACTACTTTTGTAATAATATAAATTTTTGACACAATCAAGGCGTCTTAAGGGGGTGATCGCCTCTTCTCTCCCTGTAGATCCGCCACTGTAAATAACAGATGAATTGATACACTTAATTGTAATTTAATGCACATTAATTTGATTCGAATCAAATGAATAACAACTCTTGTTGATTCATTTGAACATTACTCTAATAAGGATTTTCAAAAAGATTTTAACGAAGTTAATGAACTAAACCGGATTTTGTTATGAGATTTAGAAAAAGGAGATTGCAATCTATTTGTTCAAAAAGAATTGTGATTTGTTTTTTCCAATCAGTAATTGAATTGAAATCAAGGAATTGAATCATACTATTCATAACTTTTGGCACAATTTTGTAATATATTGTATTTACCCGACCCACACACAAAAACAAAAAGTGATTAAATTTAGTTAATTTGGCGATTTTTTTTTTGCAAAAATTGTTGTTTATTGCGATATACAATATATTTTGCTTTACAAGATTGCCAAATTTCATATTTTATTTGTTTTCAGCAAGCAACCGACTGCTGCACTCGGTTGTTTTTATTTGTTTTATTTGCTCATAAAATAAATAAACACTACTACACTCACAGACACACTGTGTACTAAAAAAGTGTTTTCGTGGGATTTTATAAAGAACCCGTGGGAACTAAAAAATTATCCCATATTTTTTTGGAAATTGCCTATTGAGTAATATTTAACCCTTTAACCCCACATTAAAGCTTTTTAACCCTCTTCGACCCAAACAAATTAATTTTATTGATATTTAATAACTTTTTATTGCAAAATTATTATAAAATATTCCCGACCAGTTTTTTTATCAAAAATATTTTTTAAAGCTTAACCCATAGCGACCCAAAATCATTTAATTGATTTTTTAAATAAAGTTTAAGAATTTATTTACAAAATTAATTTATTTATCGAATTTTTATAAAAAATATTTTTGATTTTTAACAAATTGCGACTCAAAAAGCTTAACTGCGATATAAAATTTTATTTGCGACCCGGTTTACCACTAAATAAAATTTTAACATCTCTAACACATTGTGACCCAAAGATACAATTTTTAAATTTTGTTGAAATTTTATCTAAAAAATTAAGTTGTAAAATACGTTTCGTTGGTAATAATAATCTTATTTATTTTTAAAAAGTTTTAAAATTTTGTATTCTGATTTTTTCGGAAAATATAAATACCACCCGTGATAATCCGAAATAGTTTTTTTAAAGATTAATCGCATTGATCCAAACATAAAATTTATATATAACTTTTTTGTGAATTTTTCAGATTTATTTTCTGAAAAAGTGTTGCGACCCGTTGGTTAATTAAAAAGATTTTTTTTTTAAATTAAGCCATCCAGACCCAACATTTATTAGTGAATTTTTTGAGATTGTCTCAAGGTTTTTAAATTATTAAATTATAATCAGGTAGCTCCATTAGGAACCTACAAAGGTCTATAAATGACTATTTAATAACCCTATAAAATTTTAAATTGACACAAAGAGCTGGGATCCAATCCTGGTGTATTTGTGCTCGACCCATCTACCCAAGAATACCTTAGAGAACTTTGAGAAATCTCTAACGGATATATCAGTTGTTCCATCATGGAAAACTTTCAATGTGTTTCTGACCCAAAGATATAGGACACTCGATGCTGTTGATGATATGAAGCCATCGACTTCAAATCACAACCGAGGTAGTTTTGGACTCGAATCTTGGGGAGGAAATGTAAATACGTATCACATGAATATTTCTCAGACCCATTGCGCATCCAAACTCACAGACAATACAAATCGAAGACCTATATTTGCAAAGCCGACCCAATGGGAATTTGACGTGAACTTTTGCAGATTATGCAGAGGCCAGCATACTCTCCTTGAGTGCCCCAAATTAATAGCCATAAAAGTGGGTAATAGACTCAATATCGTGAAAAAAAATGGATTGTGCTATAATTGTTTAGCAATGACTCACGTTGATCCAGAATTCAATTTTCGACCCAGTATAAGTGCAGCTACTATAACTCAACACGGTTAAAAATCATGAACTAATTTTTAATCCTTGAATTGTATTACAGACATTTTTAATACATTTTGAATTAAAATGTATACATTCCCAAATACACTGTTCTACAAGGATTTTAATCTGGAATGAAACATATCAATTCTGGTAGATTTCGGTCTCCTGATTCTTGCTGCGTACTCAGAATTTTCCCTATACGTCGATTTTGCACAAAATCGAGTCAAAGTTGCAAAAAAGGCCGTTTTTGGTACTTTATATCGCAAGTTATCGCACGATTTCGCCATGTTGCAGATGCAAACTATAACACAAAATAAAATATAAACCCTGCCCTACGGATAATTGGCAAAAAAAAATCTGTGTCCAGATATTAGTTTTTGCAAAAAATCGAAAAAAAAATTGTGTTACCAAAAAATTGTGTCGAGAGAGTAATTTATCACAATTCTCTAAGCTCTCTTAAAAACATTTTAATATTAGTTCGCAATGTATTTGCTGTCAAAATTTCGAAAAAATGTTTTAAAATTTATCTTACTGAAATTTTTCGGAATATTTTTTAAAATTTGTTTATGAAATATTTTATTAAAATGAAGGGATATTCAATTTCATACATATATAATGTAGTGGTGCTAGATGAAAAATCGAACAATATTCTTAGCATCTGATGTACGCATTATGGGAAAACATGATGGGGAAAATTGCACTGCGTAATCTCCTGATGTGTATCTGATTCGGCAGGCTTTAATGGGTTAAAAAAATTCAAATATACATACGTCGTCAACGAATGCTTCTAGGCGAAATTTTTGAAAATTTGACATGAACAAAAATAAAAAATGCGACACCCTACAGCTACTCTTTATAAAAATTAAATTTATAACATTGTATGGACGCGGCTGTAGTTGCAATATGTATTGAACATTTTATTTTAATTAATGCAGATTTGGAACTATTTTTCGTAACGAAGATGAAATTTAGAACTAAATATATTTTTTGCATATAACATGTATTCTCTAACAAAAAATGATGGTTGTTCACTACTTTATAGTTGGCAGAAGATTATCTACTATTATAATAGTAAATTCCCGTCACAATGAAATACAAAAAAAATCACATTAAAAGCGCGTAACTTCTTCAACAGACAGATCAATTGATTTGAAAAACAATATAATTAAATCACGTGAGCTGATCTGAATCTGGATATTAACTGTGAAAAGTTGCACTAGTCATTCACTTTCGAGTACTAAATAAAACAACACGAACTAAATATAACACTTAGTTTATATGTTTTCAATTTTAATATCTGCATCGTTTAAGAACATTTTACCTATATTTTTTTGTTTTGTTTGATTAAAAACATAATTTTCACAATATAAGAAAATCTTACTTCGCATTAAATGTCAAAAAATTATCTATGTTGAAAATATACAATAAACGTTATTCTCATTTAGATTTCAAACGATGCGCGACCAATTTTATTATTATGATGATGAGCTTTATTATTATAAGTAAGGCATATTTTTTAAAATTTTCATAATTCATCTTCGTTCAAAAAATAGTTCCAAATGTGCCATTAATTAAAATAAAATACACCTACAGCCGCGTCCATACAATATTATAAATTTAATTTTGATAAAGAGTAGCTGTAGGGTGTCGCATTTTTTATTTTTGTTCATGTCAAATTTTCAAAAATTTCAGTCGCTCAGAAGCATTCGTTGACGACGGATGTATATTTGATTTTTTTAATCCATTAAAGCCTGCCGAATCAGATAAACACCAGGAGATTACGCAGTGCAATTTTCCCCATCATGTTTTCCCATAACGCGTACCAGACTCGTGCGTAGGATTTGATGTGTGGGGGGGGGGAGTTTGGTGTTTTAGCTAACTTCATAATAGAGGGGGTAGGGAGGTAGGTTTCTGTTTGGAACGTATCATGTCATTATTTCTGAAAATCGGTATCTCACGAGGCTTAAACTAGATAAGATATCGGGTATACGATCTTTTTATAATGGAGTTTCCTTTAGGAACTTTTGAAGGGTCATTCGATCCCGGATGGTCCATTTTCCATAGCCTTGTTTCACATAACATTGCCTTGTTAGGCTCCGAGCATATTGGTTTAATCGTAATAAAAACAGTATTCCATTAATAAAAATACGTATAACATTTTTGACAATTAAACATATACAAGAACTAGCAATTAATTTAAAAAGATTTTGAAAAATATTCGAAATTGAAATTTATACACACATTTCATAAAAGTATTTTCATAATATTGGTAAAGTAATTTTAAAAGAAAAGCGCCGCAGGCGAAAATGTTTGCATTGTTTTGTGAAAAATGTATCCATTCAATTTCAGAATTTCAATTATATATAACAATTTATTTGTTAATGGATATTTTTGTTTTTTTATTGCTATAAAAACAATTTTTTTAATAATTAAGGGTGTTTTTGAAATATGAAAACAAAGAAATTAAAATTTTAGCAGTACTATTTCAGAATTTGATGAAATTGGAATGTATGGTGAAACAACATAAAATAAAGATGTAAAATTTCAGCTTCCCAGATGGTGTGGTTTAAGAAATTTGGTGCTTTAAATTTGAATAATATGTATAAATATCGCAAAAGTCGTGTTAATCAATTGAACATATGTTAAGCAAAAGGGAAGCAAAATAAAACACTAAAGTCTCATTTAAAAGATAATAAAATTGCCAAAATTTTGATTTCAGAGTGGTCATTTTTTTTTATTTAAAAAGAATATATCTCTAAAAGCAGTGGCGAAATCCTACTTAAAAATTAAAATCAGCTTTTTGACATTTTATTATATATGAAAAATGTCAAAAAAGGAGACTTTAATTTTAAACTTGACTTTAAATTGTCTTTGAATTTGAAATGAAAATGCATATCATATTTTCATAATAAAAAAAATGTTTGTGGCACATAATTTTTTTTACAAATTCAAATGCGGATATTGTGGTCAAAGCAAATAATGCAAAAAAAAAACAGTAAATTCAAAAATGCACGTGCATTTCTAATGCAAATAAACCCCTTTAACGAATTGATCCAGAAAACAGGGAAACAGGATTTTCTTATGTGCGCAGCCGTCGTTGTAGAACGAAAAGTCACCAAATGCATTTTTATGAAAAACTTAAATTTAGAGTTTGTTGATTAATATTATAAAAAGTAATTGATGCATTTTGAAAGTTGAAATATCTATTGATAGATTTACATTTTCTTATCATGTGGAAAAAAAATTGAGATCGATTAAAAATTGACAATTATATATAAAATATAAAACTAAAGAACTATGTAAAATAATTGCTCAAATTGAAATTTTAAAAATAATTGTTTAAAAAAAATAAAATTGTAATTTCAATAATTTTAGTTTGGAAAAAACGTTACTTCGACAAAAATAACGTAAATATTGTTCCAAACAAAAGTTTTTCAACAAAAAAAAAAATTTTTTTTCGACAAAAAAAGTTGTATGCAATGAACATTTTTGTAAAGAAGGTAACTATTTTTTTAAATATATATTTTTGAATATATATAACTTTTTATTAGTATAGCAATTTTTAATTTCCTCAATTCGTTTTACCATCAAAAAAATTTTGATAGAATAAGAATGAGTATAGATAAAGTCAGCTTACAAATGAGATTAATTTTTATCACTGTTTTGATCTTCTTTTATCGTTTTTTGCTTTTATAAAATATTGTTTCGATTTTACTCTAAACATTTCGATTATTGTTTAAACAACTTTTGATCTGATCGTGTGATATTATAAAATTTTAATTTACAGTCATATACATTTTTACACTAAGAGTGAAACGGTTTGGTACGCCGTGTGTAACACCCAGAACGAAGCATATCCGGTATGGAAAAGTATATATATTCTTGACCAGCATGAATTCTTGAGTCAATTCAGCGATGTCCGTCTGTCTGTTGAAATAACTACTACTGAAATTAAGGAGTTAGGTCAATGAAACTCCTAATTTAGATTACTTATATGTGCTATATGTGCAAACAAATTGGCGTGAGCGGTCCATTGCGACCTGTGAACCGACCACTTATGTTCAAATACCTCATAAAATTTATATCTAAAGATGAAATTTACTTTATAAGGGGTTAAATGAATTTTTTTGAATATATATATAATGAATTTATGATCAAACACATGAAAACAAATACATGAAAATAATATTTTTTTACGAACCGTGGTTACCAAAAAAAAATTCGAAAATCCGCGATTGCAATTTTGTAGTTATTTTCAGGATTCGTATATTCTGGCAACCTATGTACCCTTTAAATGATATCCTCACACATTATCGTATATAGAGAGTAGAGTATTTATAGTCAGCTTAGACCGACTATGACTTCTTACACTATATATAAATACACGACTATAAATTCTTACAACCAACTATCGTCATACCAACTATCACAATTTTCTTACTTCAAAATTTTCCATGTGACCTAACCTACAGGTTAGGCTTTCATTTAATTTTAAAAAAATTATTGCTTCTGAGGGGGTTTGAATTTTTAAGAATTAAAAAAAAAAATTATTTTATTTTCAGGCGTTAAAATGATTATTATGTATTGTTGTGCATTTTCGTGCAGCGCCATGTATCCAATTTAACATGCCATATGGGCATGTCCAGAAAAACGTCAACCACGACCAAAAAATTCAAAATGCTCTAATTTTGAAACAACGATGGATTTGGAATCTTAAATATCTGAATCTAAATATCTGAAAATAAATGTCTATTCCGTTAACGGTAACGTATAAAAAAATACTCATAAAGTTAGGTTACTATGCAATATGTAAATATACATAATTTTCATGTATTTTGAGTAACCAAATTAAATAATTTGAAAGATATACATATACAAATGAATATTTTCTGTTTCTTCAGGTAATATTAATAATTATTTCTAAAACTTAAAAATAATGATCCAAATTAAATTAACGGAAAATTTTCGACTTTTGTTTAAGGGTTTTCGATGTCCCGTCCGGAACCAAAAAGATACATTTATTACGATAGTAAACATACATTTTTTTCTAAAGAGTTTAATCCACTATTTCTAAAGCATTTCAATTTCCTCGGCATTTCAAAAAATGTAAACTTCATTTTCCTAGTAATTCTAGAAAAATTTTGACAGCTAATTGAAATCTGTGCCGTCCGGAATTTTGAGTACCAAAAGTGTAAAACTACAGAGTAAAAATATCAAAAAAAAAAATTAAAAAAAGATCTGGAAATTTGAATACTACATCACTTTTCATTTCGTAATAATGATTATAAACATTGTCATATATAAAATTATTTTTAGCAAAAATTCGTAGTGCAAATTTCCATACGGAACGTCCGGAATTATTCTGCGATTTATTACGAAACAACTGTAAATTTTTGAAACAAAGTATGCATATACAAAAATAAAGTAAATTGTCTCAGCTATGTTTAGAGATAATTCAAAAAAAAAAAAAATATATTGTACGAAAAAAGAATAAAAGTCGTACTGATAATTTCAATACGGAATTTTTTGTCTCGTCCGGAATGTCCCGTCCGGATTTTATCTGTGATTTATTATGAAAAAACTACAAACTTTAGAAACAAAGTGTAAATATACAAAGAAAGCTCCTGATTTAATTTTTTTTCTAAATATTTCAAAAAAACCATTTGTACGCAAAATTCGCTGACTTTTTCGAATATCGATATGACTCGATATTTACTTCCATTTTTGTTCAGTCCGGAACGCCCACTATTTTATTTATATCTTTAGATCTACCGTATAGAATTCTGTAATATTTTGCAGATGTTTAGCACAAAATAAAATCAAGTACATTCATTAATTTTCCTTCGAAATATTAAAGTTTTAAGCGTACGAATGTCCCGTCCGGAACACCAGGAAATGCCCATATAAGAAAAATAAGATACTTATCTTGGTTAAAAAATTATTAATATATTAAAAAAATCAATATTTTTGAAGGTACAATATTTTTCAAAATTTAATAATAAAAGTTTGATAAGATTTAACACAGAATCTTAATTTATTTTCCTAATTCGCAATTTAAATATTATACATGGCGTTTCACAAATGGCAAAACAATAATTTTTACCTTTTTTTCTTCAAGTAATAATGTTTTTTATTCATAAAAATTTATATTTATTGTAAACTTTTGAATTTCCCTTGGCTATATTTCGCCAGCATATATAACAAATATATGGTAGCGCATAGTTTTGTACGTCTAACATCGAAAACAAAAATTACATTTTTGTTTTTGATTCGACTATTAAAAATAAAAGTAGAAAAAATAATAAATACTTAAAAATCTCAAAAACTGGACCCTATTTAACAAGAAACAAAAAAATGTAACTTATATAAAAAAAACTACAAGTTTTAACCAAGAGTTTTTCTTTGCACAAACAGGAATTGGAATCATTTCAACATTTTTTTAGTAAACAAAACTTTTTGTATTAGCGACGTTCCACACCAATTCTACCGGAGTTCCAGACTCACCTTCTCCAGAGAAACAGTGGTCCAAGGTTTCAAAAAATTAATTAATAATCACTTTTTGTGGTTGTAGAAAAAACTCTTCACCATATAATGCTGCAAACCTCGCTTTAAGGATAATAAAACAATCTTCGTCAGAAGTCCTAAATCTGAACATCTAATCAATGGTCATTGTCCTTGCAATTTGAATTTATTGTTCATAAAAAGGAAACCTTTTCAAATTTATTCAAATATTAAATTTATATACGGTATTTAAAAAAACAAACTTTTTCAATAGTTTAAGTATTGTTTGTACAGAAAATCTACAAAAAATTGGTTACCAGTCATGCCTCGAAGTTTTTTCCAATTAACTTGGATAACAAATATCCAATCTTGTTGGTAATTTTTAAAATTTCATTATTTTCGTGGAGTAAAATTTTATGTTAGGATATTTAAACATTTTTCACATCGATATCGCTATGTTTTTAAAATAAATCACGATATATTTGAACTATTTGATGCAATATTATCAAGAATCGTTTTTATTATCATTTCGAAAAAAAAAAAATGGTACATAAATGAATTGCAAATGCGGCCAGTGATGCCAAATGAGTTTGACATGCCTGCTCTAAAATCATTTTGTAATGCATCTCCTACCAATTACAATGCATGATCTGCGCATCGAATGCCTACAACGAATTTTTTTTTAGATATTTATTATATTATGTCTGATATTTTTAAGTAGTTTTTTTTTTGGTAAATATCACTGCCCGATAAATCGTTGAAATAAGTCGATTAATCAGGACGGTGTTTATTACACAATTTAACTTAAAACTTAACTAAAACCGATCATTTTGAATGGTTTAAAATTATAAAAATAAGGCATAGATAAATATTAAAGCTAAAATCACACGATTTGTTTCAGCATCAACAATCCACACAATTTCCTATTGTCGTAAATTTGTATCAACAGGAAATTGTATTTATGTCAGTTTCAGTATAATAAAATTGTATCAACCAAATTGTGTCAATTTTTGTTGAAGTCTCGAGCATCAATTATATTGTTGTCAGAATTAGATATACCATCTAAGTTAATTTAAAATCAATTACAAAATTTTTACCGAACAGCAAGAAACGAGCTAATAAAAAAATTCAAAAGTCACTTTTAAAAATTATATGTAACTTTAATAATATTTAATAAATACAACTATTATATCGCATTGTGTTATCAAGCGTGATTAAAATTAAATATAAAGTTATGACCTTAAAAAGGCCTGATACATGTTACTACAATTCTTTTGTATAATTCTCCCTCTTTACATAGTTCGACACAGCAGCTGTGCGAAATTTTCAATACAAAGCATTGTACAATGGCACGATCAGCCGCAGTTCTATTCAAGTATCTCATCAACGAACATCTTTTTTGATTCCGTTTTTTAAACTCCCTTATGTATCTTTTTTGTTCTTTGTCTTCTTTAAACCAAAATATATTTGCTGCGGTGTTGAAACGGATTAATAGAAGGTCTATTGTGGCGGTTGAATTAACTGTCGGTTTTTTGTAGCTATTATAAAAAAATTCTATTGACTTAATTTACAGCATAAACGATAACAACAACAATTTTTCAATTTGCAAGAAACTTCAAGATATAAGCATTTGAATTTGCAATAGTTTTTGAAATTATAAATATTAAAAATAATAGTTTGGGTCTACAGTCATTAAGAACTTAGACCGAGGTCTTTCACCATTTATAGCTGTGCGTGTTATATTTGTACTCAAAGTGGTGGGAATCCGAACGGCACACTGTGTACCCAAACGCACAAAAATCGACTGAAATTTATTATTTTCGGAACCACTAAACCGATTTTAAAAAATTAAAAAAGTGTTGTATGGAGATTGTTTCTTTAATGGTTATGGAGATAAAAATCAGTAAAGTTGAGATTTTTTTCATGAAAAATCTTTCAAAAATTGTAGGAAATCCAAGATTTATCCGATTTTAAAAGAATATTTTGTTTATGAAAATCTTACATTAAGAATCTTAATTTAAGATCTAAATAAAATGTGCTCAGTTAAGAAAATATCTTGTTTAGTTTTAAAGATGAACATGATTTAATCAACATGTTATAGAAATTGCATTCCATCTTAATGACAATTTATTAGCTTTAAAATGAGACCTTATTATTTTAATTCGCTACCCTATTGCTTAAGTTACTTTCCATTAATTTGCAACACTTTTGTGAAATTTATACTATTTTTCCAAACTTTAAAGAACCAAATCTCTGAAACCACACCATCTGGGAAACTGAAGTTTTATCAAAATAATTTTTTTGTTTTACTTTACCATGCTACCAAATTTCACCAAATTCTGTGATGATTGATTTGAAATGCAATGGAACTTAAAAGCGGGACTTTGGGGGTACAAATTAAAAATGAAGAGGGACTTTAGAGGGACAAAGTAGTCGAACATTTTTTTTTGTTTGGAAAATTTGACTTATACGAAAATCTCCGTAATAATTATTCTTTTCAGTAACAGGTACTTTTGTTATATTTTTTTGATAGATAACACGAAGAAAATTATTTACTTATGATTTATGAATAAGTCATTCATAAAACATATATTTTCAATTGTTCTTATTAACAAGTTATATTCATGAATTATGTATAAAATATTGCAAATGTTTATGCATAAAAAATTGAAAATCACTATGTATTTATTATGAATAGGATTCATAAAATTCACAAATTTTATTAATAATCTTTCACTTTGTTCCGCATAATTTGATTTGTTTTTCCTACTACGGCTATTTGGCACAATGTATGACATTTTTATTATAAATAATAAATCATAAAATGTATTTCAAAACCTATTCCAATTATTCATGACTTATGAATATATTATACATAAAACATGAGTAAACATACGCATAATTTTATTCAATTGATTTTTACTATAATCATATGGTTACGAAAAGAGGTAATTTGCTCCACTGTACAAGCAATCAACAATAATAAATGAGACGCAAGACAATTCAGCGCACTAATCAATGTGTTTGAAAGAGATGGAAGATTATTCAGCGTACTGAATAATGTGCGAGAAAGAGATGGAAGATCAGCACATTAAAACACATGGGTGCGAATGAGATGCTAATTGCATGCGGCATTCACGAAATGAGTAGAAGGTTCTCGAAACAATTCGAAGCTTGTCGAAACGTGTCGAACTGATGCCAGCAGTATATAAGGCTGACGCATCTGAGGCACTTCAGTAGTGATTGTAAAGTGGTCAAGTGCATCTCGTGTGTAATCAATGTCATGTTAAATAGAGGACATGCAGCAGTTGTTAGAATTTGTTATTAGTAAAAATGTTTAGTTAATGTTAATTAATAAAGTTAATTGTTGTAATTTAAACCGAACATAAGAGTGTTTTTATTTTGTACACAATCCAGCGATACAAACTTGTAGGAAAGTTTTCCGTAGACTGAATTTTCGTAAAATTGGTGTCAGAAGGGGGATTGTGATACAAAATGATTAAATTCGATAAACATAAAGTCGACCAGCTAAAGAAGGAGCAGTAGATTCGTAATCTTGCAACTGTTGGTCCGAAAGTAGAAAAATCTGAAATCTGGATACAGAGGAGAAAGTACAGACCCAAGTTTTTGATATGAGCCAGTTGATCGGAGCTATGCAGCAACAGTTTCAGATAATGGGTCAAGAAAATTCCTACAAATTAGATCAAAAATTTCTAGAAAATTCCAAACAATTTCAAGAAAATTCCAACAAAATGGAACAGAAACTTCAAGAAAATTCCAACCAACATCAAGTAAAAGTAGAGAAAAAGCTGCAGGAACATTCGAAGCAGCTTCTGGAAGTTTCTAATACACTCCATGGCAAAGTAAACGAACAAGTGGACCTTCACTGCATGTCGCCAGGGGTACGAGGCTAAAATTGTCGATTTACGAGGGAACCACAGCGTTAAACATTTTAAAGCTGCAATTTGAGACCACGACTGTAAGTAATCGATGGAACAATAAGGACAGCGTAGCCTCACTTATCCTGGCGCTAAAAGGAGGCACAGTCGAAGTTTTGCTGACAGTTACGAAATGTGATATATACAGTTACTCAGCGGCCATGGGTGCACTGCAACGAAAATATGGCAATGACCACATGACACCAATTTACAGAATACAACTGAAGTTCCGAAAGCAAAATAATGGCGAATCGTTGCAGGAATATGTTCGGATGTTGAGAGACTTACACATTTGGCGTATTCCGATTCAGCGTGTGATTTCTTGGAAATGTGTAAGATAAATGCATTCGTTGATGGCATACGTGATCCACAGATAAAACGGGCAACCATGACCATGCCAAAGGTGATATTTATTGAAACGGTCGCAGGAGATAGCGACTACATTCTGCCGAACACCGACGGAGACACGTGTACTAGATGAGGAGGGAGGAGCGTCTAGATCGTCCAAAGTCAGCGGTCAATCCGGACATAATGCTGCCAACGAAAATATCCAATTGAAAGGTATATGGCATATGGCACGCGACTGTCGTGAAAAACGTAAATGTGTAATTGTGCAACCACCTAGGAATACAGACCAGAAAAGAGACCTGAGGATGGGTCAAGTAACTATCGGGGAAATTCAGGCACTGTGTCGGCACGAGTGTGTACAATGGAATCCGGAGAGTGCCGTAGAGAAGAAGAAGAAACGAACATAATTCACATTCGTTCATTGGGTATAGTGCCAGATGATCAATGGAGTCTAGAGCAAATACGAAATGATCAAAAGAAAGACCCCGACATTGCAAAAATTAAAACGTCCAAGGAACAACAAAGAAAGCTATAATGGAAAGAGATAGCATCCAACAGTCCAATAAGCAGAGCTTACTGGGCCCAGTGCACGAAATTTGATTGTTGTTCCGATAGTACTGAAATGCCATTGTGGATCCAATGGATGTCAATTAAGCATTAATAAAACGATTGAAGAAGTCAGAACAAATTTCTATTGGGTCGGACATCAGAAGTCAGTCGCCTATTGGATTCACAGATGTAAGCAATGTGTAACCGCAAATTAGAAAACCCGTCAGAAGTAGCGGTAAGATGAATCAATACAACGTAGGAGCACATTGCGAACGTACTGCCATGGATGGGCAAAAGCCTATTCCAACAAGTGTTTGGGGTAGGAAGAAATGTGAAGACCGAGACGAGTTACATTAGTCCATAAGGCAGAGTATTGAAATTGCAAGTGATAAGATAAAATCCAGATACGACTTGAGAGCAAACTCTGAGGGATTTAAGGAAGAAGATATAGTTATGCTTTGTAGCCCGCAACGAGTGAAATTGTTAATCCCTAAGATGCAAACACACAGGGAAGGACCGTACAAGATAATTAAAAGGATTAATAACATTGTGTATCGGATTCTGAATACTACAGGCCTCAGACGAAAAATGAAAGACATACATTTAGAAAGGTTGGCGCCGTATAGAGAGAGAGAGGATTAACATCTGTTCGGGACGAACAGATTTACGTAGAGGGCAGTGTTACGAAAAGATGTAATTTGCCCTATAGTGCAAGCATTCAGCAATAATAAATGAGACGCAAGACAATTCAGCGCACTAAGCTATGTGTTAGAAAGAGACGGAAGATCATTCAGCGCACTAAGCAATGTGCGAGAAAGAGAGGGACGATCTACACATTAAAACACATGAGTGCGAATGAGATGCCAATAGCATGCGTTATTCACGAAACGAGTAGAAGGTTCTCGAAATAAATCGAAGCTTGTCGAAACGTGTCGAACTGATGCATGCAGTATATAAGGCCGACGCATCTGAGGCACAGGACTTCAGTTGTGATTTGATGGTGATCGAGTTCATCTCGTGTGTGATCAATGTCAAGTCAATTTGTTATTAGTAAAGTTGTATAGTTAATGTTAATTAATAAAGTTAATTGTTGTAATTTAAACCAAACATAAGAGTGTTTTTATTTTGTACACAATTCAGCGATACGAACATATTCTTGAATGGATATCATGATTCATTTTTAGAAAATGTATGCATATAAAACATGGTTTATAAGAACATTTCCCTCCGTGAACATTTCTGAGAATCTTTTAAACGATAAAAATTATCCAATATATACTTAACTAATCTGGCAACACTGGTCAAAGTTAAAGTCTTTTAATTTGGTTTTTACTTTAACCCCCTGCAGAAAAGTTTTCAAAGTCCAAAAACAAAATTTAAGTAGGTAATTTTAAGTATGAATTGTGTTTACGTATTTTTTGTCTTACTTACTTTTTGCTCGGCAAGGTATATATGCAGGACGTCATCCAAAAATACTAATTTTTTAAGTTATTTAGATTAAAACAGTTATATCTCACTTTAAACTAGGGATGCCAGAACAAAAGTCTCGTTCGGGGTACATTTGGAACTTAAAAGGGTGGTTTGGGGGTACAAATTAAAAATGGAGAGGGACTTTAGGGGGACAAAGAAGTTATTAAAAAATTTAATATTAATATATTTATTTACCAAATAAATGTAATTATCATTTTTATAATATTACTACGTATCTTATTTTGGGTGCTTAATAAATAAGTATACACCGAAAAAATTAATGTAATAAAAATAAATAAAAATGTATTTAAAAAAAATACTTATGTCTTTGATTCTCGTCCAAAAGCAAATGTATTTGTTTTTACTACACTAAGAAAACAAAGATGATTGCCAGAAATTTCACAGCCCTAAATATCAAGTTATTTACAAATTATTTAGATAGTCTTTGAGACAACCATCTCTCAAACATCCGTCAAATACGATAAATATTGCTAGCAACCATCTTTCAAATTTATGTTTATTTATAGCAACCATCAAGTAAACATCTCACAAATAAGAAGATAGTTGATGAATATTTGGAAGAGATACTCCATTACAATTCGCGAAGTAATTTTTATTGAATTGAAAGAAAATGAATCAAATGTATTTTTATTTATTCTAAAACATTATCCTGATTATACATCGCCATCGTCTTTAAGAATCCTTCGAAGCTAAAATTGTACAACGAATTGAGACTTATTCGCGGAAGAACCAAGTTGGCCCGGAGCTGCTGTAATCCAGTAAACGCTGAAAAAAAAATTACATCACTTATTGATATATTCAATCTCGCGTAATTTTATTTTCACTTTTACCATTATAATGTATTATTTGAGCTGACAGATTTTAACACAATTGGATTTACTTCATTGTTGTGGATAAACGAGCGTAAGAAAAACGTGCGCCATTTTCTTTTTTTATAGTAGTCAAATGTCAAAATACCTCAACAGTTTTGTTGCAAATATCTAAGTTCTCCAGATGTTTGCTATCAGTCAACTGTAAATATCTCAATTATCATTACTGTTTTGGCAAACATCTGGTAACAATCTTCATATATGTCATATTTAAAAAATAGTAATAGTTTTGCTGCAACTTTATTGTAACTTATGGGATAGATAGTTGCACCAAGACTTTCATAGTCATCTTGTTTTCTTAGTGTACATTGATGTAGTTGTTTTTGTATTGAAAATAACTACATGGTTTTACTGCATTTCGATATAATAATTTAATACATTTGTATTAAAAAACCTAAAATTGTCTTTATTTATACGTCCTAAAATACGTAGAAAAATGTCCACAAAAAAAAAAATTAAAGTATAAATTTTAATATAAAATGCATTTATTTTACTTTGTTGCGATAATTAATATTAAAAAGATAATATTTTTATTTTATATAATAAAAACAATTTATTAATTCAGAAAATTATTTGAATGAATATTCAAAAATTTAGATTACCAAAAATAAGGTACAAGAATTATAAATCTGAAAACTATTTAGTTGTATAGTACATAAACAACTAAAGAGCAGTGTGACTAGATAATTAAAAAAAAAAAGCTCCAAAACCTTGAAACTTTATAGCTCAAGATCGCCGAATAGTCAAATCGACAAATAAATAAATATATACATTGTGACCCGCCATAAAAAAAAGCTTTTAAAAAAAAAGGTCCAAAACCTTGAAACTTTATAGCTCAAGATCGCCGAATAGTCAAATCGACAAATAAATAAATATATACATTGTGACCCGCCATATAAAAAAAGGTGATTCAACGAAAACCGAAAAAATACCTCGGAACGATTCCAGTTCCGGTTCCACAAACAAGCCAAAAAACGCAATAAAAATATAAATATTTTTTTATTTTTACGTAAAAACAATGAAATTTATATACATATCTATGTATGGGCCATTCCACACCAAATCGACCAACGGTTGGAACTCACCTTCTTAGATTTCAATGAAATTTGTGCAACTGATAAAGGGTATCAAGATATGCATTGATCATATTTTTTTTTATTTTTTACTCTCACTAATTTCAGAGATACAGTGGCTCAAAGTTGCTAAAAATGGGACAGAAATCACTTTTCTATGGTTGTTCATATTTCTAATAGAACAAGCTTTTATACCAATTAAGTTGTAACTTCTAAATTTGAACATGTGGCCCGTGGTAATAATCCTTGCACTTCAAAATTTATGTCCTTAAAAAGGCCCTTTTTAAAATTCTGAAAAAATCACATATTATGCTTGTATTAATGTAAATGTGCATGCCAAATTTAAAGATGGTATTTTGATCGAACTATGGGGGACTATGGGGGCGATTATCACAAGGCAACGTGTCTGAGTGCTTCAACATGGCGAAGCCAGCGCAATTCTTGTCGGTGTCGTCTCAAGTCAACTCACTGGTCACCAGAATTGGCAAATTGTCAACTGGTGACACCTCCACTTCGGTGAAAGTCCTCCTCGTGGAAGTCCCTGGAAACGGCGCTCTATACCACACGGTGTAGAAGTCGGCTAAAGTGAGTGGCGAGCATTTCCCTCAGAGTGAGGGTTCGTGAGTTGGGTTTGGGTCCCACCACGGAAAAAACCTATGCGCCCAATGAAAACAAAAAAGAAGCCTCGGATAACGACCGATTACAACGATGACGACCCACGCAAAGGTTTTAAGGACCATGATTTACGGAAATGCACCTGGAATGTCCGAACCCTTTATAGGGAAGGTGCCTCTATCCAGCTGGCAGATGTTCTCGAAAAATATAAGGCTGACATCACCGCTATCCAGGAGATGCGATGGGCGGGACAGGGCTGTTCGAAACAAGCATCCTGTAATATCTACTACAGCTGCCATTCGGAGAGACACGAATTTGGATGTGAATTTGTGGTCGGCAAGAGACTCCGCCACCTCGTATCTACGTTCACGCCCGTGGACGAAAGGCTGGCAACAATCCGCATCAAGGCTAAATATTTCCATATCAGCCTAATTTGTGCACACGCTCCGACGAACGAGAAAGATGACGAAACAAAAGAGCGCTTCTACGAGCGCCTAGACAACGCATACGAGCGCTGCCCCCGCCACGATATCAAAATCGTGCTAGGCGATTTTAACGCCAAGGTGGGCAGAGAAGCCATCTATTGTCCCACAGTCGGAAAATTTAGCCTCCAGGCTAATCGACTTCGCCGCAGCACGAAACATGGTAGTTAGTAGCACTAGATTCGAACATTTCGATATCCACAAGGCCACATGGTTGTCGCCCGATCAAAAACCTCGAAATCAAATTGACCACGTGATTGACGGAAGGCACGCTTCGAGCGTGATGGACGTACGCACTATCCGAGGTGCCGGATCATTACCTTGTAGCAGCCAAGGTCCGCACACGCTTAAGCGCTGCGATGAACGTACGGAACCAAACGCAGAGAAAGCTAGACGTCGGAAAGCTGCAATCACAACAGACAACGCAAGCCTTTTCCACTCGACTCTCACACCTACTTAGACAAAGCACTCCTCCTCTCGATGATATAAGCGCGCAGTGGAATCATATCTTCTTCTCTATGCGTACGGCTGCCGAAGAGGTGCTTGGATTCCAACGCCCCCTGGGGAATCAGTGGTATGACCAAGAGTGTCGCGCGGCCACTGCATAGAAAGACGCTGCGTTCAAATCCACCCTGCAGTCAGTAGCTACGCGAGCTGCGAAGGAGCGATACAAAGAGAAGAGGAGGGAAGAGAGACGTCTTTTCAGGCGTAAAAAAAGCGAGGCAGAAAGACGTGAGTGTGAGGAGATAGAGATGCATGGGTACAGGAATGAGGCTCGAAAAATTTTCGAGAAAATGAGACGCCTCGCAGGAGGTTTAAAATCCGGAGCCTCTTCTTGTAAAGATGAGAACGGAAATCTAGTGACAGATATCCAGAGCACACTGAAAATATGGAGGGATCACTTCTCTAGACTGCTGACCGGTGATGATGACCGCAATTCCACCGATATAGAAGTAAACCCGGCAACCCCAGTACTTGATGACGACGTTGAGATTCCGCCACCCGACCATGACGAGGTCAGAACAGCCATCGCTCGGCTGAAAAACAACAAAGCCGCAGGTGATGATGGCCTGCCTGCTGAATTGTTTAAGACTGGAGGCGAAGAGCTAATAGAGAGCATTCACGAGCTCGTAAGCAGAATATGGTCGGATGAAAGTATGCCAAGTGACTGGAACCTCAATGTACTCTGACCAATCCCTAAGAAAGAGGATCCCATTATCTGCGCCAACTACCATGGGATCAGCCTACTCAATATCGCATACAAGGTTCTATCGAGCGTATTATGTGAAAGACTGAAGCCCATCGTCAACAGACTGATTGGACCTTATCAGTGCGGCTTCAGACCTGGAAAGGCCACCATAGACCAGATTTTCACATTGCGCCTAATCCAGGAAAAGACCCTAGAAAAACAGATCGACACCTACCACCTATTAGTCGACTATAAAGCCGCCTTCGACACTCCGATAAGGGAACGATTATACGCCGCAATGTCTGAGTTCGTTATAACTGCGAAACTTATAAGGCTTTGCAGGATGGCCCTGAGCAACACACGTTGCTCAGTGAGAATAGGAAAAGACCTCTCCGAGCCATTTCATACCGAACGAGGTTTCAGACAGGGTGACTCCCTATCGTGCGACGTTTTTAACTTATTGATGGAGAAAATAGTTCGAGCTGCCGAACTCCGTCAAAGCGGCACTATCCTAAACAAAAGTGTCATGCTGCTCGCATATGCCGACGATATTGATATCATTGGCAGGAGCACACGAGCAGTCAGCGCAGCATTCTCCAGATTGGAGGAAGAGTCGCGTCGAATGGGTCTAGCGGTGAACGAGGACAAGACGAAGTTCCTTGTGTCAACAACCAAAAAAGAGTCCGTGCGTCTTGGACAAAAAGCTGATTTTGACACCCACAAGTTCGACATTGTGAAGGACTTCGTCTATCTGGGATCCAGCGTAAACAGCAACAACGACGTCAGCCTGGAGATCAATCGGAGAATAACTCTTGCCAACATGTGCTACTTGGGGTTCAGTAGGCAATTGAGAAGCAGAGCCCTCTCTCGCCGGACAAAAATAACGCTCTACAAGTCACTCAACATGCCCGTCCTACTTTATGGTGCAGAAACATGGACGCTGGCCTCCACCGATGAGAGAGTACTGGGAGCGTTCGAGAGAAAGATTCTCCGTAAAATCTTTGGCCCTATCTGCTTTGCTAACGAGTATCGAATCAGGATGAACCACGAGCTGTATGAGTTATTCGACGACATTGACGTAGTCAAGCGCATCAAGATCCAGCGGCTTCGCTGGCTAGGTCATGTCGAACGAATGGATGAAAACACTCCAGCCAAGAACGTGCTTGAATCGAAACTCGAAGGTGGACAGCGTAGAAGAGGGCGTCCAAATCTGCGTTGGAAATACCAAGTTGAGGACAACCTGGCAACGCTTGGTATTTCTAATTGGCGTCAGCGCGCGCAAAGCAGATCCGACTGGCGCGGCTTCATCTCAGCGGCCAAAACCGACCCACGGTTGAAAGGGCCATTTAAGTAAGTAAGTATGTAATTTTGATCGAATCGTATTTTAAAAATTAATTTTCTAAATTTTTACATATTTTTTGTACTGAAAAAAAATTTTTTTGTTCAAAAGTAAAATTTTTAATTATTTTTTAATGTATTTGTAACTCCCCCCACGTGGTGGTTACCTTGACGTGGTGTGGGGGCTTAAGTTACAATGACTCAATAAGGCTAAGCTGACGGAAACTTTTTTTTTTTTTAAGTTTCTGGTAGGTCACCCTTGTCAGACAGGCTTGTGATGAGTAATGAACTAAATACTACCATAGTCTTTTTTATTGGTGGGGTGGCAGACTCTAAAGAAACCCCTATACCACCGCGATGGGTCAACATAAAGATTTAACTACTCCAGGTGGTACCCACAAAAGTGGCAATCCACCCGCTTCGGCGGCTGAGGCAAGGATTCTGGAGGCCTCAATCCACGCAACCAACCCTGGTACGATGAACCTCTCTGCTCCTGTAGCAGGGGGTTCATCGTGCCCCTCCATCTCCCAAATTTATGAGACAGCTAGGAATCTAGAGGAGGATAACGACAACGCAGCGGTTCCCATACAAGTAGAGGAAAGTGTCGGTTCGGCTATGCCTACGACTAATCCTCCACTGTATGGCTGCTCGACAGTGTTGTTTCCTCTCAGGGCTCCTTTCTGTCACGTATTTGGAAACATGGGTCGATCAAAGGAAAGTGGTGTCTTACCAGCATCTAATCCTAGAGAGACCGACACCCAACTGGAAGCTAAACTTCCATTGGAGACCGGACCCGGATCTCTGAATACGGAGGTCAGGTTGTCCGATGCCCAGGTGAGTAGGAGAAGGAAGAATAAAGCGAAAGATCGCAAAGAGGCTGAAAAGGCTAAAGGCGACGCTGGAGCTTTCTCTTCCCCAGCTACCACAGCAAAACGCGATAGATCGGTGGAGGTTACTCCGACTGAAGCCGGACCATCCGCTGCTGCTGTTGTGGCTGCCAATGCACCTGAGAAGCGCAATGGCAAGAAGTTTAAAACCTTCACTGCTACTGCGAAACCCCGTAACTCCCAGAACTCGACAGTTTCCAGTGATATTGCTTCAACAAGCAAGAGCACTGGTGCTTCATGTTCCGGATCGGCTGCGGATGAACTGCCTTCAACATCCACTGGCAGAGGTAGGCTAGTAGTATCATATCGTGATGCTGCTCGCAAAGCTCTTCCGGTTGCGATTATTGGCAAATTGGGGAAGGAGCAAAAGATGAATGATGCAGAAGTAAAACACTGCACCGATCATCTTTGGCGGCTAGTCAGCACCGGCGGTGTCAGTGCAAACGCAAAAGGCTATGAGACGAGTGATGGCATCATGAAGGTGCTATGCTCGTCTCAAGCCAATTTTGATTGGATTGCCACAGCCGTTGCTAAAATCCCCTCCTTGGGCAAATCGCGCTTCGCTGTTTTCATCGGAGACGAACCCAAACGCAGGCGAGCAATATGCTGGATACCTGGTCCTATCAGGAAAACAGCGGAAGTGTTTGCCTGCCTACGTGCTCAGAACCAGGGCATCGAAACGAACGGATGGAAAATCTATAGCCATAAACCAGAGCGAGGTCCGGAGGACAAGGAGGGCGCAACCCTGGTTGTTGGCTTAGACCAGAAGTCGTTAGATGTCATGCTATCTAAGTACGACAACCATCTAAACTTATTCTTTGGACGGATCAAATTCCGAATCAATTCCAAATGAATAGGCATATGATGAGAAACGAGTTAATTATCCTGTCATGATATTTACTCAGATAAATCTGCAACATTCTAAAGCTGCTACCGCTTTACTAGGTAAGCGGCTCTCCATGTTGCATACATTACCTCACATCACAGCTATTCAAGAACCATGGGTGTATAACAAACGCATCTGTGGTCTTAGTGAACTACGTGGTGAAACCATACTATACGATGAGCAAGCCGCAAGGCCTAGAAGCTGTCTTATAGTATCGAAACACTTTGCTGTCACTAAGTTAACCCAATTCTGTGGGCAAGACCTGGTGGCAGCAAAAGTGAGCTATGAAAGCGATAGTGGATGGAAACATCTGATTGTCGCCTCAGGCTACTTCCCCTATGACTCACTACGGCCTCCTCCGCCAAAGGCAATTGTTGAGCTCATAGAGTACTGTGATCTTAAGGAGACCGGCCTTATTCTTTGCTGTGACGCTAATGCTCAACACACTGTGTGGGGCAGCAGTAAATGCAACGCGCGAGGTACCAGACTCCTTGACTTCATCATGACCTCCAATCTGAACATTCACAACACTGGTAATAAATCCACTTTTGTGACTGCTAGAAGACAGGAAGTGATTGACCTTACTTTGTCTAACTGTAGACTGAGAGAGTCAATCTTTAACTGGAAGGTTCTTAAAGAAGATTCTTTATCGGACCACAGGTATATCGAGTTTCATACTGACCGAGAGGTGCTGCCCTCTATGACGGTAAGAAACCCCAGAAAAACGAACTGGGCACGCTTCAGACATGAACTTGAGAATTCCCTCAATATTCCTGTCAGAATTCGTACCAAAGAAAGTATTGAGACGTCCGTTCAAGTTATGAACGATGTCATAAATTCTAGTTTTGTACGAACATGTCCGGTACGAAAAACGTTATCTAGACCTCCCGTTCCTTGGTGGAACGCTTGTCTTGAAACCTTGCGCAAGGATTCCAGAAAGCTTCTAAATAGGGCCCTAAGGAGCAACTTAGACTCTGACTGGTTTCTTTATCGAGCTAAGCAGAAAGAGTATAAGAAACGAATTCGTAAATCGAAAAGTGTTTCCTATAAAGACTTCTGCAGTAGCATCGAATCCTGCAGTGAGACTAGCAGATTGGTCAAGTTTCTTAAAAGATACCGAACTGCTCGACTGGACTCACTGCGGAGACCTGATGGCTCGTATACTGAGTCTAAGACAGAGGCACTCAGTGTCCTAGTTGAGACTCACTTTCCGGGAAATCAAATCCACATAGGGCCACTTTGTAATCCCAGCACTGGGGACTGCAATAACAACTCTAATGTGACAAAACATGACTGGCAGGTTGCCTGATTGGTTGTATACGATGAAGCTATCCAATACGCAGTGGCCTCTTTTGATGGCTTCAAGTCACCTGGACCGGATGGCATCTACCCAGTCATGCTACAGGAAGGTATAACTCAATTGCTACCATGCCTAAAGAAGATCTTTAGAGCAAGTCTCGCATGGGCATACATTCCGACATCCTGGCGTTTAGTTAAAGTAGCCTTCATTCCTAAAGTTGGAAGAGTAGACTATTCCATAGCCAAGAGCTTCAGACCCATTAGTATGATGTCCTTCATACTAAAGTGTCTAGAAAGACTAGTTGAGCTGCACATCAGAAAAACATCGCTGTCAAGGTACCCACTATCATCAAGACAACATGCCTACCAACGTGGAAAATCCTGTGAAACAGCATTGCAATATCTGGTTGGCCGGATCGAGCATGCTTTTCAGAGGAAGATGTACGTGATGGGCATATTTGTTGACATCGAGGGTGCTTTTGATAATGCGACTTTTGATGGAATGTGTGACGCAGCTAGAAGGCATGGAATAGATGAAACATTGGTCAAATGGCTAAGGTCAATGCTAATGTTTAGGACCATCACTTCGGAGGCGGAGTGCGGTCAGTATATTATGGCAGGGGTGAATAGAGGTTGTCCTCAAGGAGGCGTTCTCTCCCCCCTGCTCTGGTGTATGCTGGTTTACTCTCTGCTCAACGATCTCGATGGACCAGGTGTCTATTCCCAGGCCTATGCAGATGATGTTGCCATTCTTGCCACAGGCTTTTCCCTCAATGAGGTCTGTGTTAAAACACAAAACTCGTTGAACCGAATTGACAGCTGGTGTACTGCAAACGGACTTTCCGTCAACCCTCACAAAACAGGGATTGTTCTCTTCACTAGGAAAAGAATAATGACAGGATTATCTCTACCAGTACTTAAGGGTGTCACTATTCCTCTGTCTAACGAAGTAAAATATCTGGGCTTAACTCTAGATAGTAAACTACTTTGGACAAAACATGTTGAAAATAAAATTTCGCGAGCATTGAATGCCTTCTGGCAATGCAGAGGAATTTTTGGGAAGACATGGGGACTATCGCCGAGCAAAACCTTATGGATTTACACGGCAATGATAAGACCGATGATATCATATGCATCGGTAGTCTGGTGGAACAAGCTGTCGCGAAAATGCGTGACAACTAGTCTTGCCAAGATTCAGAGAACTGTGTGTCTGGGTGTTACGGGTGCCTTTCCCACTACACCTGGTCCAGCACTGAATGCAATCTTAAACCTACCACCACTTGACATCTTCATCAGAGGCGAAGCCATGAAAGGCTGCTGGAGACTAAAACGAGGTGGTTTCTGGTTTAATGTTCCCTGGAATATCTCTGATATTGCACTTGACACTCCATTAGACACCTGTCTACTGGAGATGCCCTCTGATGCAATGATAACGGAAATATTACCAAGACGAAATTTTGAGGTCTGCCAACCTGACATTCAAGACTGGCTAACGCCTGACTGTGAGCCAGGTAGAGGGTCACACCGCATTTTCACAGACGGCTCCAGAACCGATCAGGGATCTGGTGCTGGAGTGTTTGTGGAACCGGATGACCGCAGACTTCACTTCGCCTTAGGCGACAATGCCTCGGTATTTCAAGCCGAAGTCTATGCTATACTTATGGCTATGGACTACATTGCGGATAATAGATGGCAGAACAGGGCTATATCAGTTTGCAGCGATAGTCAGGCTGCTCTTATGGCTTTGAACAACCAGGTCATCACATCCAAAATTGTACGTCAATGCAGATCACGTCTCAATTGTGTTGGTAAATACAATACACTGAAACTGATTTGGGTGCCGGGCCATAAAGGAGTTTCGGGCAATGAAACATCTGACGAACTAGCACGTGCTGGATCTGAGGATAATCCATTTGGACCAGAACCTGTGCTTGGACTACCTGCATCTACGGGGAAATTCGTCATCAGCTCTTGGGTCGCCTCCGCACACAAGAGCAGATGGCTGAATGAGACGAAATGCAGATTCTCCAAGTTCATGACACCGACGATAACCAAAAGATCGGCCTCGTTTATACTTTCCTTAAGTAGAAAGGAGTGCAGAAAACTGACGGGACTTCTAACGGGACACAACGCATGTGAAAAACACATGAACGCAATCGGCCTGGCCGAAAGCGCCTTATGTTCTGCCTGCTACGAAGAAACTGGCACCACAGAGCACTATCTCTGTGACTGTCCAGCATTTTCTAGAATAAGAGGGCAGATCTTTGGCACAGACTTGATGAGAGAGGATCAGCTTCACTCTCTATCACACAATAGCCTCAGTATCATTAAAAACCAGGGAACTGGGTCACAGCACAATGGATATAACCCTGTCTGAGTGCTGTGGCTCTATTTTTTATCCCACATTAAAAAAAAAAAAAAACTCTGAATTCGAAAATAGCGTCAGTTTCACCAAATTGTCTCTTGTTTTTGAGATATATACCATTTTTCGAAAATCTTTAAAACTATGTTCCAAAATCAATATCTCAAAAACTAGAGTCAATATGATAAAACTGACGCCATTTAAGAAATCAGAGTTAGAAATAGATTCAAGAATTATTGCAACTTTTACTGTCGAAAAAAAAATTTTTTTTTTTCAATAGAAAAAATAAATAAAAATTTAGAAAATTATTTTTTAAAATATGATGTCATCAAAATAAAATCTTGAAATTTGGCATGAGCATTTATATTAGATCAACCAAATTACACGATTTTTTTTTGTCAGTACATATCTGGGTACCCTTTATCAAAATTTTATTGAAATCGAAAGGTAAAATCTCAAATTTGACTTTTTTTGGTCGATTTGGTGTGGAATGACCGGCCCGTATATAAAAATTAATTGCCGTGCAGTAGTCTCGCAAAAACATGGGAACAGATCGACTGATTTGAATGATTTTTTTTTTGTTTTATTCGTCTCAATACTGGAAAACTCCCAAGGAAAAACGGGAAAATCGGAAAAATCGAATTTTGTGTTTTGTATGAGAATGCATTAAGTGCACCACCAATGAGAATTCTATTTATATAATGAGTATTCGTTTATATAGCCACTATGGATAGATTGGGCAAAGCGGAGTGGCACGTCCCATACAACTAAATTTTTTTAAATGCTATTTCTACTGGCCTCCTAAAAGGAGATTTTAATAATGTGACGCGATATGTTTTTAGTTTGAAGCATTACAAACTATTTCGATATAAGAAACTGCATATTTTTGCAAAACGTTGTTATATTCCAAAACTCCATCATATCTTTCTGATAAGCTACGTCTAAACGTTTCAAATAGAAGCCTCAATTAAATTTTGCCAAAATGTAATCGCAGAGACTATTTTTCATTAACGCAATTCGACTCTGGAACTCATTAACACTTAATATTTAAAATATAAACAGAACATGTAGATTTACGTATTATAGACTAATACATTTTTCAGAACAATAATCTAATAACATCTTAAATCTACTATTTATAAGTAACCAAACATCTAATTTCTCTTTAAATATGTAAAATTATAAGTCAATTTTTACATTATTCTTAATTTTTTTTATTTTTTACTTTTTTATAAACTGACCTTTTGATTATCTACGTAATTTTAATATTGTTGAACTGTAAAATAATCACTTTTTATTGTACTAATATATAAATCAAAACAAAAAATATATACGAAAGCTGTGCACAAGTATATACAACGAAAAAAAACTGTATTAAAAGGAATAAAAATGTCTTTAAAATAAATACATATGTATTTGATTTACGTCATTACACAAATGTATTCGTTTTTACTTCATTGATATAGTTATTTTGTATGCAATTAACTACATAAATTTACTGCATTTATATGCAATTTTTAATACATATGTATTGAAAATAACTACATTTCGTCTTTTTTTAATACGTCCGAAATATGTAGATATATGACTGCATCTTAATTTATTTTAACTACATTCCGTATATATTTAACACCAATATGTATAGTATGGTGAAACAACACAATTTTAAGTTATTAGCTAAAAATCATCTTTCCAGATAGTGGGGTTTCAAAGATTTTGACATATCTGAAATATTTAAAATAATATATATTAAATATTGACATTTTATCTTTAACTACAACAAAATGAGTATAGGGATGGTGTAACACGGACGGAGAATCATGGACAGGCGACACTTTAGAAATTAGACAAAACTTAGACCTTTAAAGAAGGAATTTAGGTGACAGAATTTTTAGAATATTAGGAGATAGTTTCAAAAGGCAGCCATTAAGCTCGAACGGGCGACAATTTATTATATTATTCCTCCTGATCATTTATTTCCCGGTAACAACGTTATCGGCTACAACTTGTTTCAAAATCGGTTGAATAACGTGTGACTACAATTTTTAATTCATGTATCAAACGAAACGCTGAGTACGTTTGTTTTGAGAGTTGTTTTCTATAAATCATACGCGAAGGTAAAAAAAAAAATTTTCTATATCAAAAAAACAGTTTGAAAAACAAAATTATTGAACAAACGTTCGAATCAAAGAACGAAACGAGAAAAACGTTTAAATACGTTACACCAATTTTAGGCGAAGGGGACTGAAAACGAGACGATCATAAAAAGATACATGATAATAATAATTTGTGTTTGTATTCAAACGTCAAAGGTCTCATTCCTAAATGTATGTTTTAAACTAACAAATATAATAATATATGGGCATTGACCATTTATAAAGTCGCATGGTTTCATAGTCGTATCCCTGCAGTGTAACGGACTAGTTGAATACTAGTATTGTTCTAGTTCTCCGTAGACACTCAACTAGCCCGAATTCGACCCCATTTTCATACAATGAACTGTAATTTTTTCAATGCTCATGTCCTACGATGTGTCAATTGACCCCTCTTGCATTACATTTAAGTAGTTTTTAAACTAGCTTCTTGTAACCAGTCTATAGACTAATTTTTTACAGTCAGTCTATAAACTTGTTTCTTTAAACCCTCTCTAAACTGGTTACTATTTACCAGTTGAAACACTAGAGCTGTAAGCTATATGACGACAATTGACATAGTCAAGCGCATCAAAATCTATGTTTTCGCTGCCTAGGTCATGTGGACCGAATGGATGAAATTGCTTCAGTCACGAAAGCTTGTAAAATGAGACTTGATGGTGGACAGCGTAGGAGAGAGCGATTGGCTCGTCTTATTATCAGCAGCCAAGCTACGGTTTTAAAGGTTTTTAAAATACGTTATTTGTTAAATTGTACAAGTCCATGGCGGAAAGAAATAAAATAAATCGCACGATGGAACCCACAATATAGTTCAAAAGAAATATGTTTCCTGCAAAATAGATAAATAAAATATAATTTGTATTTCATAATTTATGTTGTTTTTGACAATTTGACGTTCCTCTACGAACAAATTTTTGAACTGTTTTTCTCTGCATCCATTTTAACTAGCTACCGAACTAGAAACATGGTTACTAATATGAATACTACATATATATGCTACTAGTTTAGATTTCACTGCAGGGATATAAGCGGGGACTCGATCTTAAACGTTAGTAAAACGTCAAATTTATTATAAAATACATCTTTTGAGAAATAAGTGAATGAAATATTTGACAAAAATACAAAACATTTTGTATGACAATCAATATGTATAAAGAAAATTTGCAAAGCTCAATACTTTTTAAAATGCCATTGTCCACATGTGTAACTTAATTAATATTTGTTTTTGTTTCCAAATTTATGGTCCAAATTGATTTAATTATTATTTTTTTGATACAATCAGGGAAAAAAGCATGTAAATTTAAACAGAAATTAAACAGATTCATAGTGTTAATTTTCAACAAGATACAGGAATTTAACATGATTTCATAATATTAATTATTAACATTAAAAATTTGTTAACTGAACATAAACTACCTCTTCAATTCATCATGCAATATTGTTAATGGAACAGTTGTATAATGTTAGATCTACATTCGATAACTTGTTAGAATAACTTGATGTCTTTTTAAATTAAAATTACAAAATATAAATTTACATGATTCATCGCTTTGTTTTACATTTTTGTACTGTTAATTTTATAGTATCAAGATTTTAAAATGACATGATAAACCGTGTTAAATTAACATTAACACTCTTGTTAAATTAACATGTTCCCATTTTTCCCCTATATGGAAATATTAAATGAAACGAAATTTGGTAATTAATTAATTTAATTTTTATTATATCCTATACAAGAATTTTTTTTTCGTGATACATGGTTAGTGGATCAAAAATTGAGTATAAACTTATACTCCTTCACGTCTGGTTTAGGTTATGGGGTCATTTTATAGCGAAATGGATCATTGTGAGTTTTTGATGTCTAAGTGGCGTTTATAGGGAACGACCTAAGGATGATTTCCACTGCATAATTTAAGGTTGTATCTTAAAGGTTTATCACCAATTTAATGGAATTTTCATACCAAATCTCGTTAAGGAGTTATAACCAGTAATAGAAGTCAGAAAACTATCATATTGTCTTTGGAGAAAATATTCGTCTCTCCAAACAATTAACACATACCACTTCTGAAATGTAAGCTTAATAATAACGAATATTATTCCTTACTTAAATTTTGAATTAAGTCTTCTTGGAAATATAGCACAAGATCCTTCGTGTCTAATGCAGAAAAGATATTTTCCTTGTCATTGGTTGTAATATTAACCAGTTGGGAAGGTTAGATCACATGGGAAATTTTAAAGTAGGTGTAATTATGATAGTTAGGATTATCAAAATTATAGTCGGTCTAAGCCGACTATAAATACCCTACACATATGTGTGGTTACCATTCAAAGTGATATATAGGTCACCAGGGAATAATAATAGTTTGGCGTTACAGTCCTGTACAGAACTTCGGCCGAGCTCTCTCACCATTTTGAGCTGTGCGTGTTATATTTGTACTCAAAGTGGTGGGAACTACAGTTTATTGCCGAATCCGAACGGCGGGTGAGAGCTTTTCATAGGCAATAGTTTTACTCTCGTAGGTTTGCCATTTACTGACGAGAGGTAGCGCGGTATAGAAAAATGTTTCTATGAAAAGGTGTTGTTAGCCCCAGTCCAGGCTTGAACCGGGGACCTTTCGGCTCGCAGTCCAACGCACTAACCACTGACCTACCGCGGCTACGAATCCTGAAAATAACTACAAACATTCAATCGCTGAAGAATTTCCATTCATTTGATATCCATATTTACAAATGGGTAGGTGTACCGAATTTCGATTTTTTTTTGTGAACCACAAGTCTTTTCGCCGGAAAACATTATTATCACGTACTTGAGCATGATGTCAATATATATTTGACCAAAAAAGTTTACCTAAGCACGTATACATAAAAATTGATCTTTATATGTACATTTTATATGAGGTATTTGAACATAAGTGGTCGGTTATAAGTTTCATTTATCTAGCTCTTCAATTTTAAAAGTAGTAGGGATTTCAACAGACAGACAGACGGACAGACAGACAGACGGACATACAGACAGACGGACAGACGGACATCGCTAAACCGACTCATGCTGATCAAGAATATATATACTTTTCCATACCGGAGATGCTTCCTTCTGGGTGTTACAAACGGCGTACCAAACTGAATATACCCTTTCACTCTTAGTGTAGGGTATAAAAATAATACAGGAGCAAAATTATGTGTTGAGAATAATATTCGTTTTTATTAGGTCTACGTGTTGGGGGGTTTGTTTGTAGAACCTAGTTCATTTTTAAAGTTGAATATTTTTCCAAAGACATGATGATATTTTTCAGACTTCTTCTACTGGAAATAGTTATAAGAAATCGATTTAAGATGGTAGTAACACGTTAGGATACAAACTTAGTGTTCAGTGGAAATCAACTTCGCTCCTTAGTCGTCAGAAGCTCTCAATGAACCATTTCGCTATATAATCACAAAACATTTGATGTAATTAAAGGAGTTGTATCTGTAATTTTACCCAGTTTTCATTTAACTTTTGAAATTGTAGATTTTGGTGTGAGCCAGGACATCATACCTGGCGGGTCCATCTTCGGATTTGGCTGAAAATTTCTCCACATCAATTTGAATTCATGAAAACCCATAGTATCCTATTAATATAATAAATCTGTTTGTTCGTTTGTACGTTTGTACGTTTGTACGTTTGTTCCGCTTCTCCGTCTAAACGGCTGATCCGATTTTCTTGAAATTTTTACCACAGATGCGGTATGGTCTGGAAGGAATGATAGGCTATATATGGGCGGGATTGGACAAAGAGGCGTGGCACCTCCCATACAACCTAAACTTTCAATACGATATAACTCGGCACTTTCACCAGCTACGAACATGAAACAAAAAACTCAAATACAAAAAAAAAATTAAAAAAAAAGCAAAAGCAGGAAACAAAACAAAACAAAAGCAAAAATACAAAAAAACAAAAGCAATCACGTTTGTTCCGCCTCTCCGTCTAAACGGCTGATCCGATTGTCTTGAAATTTTTACCACAGATGCGGTATGGTCTGGAAGGAATGATAGGCTATATATGGGCGGGATTGGACAAAGAGGCGTGGCAACTCCCATGCAACCTAAACACGATATAACTCTGCACTTTCACCAGCTACGAACATGAAACAAAAAACTCAAATACAAAAAAAAAAATTAAATACAAAAAAAAAATAAAAACAAAAAAGGAAAAGCACAACACAAAACAAAAGCAAAAATACAAAAACAAAACCAATCACATAAAACCACAATCCAAACTAAATAAAAAACAAAAAAAGGAAAGAAAAACAAAGTCACCACACTAAAACTAACCAAACTAAAACTCACCACACTAAAATTCACCCTTAAATTAACCACACTAAAATCCACCACACTAAAACTCACCACACTAAAACTCACCACACTAAAACTCACCACTCAAAAACTCACCACACTAAAACTCACCACACTAAAACTCACCACACAAAAACTCACCACACTAAAACTCACCACACTAAAACTCACCACACTTAAACTCACCACACTAAAACTCACCACACTAAAACTCACCACACTTAAACTCACCACACAAAAATTCAACACACTAAAACTCAGCACCCCAAAACTCACCACACTAAAAGTCACCACCTAAAACTCACCAAACTAAAACTCACCACACAAAAACTCACCACACTAAAACTCACCACACTAAAACTCACCACACTAAAACTCACCACACTTAAACTCACCACACAAAAATTCAACACACTAAAATTCACCACACTAAAACCAACCACACTAAAATTTCACCACCCAAAAACTCACCACACTAAAATTTCACCACACTAAAACTCACCACACTAAAATTCACCACACTAAAACTCACCACACTAAAATTTCACCATATTAAAACTCACCACACTAAAACTCACTACACTCAAATGTCGCCACACTAAAACTCACCGCACTAAAATTCACAACACTAAAACTCACCACACTTAAACTCACCATACCAAAAATCACCACACTAAAACTTACCACACTAAAACTCACCACACTAAAACTCACCACACTAAAACTCACCACACAAAAATTCAACACACTAAAATTCACCACACTTAAACTCACCACACTAAAATTTCACCACACTAAAACTCACCACACTAAAACTCACTACACTAAAATTTCACCACATTAAAATTCACCACTTTTAAACTCACCGCATTAAAACTCACTAAACTTAAATTTCGATACACTAAAACTCACCACACTAAAACTCACCGCTCTAAAATCCACCACACTATAATTAACCACACTAAAACTCACCACCCTAAAATTCACTACACTAAAACTCACCACAATAAAATTCATCACTTTAAAATTCATCACACTAAAACTCACCACAATAAAATTCACCACACTAAAACTCGCTACACTAAAACACGCCACATTAAAACCCACCACACTATAATTGACCACACTAAAACTCACCACACTTAAAAACACCACACTTAAACTCACCACACTCAATTTCACCACACTAAAACTCACCACACTAAAACTCACCACACCAAAACTAACCACAATTAAACTCACCACTCCAAAATTCACCACATCTAAACTCACCACACCGAAACTTACTACATTAAAACCCACCACACTAAAACTTCTACTGGGAAAAACTCTACGGGGAAGAATTCTACGGGAAAGAATTTTACCGGGAACAATTCTACCGGGATGAATTCTACTTTGAGAATTCTACGGGAAAGCGTTCTATGTGGATTTTACGGGGAAGATTTCTACTGGGAATAATTCTGCGGAAAAGCGCAGTCTGAGAAAAAATTGTCTTTGAGAAAAGTTGTTTTGGCGGAGAATTATTTGGTTACCACATTTATAAAACCAATAAAAAAATTTCAACAGCTAAGCACGGGCCCCTCATATAAATAATAAAATGTTTTTTATATTAATAAAATTGCTCCATATCTTTGAATTCTGAAAATCTTGGCACGAGTCGTGCACGGGTCCAGCTAGTCCTATTAATATAATAAATCTGTTTGTTCGTTTGTACGTTTGTACGTTTGTACGTTTGTACGTTTGTTCCGCTTCTCCGTCTAAACGGCTGATCCGATTATCTTGAAATTTTTACTACAGATGCGGTATGGTCTGGAAGGAATGATAGGCTATATATGGGCGGGATTGGACAAAGAGGCGTGGCACCTCTCATACAACCTTAACTTTCAATACGATATAACTCGGCACTTTCACTAGCTACGAACATGAAACAAAAAACTCAAATACAAAAAAAAAATTTAAAAACAAAAAAGCAAAAGCACAAAACAAAAGCAAAAATACAAAAACAAAAGCAATCACGTTTGTTCCGCTTCTACGTCTACACGGCTGATCCGATTGTCTTGAAATTTTTACCACAGATGCGGTATGGTCTGGAAGGAATGATAGGCTATATATGGGCGGGATTGGGCAAAGAGGCGTGGCACCTCCCATGCAACCTAAACACGATATAACTCGGCACTTTCACCAGCAACGAACATGAAACAAAAAACTTAAATACAAAAAAAAAAAAATAAAAACAAAAAAGCAAAAGCACAACACAAAACAAAAGCAAAAATACAAAAACAAAACCAATCACATAAAACCACAATCCAAACTAAATGAAAAACAAAAAAAGGAAAGAAAAAGAAAAACAAACTCACCACACTAAAACTAACCAAACTAAAACTCACCACACTAAAATTCACCCTTAAATTAACCACACTAAAACCCACCACACTATAATTCACCACACTAAAACTAACCACACTAAAATTCACCACACTAAAACTCACCACACTAAAACTCACCACACTAAAACTCACCACTTAAAAACTCACCACACTAAAACTCACCACACTAAAACTCACCACACAAAAACTCACCACACTAAAACTCACCACACTAAAACTCACCACACTAAAACTCACCACACTTAAACTCACCACACTAAAACCCACCACACTAAAATTTCACCACACTAAAACTCACCACACAAAAATTCACCACACTAAAACTCACCACACTAAAATTTCTCCACATTAAAACTCATCACACTAAAACTCACCACACTAAAACTCACTATACCCAAAAGTCGCCACAATCTGTTTGTTCGTTTGTACGTTTGTCCCGCTTCTCCGTCTAAATGGCTGATCCGATTTTCTTGAAATTTTTCCCACAGATGAGGTATGGTCTGGAAGGAATGCGCGGGATTGGACAAAGAGGCGTGGAACCTCCCATACAACCTAAACTTTCAATACGATATAACTCGGCACTTTCACCAGCTACGAACATGAAAAAAAAAACTCATATACAAAAAAAAAATTAAAACAAAAAAGCAAAAGCACAAAACAAAACAAAAGCAAAAATACAAAAACAAAAGCAATCACGTTTGTTCCGCTTCTCCGTCTACACGGCTGATCCGATTTTCTTGAAATTTTTACCACAGATGCGGTATGGTCTGGGAGGAATGATAGGCTATATATGGGCGGGATTGGACAAAGAGGCGTGGCACCTCCCATGCAACCTAAACACGATATAACTCGGCACTTTCACCAGCTACGAACATGAAACAAAAAACTCAAATACAAAAAAAAAATTTAAAAACAAAAAAGCAAAAGCACAAAACAAAAGCAAAAATACAAAAACAAAAGCAATCACGTTTGTTCCGCTTCTACGTCTACACGTAGATTTTCTTGAAATTTTTACCACAGATGCGGTATGGTCTGGAAGGAATGATAGGCTATATATGGGCGGGATTGGACAAAGAGGCGTGGTATGGGAATACAACCTAAACTTTCAATACGATATAACTCGGCACTTTCACTAGCTACGAACATGAAACAAAAAACTCAAATACAAAAAAAAAAATTTAAAAACTAAAAAGCAAAAGCACAAAACAAAACAAAAGCATAAATACAAAAACAAAAGCAATCACGTTTGTTCCGCTTCTCCGTCTAAACGGCTGATCCGATTTTCTTGAAATTTTTACCACAGATGCGGTATGGTCTGGAAGGAATGATAGGCTATATATGGACGGGATTGGACAAAAAGGTGTGGCACCTCCCATACCACCTAAACTTTCAATACGATATAACTCGGCACTTTCACCAGCTACGAACATGAAACAAAAAACTAAAATACAAAAAAAAAAAAATTTAAAACAAAAAAGCAAAAGCACAAAACAAAAGCAAAAATACAAAAACAAAAGCAATCACGTTTGTTCCGCTTCTCCGTCTAAACGGCTGATCCGATTGTCTTGAAATTTTTACCACAGATGCGCTATGGTTTGGTAGGAATGATAGGCTATATATGGGTGGGATTGGACAAAGAGGCGTGGCACCTCCCATGCAACTTATACACGATATAACTCGGCACTTTAACCAGATACGAACATGAAACAAAAAACTCAAATACAAAAAAAAAAATTAAAAACAAAAAAGCAAAAGCACAACACAAAACAAAAGCAAAAATACAAAAACAAAACCAATCACATAAAACCACAATCCAAACTAAATGAAAAACAAAAAAAGAAAAGAAACAGAAAAACAAACTCACCACACTAAAACTAACCAAACTAAAACTCACCACACTAAAACTCACCACACTAAAATTCACCACACTAAAACCCACCACACTATAATTCAACACACTAAAACTCACCACACTAAAATTCACCACACTAAAACTCACCACACTAAAACTCACCACACCAAAACTCACCACACTAAAACTCACCACACTAAAACTCACCACATAAAAACTCACCACACTAAAACTCACCACACTAAAATTCACCACACAAAAATTCAACACACTAAAACTCACCACACAAAAACTCACCACACTAAAACTCACCACACTAAAACTCACCACACTAAAACTCACCACACAAAAACTTACCCCACAAAAACTCACCACACTAAAACTCACCACACTAAAACTCACCACACTTAAACTCACTATACTAAAACTCACCACACTTAAACTCACCACACAAAAATTCAACACACTAAAATTCACCACACTGAAACCCACCACACTAAAATTTCACCACACTAAAACTCACCACACAAAAACTCACCAGTCTAAAACTCACTACACTCAAATGTCGCCACACTAAAACTCACCGCACTAAAATTCACAACACTTAAACTCACCACACTTAAACTCACCATACCAAAACTCATTACACTAAAACTTACCACACTAAAACTCACCACACTAAAACTCACCACACTAAAACTCACCACACTAAAACTCACCACACAAAAATTCAACACACTAAAATTCACCACTCTTAAACTCACCACACTAAAACTCACTACCTTAAAATTTCACCACATTAAAATTCACCACTTTTAAACTCACCACATTAAAACTCACTACACTCAAATTTCGATACACTCAAACTCACCACAATAAAACTCACCGCACTAAAATTCACCACACTAAAACCCACCACACTAAAACTCACTACCCTAAAATTCACTATACTAAAACTCACCACAATAAAATTCATCACATTAAAATTCATCACACTAAAACTCACCACAATAAAATTCACCACACTAAAACTCGCTACACTAAAACACGCCACACTAAAACACGCCACATTAAAATTCACCACACTTAAACCCACCACACTATAATTGACCACACTAAAACTCACCACACTTAAAAACATCACACTTAAACTCACCACACTAAAATTTCTCTATACTAAAACTCACCATACTAAAACTCACTACACTAAAATTTCAACACATTAAAATTCACCACACTCAAATTTCGCCACACTAAAACTCACCACACTAAAACTCACCACACTAAAATTCACTACACTAAAACCCACCACACTAAAATTAACCACACTAAAACTCACCACACTAAAATTCACTACACTAAAACTCACCACAATAAAATTCATCACATTAAAATTCATCACACCAAAACTCACCACATTAAAATTCACCCTAAAATTCGCCACACTAAAACTCGCTACACTAAAACACGCCACGCTAAAACACGCCACATTAAAATTCACCACACTAAAACCCACCACACTATAATTCACCACACTAAAACTCACCACACTAAAAATCACCACACTTTAACTCACCACACTAAAACTCACCATACTAAAACTCACCACACTAAAACTCACTACACCAAAACTAACCACAATTAAACTCACCACTCCAAAATTCACCACATCTAAACTCACCACACCGAAACTTACCACACCGAAACTTACTACATTACGGGGAAGAATTCTACGGGGAAGAATTCTACCGGGAATAATTCTACCGGGATGAATTCTACGTGGAGAATTCTACGGGAAAGCGTTCTATGTGTATTTTACGGGGAAGATTTCTATTGGGAATAATTCTGCGGAGAAGCGCAGTCTGAGAAAGAATTGTCTTTGAGAAAAGTTGTTTTGGCGGAGAATTATTTGGTTACCACATTTATAAAACCAATAAAAAAACTTCAACAGCTAAGCACGGGCCCCTCATATAAATAATAAAATGTTTTTTATATTAATAAAATTGCTCCATATCTTTGAATTCAGAAAATCTTGGCACGAGTCGTGCACGGGTCCAGCTAGTATGAATATAAATGCAAAATTTAATAAAATTAATTAAATTAAATGGAATAAATTAAATTAATGATGCTTACCAAATAGTTGTTGAATAACGGCCAATCAATAAAATGTTTGTTTGAAAGTTTCAAATGTCATTGATATACGTATAACAATATATCGTATTAATTTTACACTTGTAAGCGTAAATTCAACACTGTGATCGTGTTATCATGCTGAATTCACCCCGTGTTATTTTAGCAATATGAACCATGTAAAAAATATCTTGTTAATTTTCAAAATGGTTTTTGTTTTCTGTAGAAAAATTTGTCATGTATATTTAACAGGAGCCGTGTTAAAAAATTATGTGTCAAAATTTTCTGAGTGTATATTAATTTCTGTTCTAATTAATTTAGTAATGGTTCTGGTTCCGGTTCTGGTTTTCTGTTCCAGTTCTATAAAAAATAAAATAACGATCCCTGTTCCGGTTCCATAAAAAATTAAAAAAAAAACGGTCCCAGTTCCGGTTCCACCCGAGCCCTGGTTTCAACTAAATATGTATATTTGTAACATGTAAAATTATTGTGTATTGTGTGTGTATATCACAATAAATTTAATAAAAACACAAACATTTTCCTGAATATTTATACCTAATTTGTACATTTTAATCTGTCCGTTATAATGAAATACATTTGAAATTATATAAATTCAAATTTTAGGACTTATTTTTAAAATCAATTTTAATCATTATGGAATTAAAGTTGGATAATTAAACAATCCTTTTTGAGTTGAACAATACCAGATCGATTGTTTTAAAGTAAGTACACATTGAAAAAATAATTTAAAGTATAAAAATACAAATGTGACACCCTATATATTGTATCATAAAACTAATATTTCAAATTTAATACTCAATTTCGGTACGAGTACAGTAAAATTTTGCTTCCTTGAATAAGGCCAGTTCAAATTAATGATGAAAAACCCAGTAAACCATGGATTTTTGAAAACTTTAGTACAACATATTTAAAAGTGGCTATTAATATAAATATTTAAAAGTCCATTATTCAAAATAACTTTAAAGTAGTCCACGATATCATTTTAAAGAACACCTCAATCAAAATATTATTTAATCAAGGATACTGAAATCATGACGGCAATTATTAAAAAAAAAATGGCATTATTTATCATCAGCTTCACTAATATTGTAAACTGACCATTAATTATCATTTTTTCTACTGCTTAACACACTCTTTTAAGAATTTCTCATACAAAAAATTTTACTTTTTATAACTTAATCTTTGTTTTTATTATCCCTGATGCACATATCGGATAAATGTTAGTTTTAATACCATCATTTTGTTTTTGTAGACTTATCAACAAGGACCTTTCTAAAATCTCTAAAATGAAAAAAGTTCAATTTTACTGTATTTTTCTGAGTTTTTTTAATTAAAGTAATCACAAAATCCACATGTATTTCGGATTTTAATTTTTGGGATGGGGGCAGACGCGTAATAAAGCAATCTTTCGAAATACATACAACAAGTTTTGATGCATTATGAATAGGGCGAGATATGAGCCTAAATTTGACGTTAAAAAACTGGCCTTATTCAAGTGGTGCGCAGTGTATATATGCATATATTAGTTATTTTAGATACAGAACTATGTGGCAACGATAACAAATTGAATACAACATTTACTAATTTCTAAAAACAAATTTCACCTAGACCATTTTTATAGGTGTGCACTTTATACCAAAACGTAGATAAATCTTCTCTTAGTTCCGTTTTGGACAATCGAAACAACTACCACTGAGTTATTATTTCCTCGGTTTCACTTTCTTCATATTAATATGAAAATGTGTCTAATAAAGGTAATAATGATAATTCAAAAGAACTCAAAACTTTGTTTAGTGTAATGACAGACAAATTTTTAATATCTCCTCTTGAAAAATCATTTTTTTTTGATTTGATTCAAAAGTTCTTTATATAAAGTGCCAACCATCAACATAGCAAAATATTACCAAACAAAAAAAAAAATGTCCACCTAACCAAGCCAAAAAAAAAGTAACCAAATTTGGTTATAAATTACGAAAGTGGCAACCATGATGAGAATACGAACATTGAAAACAACAACAAAACTGCATGAAAAATATTAAATAATAAAAAATGTTTTTTCGATAAAAAAACTTAATATAAAATATTATATGATTTTCTTATACCTTTTGTTTTGTTTCTATATTTCAATATTAATGAAAATTCCTTAGAGTAAGAATTATAAAAAAAAAAATGAAAAATGCACTAAATACTCGGTGTCATAAGCAGTTCATTTCAGTATTTGATTTTTTATTGCACATCATCATAGACCTCTTCACTTCACTTTTGTTTTCTTTGTGTTTTATTTTGACAGTAATTGGATCTTTGTTGTTGTGAGCAAGAAATTCATTTGATTTTCAAGCATCGAGTTGATGACAGTAAATGTTTTGAAACGAAGTGAATGTCTTGAAGTGGGTTTCAAATGCACTTGTGCAGATGTCTAATATAAATGGGCAAAACAAAAATTTTTTAAAATCATTGAAACTGACTTTAATTCATCAATAACTTCCGTAGTTTTTCGATTTAATGATAATGATTAATAGATTTGGATCAAGTAAACCTAAAATTTTAAGAATTTTGGGGCCAGAAGTCTTTACCTCTATTTGTTATAGTAATTTAAAATTGAAAAATTGAAAAAATGCACTGACATACTCTAGATTTTTTTTATACCCTACACTAAGAGTGAAAGGGTATATTCAGTTTGGTACGCCGTTTGTAACACCCAGAAAGAAGCATCTCCGGTATGGAAAAGTATATATATTCTTGATCAGCATGACCTCCTGAGTCGATTTAGCGATGTCCATCTGTCCGTCTGTCTGTCCGTCTGTATGTCTGTCTGTCTGTCTGCCTGTCTGGCTGTCTGTCCGTCTGTCTGTCTGTCTGTCTGTCTGTCTGTCTGTCTGTCTGTCCGTCCGTCCGTCTGTCCGTCTGTCCGTCTGTCTGTTGAAATCCCTACTACTTTTAAAATTGAAGAGCTAGATAAATGAAACTTATAACATAGATTACTAATATACCTACGCTGTAGCGAGATCGGTCCATTGTGACCTATGATCCGACCACTTATGTTCAAATACCTCATATAAAATGTACAAATAAAGATCAATTTTTATGTATACGTGCTTAGGTAAACTTTTTGGTCAAATATATATTGATTTGATGGGTATCAAATGAATGGAAATTCTTCAGTGATTGAATGTTTGTAGTTATTATCAGGATTCGTATACCCTGGTGACCTATATATCACTTTGAATGGTAACCACACATATGTGTAGGGTATTTATAGTCGGCTTAGACCGACTATAATTTTGATAATCCTAACTATCATAATTACACCTACTTTAAAATTTCCCATGTGATCTAACCTTCCCAACTGGTTTTGCTTCTTCTCGGTTTTTGTTCCAAGATCTTTATTTTAGGATCACACTTGCTGAGAAAGAGATACTCTGTACACGTGGGAGATCATTTTGGTATATGTTTAATTTGAATAGCATAATTTTATAAATTGATATATGGTGGTGCAAAATTGAAACCATTTTTTCCCCATTTTCAAAATGTCAGAGTTTTTTGGCCAGGGCCCGAACGCCCCTCAATGAAATTTTAATTTGAAAATATTAGTTGAAAGCTGTTATAAATTTGAACCGTATGACCTATATCTTATTAATGTACCATCAAGATCAACAGAGTAAAATCACTACAAATGTCGGAAAAAATGAGCGTGAATTTGTTCAAAACAGCAGTTTTTCGAGTGGCACATTCCCATTATTATTTGAAATAATCTAGTTTATTGCGTGAACTGAGTTTTTTTATTAATTGCTATCACAAAATCAGTGGCGCATATAAAAATATTGAATTGCAAAAATTTTATTGACTTTTGAAAATTGTGCAAAATTTATATATTTTGTTTTTTCTAATTTTTATGGTAAAATTATAAGAATGTATTTAAAGGATTTTAAGCATCTACGTAGAATGGTTCCGATTCAAACAATTGATTGCAATAAAAAATGTCTATCTTATGTTCTTTAATTGTGAAATCGCGATATTTTTGTCAATACATATTTCATTGAGGCACATCCACAGTATTGCACGAAAAAGGGCAAAATATTCAACAATCGTAAGTTTGGTCAATGTTTTAACCAACAAAAAATGAGGCGCATTAAAATTTTTTGAAATTTCTAGATTTTACCCACCTTACATTTCCATTATCACAAAATGCATCACTATATGAAATGTTATCTCTATGAATTCGTATTGCTAAACCAATAGAGATATCAACATATTTCTTTTTAGGCTTTATTTTAAATTGTCTTTAATGACTAATTAATATGTAATTTGAAATAAAAACAGAGAACTAGTTTTAGTAAAAATAAAAAAATTAGTGTAAATCTGCAAGTATTAGAAATTAATTATATATTTTAACTTATAATGGTAACTCTTCATACGCTTTATAAATATAAACCATTTTTTCCGAAATTGAGTGAAAACGGTGGTATTAAGATTTTTTTTTTAATTTTCAACTTAAAACCGCCTTAACTTTTGCCCCCCTTGCAATAATTGAATCACGCAAAAGGAATTCACATGCTATAATATCAGAGTATATCGACACAAAACGAAATTAATGTGCCATTAAAAAAAATTTTGAATTGTTTTTGTACCCCAAATTCTAAAAAAAAATCTGTTTTTGCCCATATACTTTTCCATACCGGCCACGCTTCGTAAGGGGCGTTACAATATCTGCACAAACTTAATATACCCTGTACGTCATAGGTGTAGGGTATAAATATACATTAAAATATATAAATAAATAAATAAATAAATAACTAAACAATAAATAAATAAGAAAAAGATTTTCCTGATTATCAGATGGAAGCACAACTAAGCCATCAGTTCTGACGACTCAAAGACATGGCAAGCACTTAAGTGTCGCTTTTGAGTTGTACCACATATGGTCATTTCCAGAAAAATGTCTATTCCGTTAACGGTAACGTATAAAAAAATACTGATAAAGTTAAGTTACTATCCAATATGTACACTAAGAAAAAAGTGACGTAATAAAATTAAATAAAATCTATTTAAATTTGATTTAAATACTTTTGTAATAAAAAAAGTAATACTCTCTACAAAAATATATTACGTGCGTATTTAATTTCAAATTAAATAAAAAGTATGTAATTTTATTACGTACGCAATTAAATTCATTATTTCAAAAAAATTATATTATAGAAATATTTTTAACATTATTAAAGTTTGTTTTTTGAAAGTAACCACGACAAAATTATGTAATACGTGGTCATGTGTCCAACCTATAGAACTACCGTGAGTGATAAAAAATTTCGAAAAAAGTAAAAAAAAAATAATAATTTTATCTTTTCCTAACCTTATTTACATAAAATAAATAGTTTTGAAATACCAATTGACATGTTTATGATCTTGTGATTAAATTAAAATTTACAAAAAGTAATAAAAAAATATTTACATCAAATATTATTACCTACGTAATATTAAATAAAAATTTATTACGTAAGTAATAAATTTAAATAAAAAGTATTTACTTCGATTTTAAATAAGAAGTGTTTAATTTAAATAAAAAAAAAAACGGGTGAAAAACGAGTCGAAAAGTATTTAAATTTATTACTTTTTTATTTAATTTTATTACTTTTTTCCCTCAGTGTATGTATTTGATTTACGTCCAAAAGCATATGTATTTATTTTTACTAAACTGATGTAGTTGTTTTTATATGGAAAATTACTACTTAATTTAACAGCTTTTCTATATAAAATTTCAATACATATGTATTAAAAAAATCTACGTTTTGTCTTTATTTATACGTTCAGAAATATGTACACTAAGAAAAAAGTGACGTAATAAAATTAAATAAAATCTATTTAAATTTGATTTAAATACTTTTGTAATAAAAAAACTAATACTCTATACAAAAATATATTACGCGCGTATTTAATTTCAAATTAAATAAAAAGTATTTAATTTTTATTACGTACGCAATTAAATTCAGTATTTCAAAAAAATTATATTATAGAAATATTTTTAACATTATTAAAGTTTGTTTTTTGAAAGTAACCATGAAAAAATGATGTAATACGTGGGCATGTGTCCATCCTATAGAACCACCGTGGGTGATAAAAAAAAATCGAAATAATAATTTTATCTTTTCCTAACCTCCTTTATATGAAATAAATAGTTTTAAAATACCAATTAACAAGTTTACGATCTTGTGATTAAATTAAAACTGTATTATCTTAATAAAAAGTAATAAAAAATATTAACATCAAACGTAATAAATTTAAATAAAAATAATTTATATTGTATTATGTACGTAATAAATTTAAATAAAAAGTATTTACTTCAATTTTAAATAAAAAGTATTTAATTTTAATAAAAAAGACAACGGGTGTAAAACGTGTCGAAAAGTATTTAAATTCATTACTTTTTTATTTAATTTTAATACTTTTTTCCCTCAGTGTAGAGAAATTACTACATATGCCTTTAATTTTACCATAATATGTAGTTATTTTACTTTGTTGTGATAATTCATTAAATAACATATTTATTTTTATTAATTCGGAAATTTATATGAATGAATATTAATATAATTTTTTTAATACCAAAAATAAGATACAAGAATTATAAATCTGAAAACTATTTAGTTGTATAGTACAAATACAACTAAAGATTGTTACCCACAAAAAATCTAATAAATAAATAAATAAATAAATAAATATATATATATAAATAAATAAAATATAAATAAAACAAAAAGTTTCCTGATCATAAGATGGAAGCACCACTAAGTATCATCAGTTCTGACGACTCAAAGGAATGGCAAGCACTTAAATGTTTCTTTTCGGTTAAAACACATAAGAATAATATGCTATGGTAAAACCATAAAGATGTCATATCAACTATTACTGCCCGAACAGAATACAGGCGGCGATCGAAAAATGAGAGAGCGAACATTGAAAACAACAAAAATTTGGCTTTTCAATGCTAACGTCATGGCGCGTCACATCAGCAAACTACTCATCTACAGCTGCGTGCTATATTTGTATACTGCAGAGTTGACAACTAAGTTTTAAACCCAAAAATATTCAGCTCATTAAGGCGGTTCGGTCAGATGCTACGGACAGTTTTGGTTTATTTATATACCTCTTTCGCAGCCATCCGTCGTGTGCAAAAAAAAAACAACAACAAAACCCGTTTCTGCAATATAAAACCAAAGAATTCGTTTATACCTGCACGAGGGACGACCTTTCGTAATTCGTTCGTCAGTGATCCCACACGAATTCAAATGAAATCAAAAAAGAAAACATCAATACAATTTGTGCAATATGTAGAGAACGAATTTTCAATACATGGTGTAGTAAAAAATAAGACAAATAAAGGCAAATGTATTTAAAAACCAACAAAATGTATATATAGACATAATTTTTTTCAAAACAAAGACATAAAATGTATATAATTTGCTACAGTAATTTTTTCGGTGTACAGCTTTAACAAAATGATGGCTTTTTGACAAGTCTTCCATATACATTCGAATATTATTTAAAATTGGACATTATTTTTTTATTATTGGAAACGCTAAACATTTGGTTTTAAAAATATAAACAAAACTTAGCTGTTTTTGAAAGTAAATTATGTTTTCATATTTAGAGACATTTTAATAGGGCAGTTAATTTTAAGATTTTATATAATAAATTCAATTTTAATCAAATTTTTATAAAAACAATTAATTTTAAGTTATACATATTTTTGTATACAGGTGAATTTATAGTAAATTTATAGAATATATTTATAGAAGAATTTAGAATAATATGTAAATAATTTATAATTCAATTTTTAAACTATAACACAGTGCGGCAAAATGACACTTTTTTTAATTGAATTATATAATTATATTGAGCTTCTATGTGGTCTACCGATAAAAAGTGTAGTATAAACTTATACCCCTATACTTCTGTGTTAGGCGCTATTGGGTTCTAAACGGTTCAAAGGATAACCAATATAGTTCGTCAATGCAGAAAACACATTTTCATTTTTGTCATTGGTTAGGAAAAAGAAAAATGCAAAAAATTAAGTCTCAAGTTTTTTACCCACGCTCTCAGAGAGGAACAAACAAAACAATTTGTTTTGTATGGCCTCGATGATTCGGTCTCACATGAAATAATTGAAAGTAAGCTGAGCGAGCTTGGTAAAACTCAAATTGAAATAAAAGCAATGAACATTAACAAACCTCAATACCATTGTATTGAGCGTTCATATATACTGTATTATAATGTTAATGACAACATGACACTTGAAAAATTACTCGAAATTCGTCAAATTTTTATTTCGAAAATCGATATTGGATGTTTCTGTCCAACATTTTTTTTGCAAAAATGGATAGCGAACCTCATTAGAAGACTAATGGTACCCTTTTGGGGGTCTTGAACCACTCCAAAGGGTACCAATAGCATTATAATGGTGTTCGCTATCGATTTCCGAAATAAAAATGTTTGGGTCATAAATGCGGTTTTGACCCCCTTTTGGGGGCCATGGACCACTCCAAAGGGTACCATTAGTCTTCTAATGAGGTTCGCTATCCGTTTTCGCAAAAAAAAATGTTGGACAGAAAGTGGTTTTTGACCCCCTTTTGGGGTTCAGGGACCACTGAGAGTGGTACCATTCGATTTCCCTCGATGCCTGCTACCGATTTCTGCAATAAATTTTTTTCGGTATTTTTATCACTTTCCGCCGACTTTTGCCCAACATTTTTCCAACCACTTCCGACCAACTCCCACATCAAAATAACGAACGGACAAATTAACAAGCGATCAAATGAACAATCGTCAAACGAACAAACGAACGAACGAACGAGCTACTCGAACAAACGAGCTACTCGAATAGCTCGAACAAACGAACGAACTTTTTTTTTGCTTATTTTAAAATAATCTGAAAATAATCTTAAATTTTGTGAAAATAATCAAAAAAAGTAGTCCGATTACTAGTTTTTGATTCCTTTAAAAGTAGACGTGAAAATAATCAAAAAATTTACTAAGAATCAAATTTCTTTTTGATTATTTCTAATCGTAATCAAAATTTTTGATTACGACTACCAAAGAATCGTAATCAAAATTTTTGATTACGATTCTTTAGTAATCGTAATCAAAAGTAATCATAATCCAACTTTTACAGCTCTGTTAAGAATTTGCGATAATGAGATAATGAAAAACGGATAACGAAATTGAAATGTGGATATATAAGTCATATAATCAGAATTCCAAAGTCAATTAAAAATGACGTATGGAGCATACTAATTCTCAGGCGACAAATTACATTTTCTTTTTAAATTTCAAACACAAATTTATTTGTCGAAAGACTTTTTTTTTATTCGTCAATTTTGATCTGACGGGACATAACTTTTCTAAACGGGATGTATTCTTTTAAAAATTTGTAAAACGGAAATAGTTTTTCACAATTTTGTCCGCTAAGTACGTTTTCTTTTTAAATAGTACGTAGGTAGTATTTAAAGTACTTTTTTAACTGCAGTAAACCCTGTCGCTGCTCGAAACAGCTTTTGTTGATGTTCGCAAAAAAATGACGTTTCTTTATTTTTAATTATTAATTAATTATTTTTAATAATAATAATAGTTTGACACACCGGCTCTGGTGAACCTTGGCAGAGAGCTTGGGCAGAGATTATGTGTTATTCCTACATTAAGAAAACTAAGATGTACATCACAAATATCACAGCACAACATTCGACAAATATTGCTGCAACAATCTTCCAAATTTACGATTACGTACAAACATCTTACAATTATGAAAAGATTTGTGGAATACTTGGAAAAGGTACTCCATTAGAATTCGTGAATTAATTTTTATTGATGTAAAGGAATCGAATGTATTTTATTTATTAATTTTAGAATTAATTTATTAAAATTAGAATATTTTTGTTAACATCGACATTGCTTTTATAAAGCCTTCGACGGTAAAATTGTAGAACGACTTGAAACATTTTCGCAGATAAACAAGGTCCGGTGGCGTTGCTGTCACCAAGGTGTCCTCTGAAAAGAAACTATTTTCGATCACTTGTTTTTACTACAATTATATTTATACCCTACACTAAGTAAGTGTAACACCCTGAAAAAAGCATCTCCGGTATGGAAAAGTCGATTTAGCTGTGCGTCTGTCTGTCTGTCCTTCTAACATTGCTAGAGCAATGAAACTAGATTTAGATTACTTATATATCTAAGCTGTCTGAACAAGAAAATAGGCATGATCGGTCCATTGTGACCTGAGAACCGACCACTTATGTTCATATACCTCATATAAAATTTACATCAACAAATCAATTTTACTGCATACGTGCTTAGGTAAACTTTTTTGGTCCAATATATATTGACATTATGCTTAAATACATGAAAATAATGTTTTCCCACGAAACGACTACTGGTTCCCAAAAAAATAAATAAATTGAAATTCGGTACACCTACCCATTTGTAAATATGGGTATCAAATGAAAGAAAATTCTTCAGGGATGGAAAGTTTGTAGTTATTTTCAGGATTCGTTTACCCTGTGTGTAGGGAATTTATAGTCGGCTTAGACCGACTATAATTTTGATAATTCTAACTATCATTATAACACCTACTTTAAAATGTCCCATGTGATGTAACCTTCCCAACTGTTTTTTTTTTCACTTTACTATTAAAATGATATTTTGAATTGTACATCACTGGATTTATTTAATAATTGTTGTGGGTAATTCTTCTAAAACTTCTAACTGCATATATGTCATATTTAAAAAATACTAAGAGTTTCGCTACACGTTTATTTAAACCTATGGAATATTTGCTACAAGTGGGTGTTTTATAATTCAAATGGATCTTCCCACTGGCGGCGGTTCCACATAAGTGTTCGCGTCATAATGAGCGTGTGTATGCCACACGCGGATATCTCATCACGGATATTTGCGAACGCATGCACCACCCTACTCTCGCACGACAAGTGGACACTCCTATCCTTAGCAAGGTGCCAGCAAATCTATTAAGATTATATTCATCAACAAGAAGGGTTCTGCTGCCGATTCTGTTGTCGTAAACAGCAGCTACTCCGATGAACCGGCGCGATATTGGCCAAAATAAAGTAAAAACGCCTTCATTGCATTTGCAGCTTGAAGTGGCGATATAGTGACTCATTTATTAGAGAGATTAATTAACTTGTATTTAATGTATTGTAATTTTTAGAATTGTTATATATTAAAATAAAAACGCCGTCTTTGCATTTCCAGCGTGGAGTGGCGATATTGCAATTAATAGAGAAATTAATTAACTTGCATTTAATGTATTGTAATTTTTAGAATTGTTATATGTAAATCCACAAATGTGTATATGCTTTATATAATTTGTATTATAATGCAGTTTTTATTAATAAACTAAACAATTAAATACTGTATTTTATTTCATGTGGTATTGATAGGGCTTTCATAAGAAAAGCATGTTTTTGGTCATGTTCTGACCAGGCAATTGTCGGGTAAATAATGAAATGAGGAATAACCCGAGCAGTGCATGATCATGGCCTGAGGTCAGTACATAATCAGGGCTTTGCGTACATAATCAGGTACATAATCGTTCCCCCGATTTGTTTCCTCGTTTGGGCCTCGTCATAACCCGATCATCTCAAATAAATTTCTACTACCAAATTTCTACTAGGGAACGCGCAAAATTATCAAAAAAAAAAAAACACAAAATGAAAAAATGCTCCTAATATTCAAAAAAGCAAATGCGCCTAATATTAAATATTTTTGCGCAAAATTTTCAAAACGTCACAAAATGGAAAAGGCGCCTAATTTACATAAATGTTACGCCATTTCTTAATATGTTTCATTTTGTGTTTGTTTTGATAATTTTGCGCTTGTTAAGACGATAAAATTCTAGCAGGTAACTTTTATTTTAAAGTTGACTTTAAATTGTCTACGAATATGCGCCGTTGTATTTTGACAAAGATTCTGAAGAATACACAATTCGAGTTTTAAATATTTTGAGTTCTATATAAAAATGTCCCAAGACAAAATTTTTGGCAAGATCGAAGCAGTTTAGAAACATTTTTTCGACATATTTTAAACAGACAAAGGTGGAGTTTGTATCACAAGCTGTCTGTTTTCTGCATAAATTTTGTCTCGGAGTATCAATATTAAATCGAATTTAAACATTATAGACTTTTTTTACCATTTTTGTATAGCATAAATTGTCAAAAAGATGATTTTAAATTTAAATTTGACTTTAAATACCATTTATGAAAGTTTGATAAAAGTTCGACAATTCATAGTTTAAGATGTGTTGGTGTATTTTTCACAATTAAAAGTGAAATATTAACAAAAAATAGTTTTTAAGTATGTCCCATCGGCACTGCGCCTTAAGGTTGTTATTGTTTCAAATTATAATTGAAGAAGTTATTAGCAAAAAAAAAGTTTTTGCATGAAAAAAATTAACTTTTAACCAAGGATTGAAACCGTAACCGAAACCGATATCCGTTTAAAACCGTTTCATTTTTAAAACCGAAACCGCAACCGAAACCGTTATATGAAAATCAGAAATAAACCGATATCCAAAACCGAAATAAACGGTTTCGGTTTTATACCGGTTTAATACTGTTTTTGAAAAAGTATAAAAAGGAACAGAAAAAAATATTTTATTTTATATAGAAGATCTTACTGACAAGGCATGTTTTAATGTCATTTAATATAATTTGGAGTTACCGAAATACAAATTTCTTGTTGTACAAAAATATTCACGTTTTTTTTTTCATTAATTTGTGTAGCTGCAGAACAAGAGCAAGTGCAAGACTAATACTGCAAGAAAAGCGTTTTTTATCATTATAATGTATTTATTATGTTTTTAAGGTAATAATGAAATTCAAAAGAATTCATGATATTACTAAATACTGAACAACAAGTAACAATGGAAAGCGTGCAAAATATTTATGAAGATGTGTGTTTTTATTTTTTTTTTATTTTTGTTTTTCAAGGCTAATTAATATAAGCATCTTACTTTGAGTACAAATATAACACGCACAGCTCAAAATGGTGAGAGAGCTCGGCCTAAGTTCTTATAGGACTGTAGTGCCAAACTATTATTATTATCTTAAAAATTAGGTCTATGAAGCACTTTTGTAGCGGACAATGATTTTTCTCTTTTCTTCGCTACGCTAGTTCGTACATCGATTGTGCGTATGCACTGTGCTATGCACATTTTTATTTTACTTTTATACATAGTTTTTTTTGTTAATTGTAAAATCATGAAGTTTTTCTTAAGTTAAGTTCTATGTGCATTATTTCATTTAACTTATAAAACCAAAAAATAAAAAATAATATATGAACATTTTCACAGTGTACCACATTTAGCTGATATTGCTTTTTGTGTTTTTGTTTTTTTTTCACAAATCTGCTGATTCGTTTGAAAGTGCAACAACAACCAAAATGCGAATCCAAGCTTTTGATAGAATTTTTGGCGGGTTTTTACCACAAAGAAAACTCGTTGTTGTTGCCAACTAGATAGCTGTACTAGACACATACATGTAATGATACAGGATAGCAAAGAAGAATTGTCGTTGTGAAAGTGTGTGTATGCGCATCGTAATTCGTTCCCAATAAACGTTTATGCTTGGAAATACGCATATGGTACGCTTACTCATGTAAATATTTCATTGAATATAAGCGTACGATTTTCTTTGGAAAACGGCTTTCAAATATAGCAATATTCAAGATATAGGAGCTTCACAAGTACATGTGTGCTTTTCTGTATAAATAAACATTTCATAAATGTTTTTAAAACATGTTTTTTATGTTTTGAATTTTCATAAATTGCACATGAATTACAGGAATATTTCAAAATGAAATATACGGGTTTTATATATGGTTTTATATATTATATTAAGAATCCTATTAATATAATAAATCTGTTTGTTCGTTTGAACGTTTGTACGTTTGTACGTTTGTTCCGCTTCTCCGTCTAAACGGCTGCTCCGATTTTCTTGAAATTTTTACCACAGATGCGGTATGGTCTGGAAGGAATGATAGGCTATATATGGGCGGGATTGAACAAAGAGGCGTGGCACCTCTCATACAACAATAACTTTCAATACGATATAACTCGGCACTTTCACCAGCTACGAACATGAAACAAAAAACTCAAATACAAAAAAAAAAATTAAAAACAAAAAAGCAAAAGCACAAAACAAAACAAAAGCAAAAATACAAAAACAAAAGCAATCACGTTTGTTCCGCTTCTCCGTCTACACGGCTGATCCGATTTTCTTGAAATTTTTACCACAGATGCGGTATGGTCTGGGAGGAATGATAGGCTATATATGGGCGGGATTGGACAAAGAGGCGTGGCACCTCCCATGCAACCTAAACACGATATAACTCGGCACTTTCACCAGCTACGAACATGAAACAAAAAACTCAAATACAAAAAAAAAATTTAAAACAAAAAAGCAAAAGCACAAAACAAAACAAAAGCAAAAATACAAAAACAAAACCAATCACATAAAACCACAATCCAAACTAAATGAAAAACAAAAAAAGGAAAGAAAAAGAAAAACAAACTCACCACACTAAAACTAACCAAACTAAAACTCACCTCACTAAAACTCACCACACTAAAATTCACCACACTAAAACCCACCACACTATAATTCACCACACTAAAACTCACCACACTAAAATTCACCAAACTTAAACTCACCACACTAAAACTCACCACACTAAAACTCACCACACTTAAACTCACCACACAAAAATTCAACACACTAAAACTCACCACACTAAAACTCACCACACTAAAACTCACCACACTAAAACTCATCACACAAAAACTTACCACACAAAAACTCACCACACTAAAACTCACCACACTAAAACTCACCACACTTAAACTCACTATACTAAAACTCACCACACTTAAACTCAACACACAAAAATTCAACACACTAAAATTCACCACACTAAAACCCACCACACAAAAACTCACCAGACTAAAACTCACTACACTCAAATGTCGCCACACTAATACTCACCGCACTAAAATTCACAACACTAAAACTCACCACACTTAAACTCACCATACCAAAACTCACCACACTAAAACTCACCACACAAAAATTCAACACACTAAAATTCACCACACTTAAACTCACCACACTAAAAATTCACCACACTAAAACTCACCACACTAAAACTCACTACACTAAAATTTCACCACTTTTAAACTCACCACATTAAAACTCACTACACTGAAATTTCGATACACTAAAACTGACCGCACTAAAATTCACCACACTAAAACCCACCACACTAAAATTAACCACACTAAAACTCACCACCCTAAAATTCACTATACTAAAACTCACCACAATAAAATTCATCACACTAAAACTCACCACAATAAAATTCACCACACTAAAACTCGCTACACTAAAACACGCCACACTAAAACACGCCACATTAAAATTCACCACACTAAAACCCACCACACTATAATTGACCACACTAAAACTCACCAGACTTAAAAACACCACACTTAAACTCACCACACTAAAATTTCACCATACTAAAACTCACCATACTAAAACTAACTACACTTAAATTTCACCACATTAAAATTCACCACACTAAAACTCACCACATTAAAACTCACTACACTCAAATTTCGCCACACTAAAACTCACCGCACTAAAACTCACCGCACTAAAATTCACCACACTAAAACCCACCACACTATAATTAACCACACTAAAACTCACCACACTAAAATTCACTACACTAAAACTCACCACAATAAAATTCATCACATTAAAATTCATCACACTAAAACTCACCACAATAAAATTCACCCTAAAATTACCCACACTAAAACTCGCTACACTAAAACACGCCACACTAAAACACGCCACATTAAAATTCACCACACTAAAACCCACCACACTATAATTCACCACACTAATACTCACCACACTAAAAATCACCACACTTTAACTCACCACACTAAAACTCACCACACCAAAACTAACCACAATTAAACTCACCACTCCAAAATTCACCACATCTAAACTCACCACACCGAAACTTACCACACCGAAACTTACTACATTAAAACCCACCACACTAAAACTTCTACTGGGAAAACTCTACGGGGAAGAATTCTACGGGGAAGAATTCTACCGGGAACAATTCTACCGGGATGAATTCTACGTGGAGAATTCTACGGGAAAGCGTTCTATCTGGATTTTACGGGGAAGATTTCTACTGGGAATAATTCTGCGGAGAAGCGCAGTCTGAGAAAGAATTGTCTTTGAGAAAAGTTGTTTTGGCGGAGAATTATTTGGTTACCACATTTATAAAACCAATAAAAAAACTTCAACAGCTAAGCACGGGCCCCTCATATAAATAATAAAATGTTTTTTATATTAATAAAATCGCTCCATATCTTTGAATTCAGAAAATCTTGGCACGAGTCGTGCACGGGTCCAGCTAGTGTATAATATATAAAACCACTTTGTATTTTTGTGCAAACTGTAAGGGTTTTATTGATGTTTATATACACTTATTTAAAAATATATATTAACTGTTTTAAATAACCATAGATGGGTTTTTAAACTATGTTTTTATAAATGTGTTTTAAAACTTGTTGTAAGATGAAAAAAACTATATAAAAAAAGAAGTATATATTGGTTAGTTGGAAGGCACTCGGAGCATTTTGGTGCTCTTCGAGATCAGAGTGCACTGCCGGAACGCATATCGCCATGAAGATTTCATACATAGCAACATCAGATGAAAGCACCATGACATTCGCTACATCGTCGGGCATAATATGGGCATTTCGCCGATGCGAAGCACCAGCATCGGATGACATACTGCGGTCAAAATCAAGTAAACGCCCACCACCAACAGCTCCGAAACTATCATCACTATGTAATTTTCATTACTTTTAAAGTTAATAATAATTGGTGCCCTGCATAACTATATGCACAACTTATCACAAAAATAATTTGATTGAAAATAATATATTTTCATTTTGATTTAAAAAAAAAACGTTTATGTAAATTTTTTAAAATAATATCACCATGCATAGTACAAAACACATTTTAAAACTTATAAACGCACGTATATTCCAAATACAATAAAAATGCGTTGAAAAGTATTTTGAAGAAAGTGCATTTCTAAATCATATTCTAAATTGAAATCGACATTTATAAGAATACTATTAAACAAGAATTAAGTCAGTATATTCCAAGTACTCACAAAATGCGTTGAAAAGTATTTGGAAGTACGTATATTTCAAAATGTTGTCGAAATGTATTTATTAGTAAGTTAATTTCCAAACATTTTTACTATTCGCTTATAATAATGTTTATTGGGTTATTGTTGACGAAAACAGAAATATGCCTGTACGAAATATTCCTTGTATTTATTATGAATGTATATGTTCATTTTATTATGGCCTTGAGATTTTGAATTGTCTTTGAATTGTTTAAAATTATAAACATCTTAGTAACTACTTAAGAAAATTATTAAGTGACAATAGACACAGGTGTAGTTGCTGGGCGTCAACTTCGTACATTTTTAGTATACAGTTTGCAGGTATTGCAGTTCACTGAATTGTGGAAATTTACTTTCTTTGGATGGATATTGTACAAAATTCTTCTTATTCTTAAAAAGTTTAAGAATATTTACCGATGTATTCTTGTTGATCTAGTTTAAGGTTCGCTTTTCGGCTCTCTTCTGCAATTCAGGTCATATCTGAGGTGAAGTCAAAATGTTGCTTTTTATTGGTTTGTGGTCACGATTGAAGTTTTTTTATTGGCGAAATCAATTAAATAATTCATATAACACAATAGTTGCACTAACATTACGTTTGTTGCTTAAATTACGTTTCCCACTTTATCCCAGAAAATGATTCTTACTTTACCCCAATATCACAATTTGAACATAACTTAGCACCATATAAACAATGTTAGATTATTTCCAAACCAGTTTTTATTTCAAAAGATATACAATATTCGATCATTTTAAACACCACCAGCACTCTTAAACATTTTTTTTCACTTGGTTCGATATGCAGAAAAAATATATTAATTTGATTATAACTATGGATGAAAAAGTTGATGCCATATTGAGAAGCACTTGACAATTGTTTTTATTTTTTAAATGCAAAAACATGGTCAAAAATTGCAATTGCCGACATTAATTTCCCCATGTTCCACTTTACCCCAGGTTTTTTGTTGAAGACATTGAAAAATATGAAATATTTTATACAAAAACCGAAATCAAAACGAAACCGTAACATGGAACCGGTATACCGAAACGCGGAAATAACCGAAATCAAATCCGTTATTCGTTTAGGTTTCAATCCTTGCTTCTAACCAGAAAAATCTGAAAATTTTACTTTTTTTCACCTGAAAATTAAATTTAAAATTTCTACTTAGGGATTGCTACTTATGGATTTTTGCTTATATCATTTTAGTTCAAAATGTATATAATAATAATATTAGTTTGGCACTACAGTCCTATAAGAACTTAGGCCGAGTCCTATAAGTCGTATAAGAACCTTAGGACCTACAGTTTATTGCCGAATCCGAACGGCGGGTGAGAGCTTTTCATAGGCAATGTTTTACTCTCGTAGGTTTGCCATTTACTGCCGAGAGGTTGACGGTATTGAAAATGTTTCTATGAAAAGTCCAGACTTGAACCAGGGACCTTTCGGCTTTAATATTTTTGTTTTCTTTAAAACTAGTTAATTTAGAAAAACCACGATTATAGCAACAGAAAGTTAACAAATGTATATGGCTGAAAATACAATAAAATCTATATTATAACAAAATTTATTTGATGACTTTTAGTTCTAACGACGATTTATATTCCGATTTTTACGTTTTCAGTCTTTTTGAAATTTAAAAATTCTGTTGTAAATTAATTTAATAATTGGCCAAGTAACTATTTAAATTGGTAAACCTCAAAGTTGGTACAAATGTTGCACCTAAAAATAATGAAGATAATATCTAAAAATACATTGTGTATATCTGAAGTAAAAATCTCCAAACAAACAAATTGGCTGAACTTTACATAACCGGATGAAGTGAAATATTTTTTCTTCAAACTATTCCCACTGTTTGGGTCACAGACTAAATAATGTGCAGTCGGACTTGTGGTACCCTAGATAAATCGAAAACTTATACACCTACCCATATATACTTGTAGGTACTGATATGAAAGGTAATGATCTCACGATTAATATGTAATTATTTTCATGGTCCGATAAAATCAGTGACCTCAGGCCCCTTTTTAGTTTTAACAATTGAGTTCATTTTATACAAGAATAATATATAGATGGGTAACCAAACGAAAAGAAATTTACGCAGGAGTCTATTATACACTTTTGTATTTATGTTTTAAAAAATAAACAATTTAATCGCCAGCGGCGATTAAGTTGAAGGTAAAAAAGTATTAAAATATAAATTTATTTATTTTTATTAACGTTTTTACTGTTAAGTATGTCGATACGCTTGGGAAGATTATATGTAATATATAGTTTTATATATACAGGGTGGTGCGCTTCAGGATGAAAATATTTTGTGCACTAATTCATTGGTTCATTTCATGAAAAAAATGTTACAAAGATGGGATGTATCTGAAACACCCAATGATATACAGGGTGTTTTCTCGATTTGACCAAAATTTTTTGTGAATTACTTTTTTAACGTGCTCAAACTTTTTGAGGGGGGTCCCGTGGGAATTTCGAAAAATAAAACTGGTAGTTTAAAGAAAAAAATTGGTGTAAAGAAGTAAAGTTGTGTATAATTCACTATTCACAGTATTGGATGAGAAAATATAAAAAAGGGCGCAAAATAAATTTTTGGGGTGTATTTTAGAAAAATTGGGGAAAAATGCGCAAAAAAAATCAATCGCTCCCCCCAATCCATACTTCTGGATCCGCCCCTGGACCGATGTACGTGGTTTATTAATGTCTTTACTGCAAGCTGGTTTAATTCCAATGACTGAGCATTGCTTGGCGTCATCTACACTACAACTTGGGACATAATAGTCGCAAGTTTCAACAAGATGTGTTTAAAATTCATCAAATCTAAAACAAATGAATTGTAAATGTACTACGCGTGCTTAATTTTAAACATTAGGCATATCCCAGCATGAAATGGCCCCATTGACGACAAGGTCAACAATGATGAATCGAGGACATTAGAAAATTTGTCATTGATGAATATGTCTACAACAATTTCATAAATGACATTGCATTAAAGACGTCATACACCATATGTCATAATTACATATATCAATGACATTGTGAAAATCCGTCATTGATGAAATGTTATTAACGACGTCATTGATGAAAATTAACATTCACGTCACATGCCCCTAAAGGTATGCAGCATTTACGTTATGAAATGCAATGTGAAATGCATACAACATACGTCTAGGGGTAGCATTTACGCGTAAAACTGAAAATTTGAAACCTTGCCATATAATTCATAGGCACAACTTGAGGAACTAATTTTTATAAAAGCGAGGTAATAAGCAGTAGTGATGTTGATAGATGATGGCCGTTAGTGAAGTACGTTATTGACATTTGCAAGTACACATACCATTTCAACCGAGAACAGAAAAAAAAAATTGAAATAATAAATAAAATAAATAAAAAATATAAATTAAAAAATAAATAAAATAATAACTTTTTTTTACAAAAAAAGAAATTAGTGAAATTTTGTAGAATGGTTATATAACTTAAATATAAGAAAAACGCAAAATTTCAGTATCCTAACTGAAGTTGTTTTAGAGATATGAGTCGTTGAAATATGAACCAGTTGGGAAGGTTAGATCACATGGGAAATTTTAAAGTAGGTGTAATTATGATAGTTAGGATTATCAAAATTATAGTCGGTCTAAGCCGACTATAAATACCCTACACATATGTGTGGTTACCATTCAAAGTTATATATAGGTCACCAGGGTATACGAATCCTGAAAATAACAACAAACATTCAATCGCTGAAGAATTTCCATTCATTTCATATCCATATTTACAAATGGGTAGGTGTACCGAATTTCGATTTTTGTGAACCACAAGTCTTTTCGCCGGAAAACATTATTATCATGTATTTGAGCATGATATCAATAAATATTTGACCAAAAAAGTTTACCTAAGCACGTATACATAAAAATTGATCTTTATATGTACATTTTATATGAGGTATTTGAACATAAGTGGTCGGATCATAGGTCACAAGCAAACTGAATATACCCTTTCACTCTTAGTGTAGGATATAAAAACTCACAAAAAATGCACAAAGTTGCGCTAGTTTAACTTACTGTAACTTAGAAAATAGCCAACTTCCCGGAAGCATTTAAACGGCCGTGTAAAGTAAAATAAAAATTTTTAATATTAAGGTGACCATAACTATATAATAATCATAAAATTATTAAAATAGAATTATCTCAATAACTTCCTTTTTTTAAAAAAAATATATGTTAAAGAGTATCCTATTGCTAAAAGACTGTAAAAATTTCAGAGTGGTGTTCGGGCTCGTTTCCGATTATTAATAAAAATGTTTTATAAAGTAGACATTTTCATATGAAATTTTTATTGTAAAATTTTGTAATTATTTTCTTTATAATATTATTAAATAATAATAGCCATTACAATTTATTTTTTAGCTTTAAAAAAGAATAATTAATTTGGGGTGACCATATTTGTTAGGTGACCAACCGTAAATATAGATCTTTAGGCTGAACTTTACTTTACCAGCCGAAGTGAAATATATTTTTTTCTTCTTCAAACTATCCCCTCTGTTTGGATTCAAAAGTAAAATAAATATATGACTTAAACATAAGAAAAACGCAAAATTTCAGTTTCCTAACTGAAGTTGTTACCTAGAAAAATCGCAAATCTTGTACACTTACCTATATTAACATATAGGCACTCAAATGAAAGGTAATGATCTCACGATTGTGAATATGTAATTATTTTTTTACCCGTGGTGACCTTGGTACCTTTTTTAGAATTAACACCTCACAGAAAAATTTGTGTACATAAATGGAATGAACGCCATTAATTGAGACACCGTTCATAATATATATGGAAAAAAAGATTCTATTTATGAGCTATTCTTCGTATATACGAATCGCACAATTTGAGCGAAATTGATATAATAAACGCGTCCATAATTGTTATGAATTGCGTTCATTAAGGTATTCATATTCGTTTTTTGACGCAAAACAGCGCTGCCTCAACGTCACGTGCAATTCAGCCTAAAGACGATACTGAAAAATAAAAGACCAGTCCACCAAACGGGGCATAGAAAATACAACACAATGTAGGTAGGTATCAGTGTTGTCACTTTAAAATTATAATTATTGGTAGATTGGGCAAAAAAATAGTGGTAGATTTCACAAAATAATGGCAGCTTTTTATATTTTTGCAAATACGTAAAATATAGATTTTTTTAATATATTCTTTACAAATTTCAATTGTATAATCAAACTAAACAAATTATATATTTTTCCTTAACAACACAATAAATACATAGATTCCAGTTAGGCTTAAGCTCAGGGAATTTGTTAAAAATTCCTAGGCACACCAAAGGCACATTAATTTTAAATAGAGAATTTTTTTAAACGATCTTATTTGAAAGACGCATTTTGCCTAGTACGTATACGTGTTAAGATTTTTTTTTAATGGAAATTCAGGATCATGAAATCAGACTGTAAAACGCATATATTGGAACTTCAATGTTTGCTTAGAATAAATTTTTAAATTTACGGTTATTTCTTTCAGTATTCTGATTTGAGCTTGATAGTTTTTAGGAACATCATTAGAAATTTTACATAACTTAAAAAAATGGTAAATTTTGAACCCTCCGTGGTAGAAATGGTAGAAATCTAAAAGTTCCGAAAAACTGGTATTTCTACCACAATTGTGGTGGAGTGACAACACTGGTAGGTATGCATTTGAGTATTCGTGTATGTGTGCAACTGCAGCCATGTTATTTTTTATTTTAGTTTTTTTTTAGTTATTTTAATTTTGTAATTATTTTTAGTAGTTATTTTTATTTTGTAGTTATTTTTATTTTGTAGTTATTTTTATTTTAAGTAGTTATTTTTATTTCGCTGACGCGTCATGCCGCATGACGCGTAGTGATTATTTTGACAACTCGTCGCGACGCGTCGATAGTCGATGGCATATACAATTCATAGTTTTTATTATTCCTATGTAATTTCGTACAAATAGACCGAATCGTTTCATTTGTTGTTTACAACTCCAAAGAAACGTATTTTTTTTTATTTTTAAATAGTTTAATAATTCATAAATATTATGCATTTTTCATAAATATTATGAATGCGTTCATCAATATTATGAATTTTTTCATTAGGGTTTTATGAACGATTCATAAATTTGATGAATATCGTCATTGGTTGAGTAATAATGAAAAATTTATAAAATTGATGAACAAATTCATAAATTGTATGAACTTTTTTTATATATTATTTGTGTATAAAATGGACTAAGTTGATATTTCTTAAAAGGGTACCAAGTCACTATGGTTTTCGGATTAGGAAAATAATTCCATATTCACAATCGTGAGATTCATTTGCGTACCTATATGTTAATATAGGTAGGGGTACAAGTTTTTCGATTTTTCTTGGAAACAACTTCAGTTAGGAAACTGAAATTTTGCGTTATTTTATGTTTAAGTCATATAACCATCCTACAAAATTTCACTAATTTCTGAGATGGTGCTGCCAAATCTCTGGTTGATCTGTCGTGGAATCACCCATATATAAAAGAACAAGTCCTGATTGACTGACTGATCCATCAACGCCCAGCCCAAACACTTAGACCTAGTAACATGAAATTTGGACATAGTGTTCATCTCCCGACATAGGCGCGCAATAAGGCGGGATTTTTTGAAATTCGCTCCCAAATGTACAAAAATGGGCGTGGCAATCCTGAACTTTTAGTGGCAAATATCTGTGTACTTACGATAGCCATATTCATGAAATTTGGCCCAGTGATGTTTATCGTGGTTGTTTATCGTTTTACAAATTGTGGGAGTGATTCGAAAATGGGGCGTGGCACCTCCATATTAAAATTGCTATAACTCCTGACATACTAAGAGTAGAGTTATAAAAATCGAATCAAATGTTCATATTTAAAACTCCAATCGTCACGTAGAATGCGGGCGTGATTGGACCACGAGGCGTGGCACCTCCCATATAATTAAATCATTAAAATTGCTATAACTCATGACCATCTAAGAGCAGAGTTGTGAAAATCGAAACAAATGATCAAATTGAACATTGTAATCTTTACGTATAATGTGGGCAGGATAAGACCACGGGGTGTAGCACCTCCCATATAACCAAAACATTAAAATTGCTATAACTCCTGACATACTAAGAGTAGAGTTATAAAAATCGAATCAAATGTTCATATTTAAAACTCCAATCGCCACGTAGAATGCTGGCGTGATTGGACCACGGGGCATGGCACCTCCCATATAACAAAATCATTAAAATTGCTATAAATCATGACCTTCTAAGAGCAGAGGTGTAAAAATCGAAACAAAGGATCATATTGAACATTGTAATCTTCACGTAGAATGTGAACGGGATTAGACAAAGGGTGTGGCAAGTGAGCGGGAAAAAAGCACTAACAGTAAAGTGAAGTAATTTATAAAGATATAATTTTGCATTTACAGAAACTTAGCAACGCTGTGAACGGGTCCAGCTAGTTTTTTGATATAACAATGCCATTCAAATAGTTTGATATAAAAATTTAACAGTGTTTAAATTTAAAATTTTTTGGTTTAACAACATCTTACGATTGTTAAACAACAACTTTTTATCGTTGTTTTAACCAATGTTTTCTTCAGTGTATGTTTTTATTTTATTCCATTATTCAATTCAGAATGTTGTTCTTTATTTTTCTGTGTAATCGGCTAGTTTCTCTCGTTCTACATACTCTCACAAATTGAAATTAAAGAAATCATTGATTTCAAGAATTTTCATATATTACTAATCATAGATTGAATCAGTAACCGAAACTGATATCCGTTTAAAACCGTTTCATTTTTAAAACTGAAACCGTAACCGAAACCGTTATACGAAAATCAGAAATGAACCGATCCAAAACCGAAATAACCGGTTTCGGTCTTTTACCGGTTTAAAACGGGTTTTAAAATAGACTAAAAAGAAACAGAAAAACATATATTATTGTATATAGAAAATCTTAAGTACAGGGCATGTTTAAATGTCATTTATTAAAATTTTGAGTTTCCAAAATAAAAATTTTTTGTTGTACAAAAATTCACATATTGTTTTTTGAGAAACATTGTTACTGAAACAACGATCTTTGGTCCAAAATTGAGTGAAAGGCTATATTCAGTTTGGTACGCAGTTTGTAACACCCAGAAGGAAGCATCTCCGGTAAGGAAAAGTATATATATTCTTGATCAGCATGCTCTCCTGAGTCGATTTAGGAATGTCCGTCCGTTTGTCTGTCTGTCTGTTGAAATAACGATTGCAGAAAAAGTAGAAGAGCTAGGGCAATGAAACTTTAGATTTAGATTACTTATATATCTAAGCTGTCTGAACATTGGCGTAATCGGTCTATTGTGACCTGAGAACCGACCACTTATGTTCAAATACCTCATATAAAATGTATATCTACAGATCAATTTTACTGTATACGTGCTTAGTTAAACTTTTTGTTGGTCAAATATATATTGACTCATGCTCAAATACATGAAAATAATGGTTTCCGGCGAAATGACTTGTGGTTCAAAAAAAAAAATCGAAATTCGGTACACCTACCCATTTGTAAATATGAATGGAATGGAAATGAATGGAAATTCTTCAGCGATTGAAAGTTTGTAGTTATTTTCAGGATTCGTATACCCTGGTGACCTATATACCACTTTGAATGGTAACCACACAAATGTGTAGGGTATTTATAGTCGGCTTAGACCGACTATAATTTTGATAATCCTTACTATCATAATAACAACTATTTTAAAATTTCCCATGTGATCTAACCTTTCCAACTGGGTTTTTCTATAATTTGTGTAGCGGTAAATCGAATTAACAACAAAACACTAGAAACTCCAAGCACATTTTAATTATGTTACAAAAACGCTTGTTACTGTAAATTGAATTGGCAATAAAAACAAAAACATTTTTACGTGCAAAATACGACAGAAACGGCAGCTACCAGTGGTGCCAACTTGGTGGGTTTCCCGCTAAATCTGGTGGGTTTTAAAAAATAAAACGCAAAAAAAAATTGTACGGTGGACAGTGGGTTTTTGGTTCGACACAGAGTGTTCTTATAATTTAGCGGTTTTTTTTTCATTTCAGGATTTAGTGCATTTCGTTATGTTTTCAATTCGTTTAGATCTGTAACTTGGTATTTAAATAAAATATTTAATTTAAATAAAATAAGAAAAGCATTTTCTACAATATGCATATCGTCGAGATGATAAAATTCGTCAATACAATTTTTATAAAAACTTATTTATAAATATATTTATGTTAATACTATAAAAATTAAAACCATTTAAATACCATGTTCCCAATAATGTATGGCAATGTCGGTCTAATAGATTAGAAACCGTCGGATACAAAAGTATTTTTGTAAACCTGTTATTAAAATTTTTAATATGTAGTTGGTGACTTCTACAATGACCATATGTTCGAATTAAATTAAGAATAATCGAGAAACAGAAAAAACTTGAATCGATGCCACAATGAATCACACTTTGTTCTCGGATTGAGTTTAAGAATTATTCGAGATTTATAATTGCTTCGAGACATGGCAGACTGAAGTCAGTTTTGTCTGAAAAATGCTGTTGTCCTTAAATTTTTAATTATTTCTAGTTAAATGTTCCTGGTTCCTAGTTAAATGTAAATGCAAATAAAATTCGATGAAAAACCAACTGTCTTTTAATTAATTTTATACATTCAATAAAAATATTTTTGAATACCTAAAAATTTTATTTTTCAGAAAAAAGTGGTCGTTTTGACACAATTTTTCCAGAAGGGTTAAGAAATACATATTCATGGCCAGATCATGTTTGTCAAATAAAAAACAACACATTATTATATTAATGTGATATTCTTACGTTATTTGTTATTGCGAACAAATTCTTTATAAAAATTTTAAAAATGTAGGTGGGTTTTGCTTAAAAAAACGGGTTTATTGCCTCGATTTGGTGGGTTTTGCTTTTGAAAAGTTGGCAACACTGGCAGCTACCGTAAATACGGCAAAAAATGCGCACAACAATTTGTACGTGTGAAAAACGGTAACTTTACGGCTTTACTTAATTTAAAGAAATATTTTTATGACTATAACGCCTAGATTTTTTATTTTTCATGATTGAAAATTATTTTTCATTCGAAATATAAAAATATAGAATATAATTGAAGAATTAAATTTTCTAGATGCTACATGTTAATGAATGGCATAAGGTGCCATCTAATGATAATGTAATTTCTATAATTATAAAATTTTTATTTTACATAAAGCCTTACATACGGCATGTATTTACGTTTCGTTTCCGGGCCGTATTGCGTGCCTTTTTGTTTGAAAGTACCGTAATGAATTCCGTTTACGGCCCGTAAATACGTTCACGCATCCACGTTTTATTTTCGTACCTACGGATCATTTACGGAATTTTTTTGAATGCCGTATTTTATATTTCATTTCATTTGTAAAAAGTGTTGCTTTACGTTCCGTTAACGGTGTTTATGCCCGTAAATACGTAACGTATACGGTACGTTTACGTGCCTTTTGGTTTATTGGGATTGTTTTTTTATTTATTGTATTAGAAAATATATAGGGAGCCTGGGGTAAAGTAAGACAAGTTTTGAAAAGTTTATTTGAATAATTTTTAAATTATTATAAAGGATCAATAGAATACCATTTATAAGTCTGAGTCTGATTGATTTTTGAATGATTTTTCAAAAAAGGTCCATTTCCGACATATATATTAATGATAATTCTAATAATGTAATTAAAATAAGGTGATGCAAGAAAAAATTAGTAACTAATACGTAAAATAAAGTGCAAGTTCGAATATTTCAAGTAAACAGGCAGATATTTGTTTGCAGATATTGCAGTTCACTGAATTGTTGAAATTTAATTTCTTTAGCTTTTAGTGATGGAAATTGTACAAAATTCTTCTTATTTTCATGAAGTTTAAGAACATTTACCGATGTATTATTGCTGCTATTGTTCAAGGTTCGCTTCTTGGCACTCTTCAGCAATTCTGATCATATCTCAGTTGAATTGAAAATGTTGCTTTTCATTGGCTTGTGTTCACGATTGAAATTTTATCTTGGCGAAATCAATTAAGTAATTCATATAACAAACATTTTTTACTAAAATAACAACAAACATTGTTTAAATTACGTTTCCCAATTTACTCCAATATCACAATTTGAACATAACTTAGCACCATATAAACAATGTTATATTATTTGAAAAATATGGAAAAAGAAATTTTCTGAAAAAACCGAAACCGTAACCGTATACCGAAACCGTTTCGTTGTAAAAACTTAAAACCATAACCGAAACGCGAAAAAAACCGAAATCGAAAAAACAGTTACAGTTGCCACATTTTTGGTCTTGGACATTATACAAAAATCCATTATTTGTTCATCTATATAAGGCAGTAAGTTAATTTACGGGTTTTAATGGTTTAAACAATTATTTAATTTCGTTCCACAATACTCAGAAATAAAAAGCTATAACTTAAGTTACATCCAGGGGTTGGGAACGGAACGAACGAAAAGCAAAAGTTCCGAGCGCAAACGTTTCAATCTGAACTTTTGCTCAAAAGTTCCGGCTCAAAAGTTCCGCTCGGAACCTTTGCATACAAAAAACGTTTGAATCGTTTCGACAAAGAACGTTCCGATGAAGAACGATTGATTCGTTCCGTTTAAAAGTTCCAATGGTGATGGATTCACATCTAGGTGCGCCGTTGGAACTTTTTCGGGTGCATCGCTTCCTGTGGGCCTAGATACGGATCCTGGTGCGTCATTGGAACTATTTTGGGTGAATCTCTTCCTGTGGGCCTAGTTACGCAACCATGTGCGTCATTGGAACTTTTTTGGGTGAATCTGTTCCTGTGGGCCTAGTTACGCAACCAGGTTGCGTTATTTGAACTTTTTTGGGTGAATCTCTTCCTGTGGGCCTAGACACGCATCCAGATGCGTCATTGGAACTTTTTTGGGTGAATCGCTTCTTGTGGGCCTAGATACGCATCCAGGTGCGTCATTGGAACTTTTTCGGGTGAATCGCTTCCTGTGGGCCTAGATACGGATCCTGCTGCGTCATCGGAACTTTTTTGGGTGAAACCAGGTTGCGTCATTGGAACTTTATTGGGTGAATCTCTTCCTGTGGGCCTAGATAAGCATCCTGGTGCGTCATTGGAACTTTTTTTTTGGTAAATCTGTTCCTGTGTGGCTAGATACGCATGCAGGTGCACCAGGATGCTTATCTAGGCCCACAGGAAGCGATTCACCCTAAAAATTTCCAATGGCGCACCAGGATCCGTATCTAGGCCCACAGGAAGAGATTCACCGAAAATAGTTCCAATGACGCATCTGGATGCGTATCTAGGCCCACAGGAAGAGATTCACCCGAAAAAGTTCCAATGACGCACCAGGATCCGTATCTAGGCCCACAGGAAGAGATTCACCGAAAATAGTTCCAATGACGCATCTGGATGCGTATCTAGGCCCACAGGAAGAGATTCACCCGAAAAAGTTCCAATGACGCACCTGGATGCGTATCTAGGCCCACAAGAAGCGATTCACCCAAAAAAAGTTCCAATGACGCAGGTGGATGCGTATCTAGGCCTACAGGAAGAGATTCACCCAAAAAATTTCAAATGACGCAACCTGGTTGCGTAACTAGGCTCACAGGAACAGATTCACCCAAAAAAGTTCCAATGATGCACCAGTATGCGTGCCTATGGCGATAGGAACGATTCATACGTTTTTTGTATGCAAAAGTTCCAATCGGAACTTTTGAGCCGGAACTTTTGAGCCGGAACTTTTGAGCCGGAACTTTTGAGCAAAAGTTCCGACTGAAACGTTTGACCTCGGAACTTTTGCTTTTCGTTTGTTCCGGAACGGAACAATATCGGAACGATTGCCAAACGTTCTTTTTATAGTTCCGGTTTCTACCCCTGGTTACATCCTCTTTTTTTTTTTTAAATTCCTATAAATGCATATAATATTTATATAAATAATTGTAATATTAAACAAGAATTGTTTAATCAGTTTTTTACACACACAATGCGTATAAATGAACATAATTCTCCAATTTACATTCAATATTACACACTATTTCGTCGTAATATTAATCGCAGTTTTGAGAGCCCTAACCAATCGAGTAGCCGACGCTATGTACTATTCAAAACAAAAACAGATTGCAGATGCTATACAAGAATTCGATATTTTTTTTTTTCTAACGCACAAATGAATGTCAGTTTTATAAGTTCGATCTATGGGTTTCTTAGTGAAACTATAAGAAACTTTGAAGGATGTAATTCCTTAAAAAGCTAAGTTATTTAATTTCATTGATGATACATAAAAAATATCATGCTGTTGATGGTATTATTGGCGAGCAAATTAAAAAATATTATAGACTAGCTGGACCCATGCACGACTCGTGCAAATATTTTGTGAATGCAAAGATATGGAGCAATTTTATTAATATAAAAACCACGTGCTTCGTTGTGGACGTGTTTTGTATTGGTTTTATAAATGTAGTAACCAAAACAAAAATAATTCTCCGCCATCACAACTTTTCTCAAAGACAATTCTTTCTCAGACTGATCTTCACGCTTTCCTGTAGAATTCTTCCCGGTAGAATTCTTCCCGTAGAATTCTTCCCGGCAGAATTCTTTCCGGTAGAGTTTTTTCCAGTAGAAGTTTTAGTGTGGTGAATTTTTGTGTGGTGAGTTTTAGTGTAGTGAATTTCCGTGTGGTGAATTTTAGTTTGGTAAATTTTAGTGTGGTGAGTTTAAGTGTGGTGAGTTTTAGTGTGGTGAGTTTTAGTGTGGTGAATTTTATTGTGGTGAGTTTTAGTGTGGTTAATTTTAGTGTGATGAATTTTAGTGTGGTGAGTTTTAGTTTAGTTTGTTTTTCATTTCTTTTTTGTTTTTCCTTTAGTTTGGCTTTTAGTTTTATGTTATTGCTTTTGTATTTTTCCTTTTGTTTTGTGCTTTTACTTTTGTGTTTTAGCTTTTAAATATTTTTTTTTTGTATATGATTTTTTTGTTTTATGTTCATAGCTGGTGTAAGAGCCAAGTTATATCCTTTTGAAATTTTAGGCTGTATAGAAGGTACCTCGCTCTTTTGTCCAATCCTGCCCATATATGGCCTATCATTCCATCCAGACCATACCGCATCTGTGGTAAAAATTTGATGAAAATCGGAACAGCCGTTTAGAGGGAGAAGCGGAACAAACAAACCAACAAAGAGATTTATTATATTAATAGGATAGGATCCTGTGCTGTGAAATTTTCAGCGTATTTGATTTGACTTGAAATGGTGAAAGGTGAAATTTGGCGGGATATTTATTTTACAATAAACTATTTTATTTAAATATGCTACTATATAATATACCGTCAATGGAGTCTTTTTGGGTTACATATTATATTTGGGTTACATAGTTTATATATGTGTTAAAATATATATATATCACTATCATGCCAAAGGGGCGAATGTGTGCGTGTTTTTACATTTTTGAATATAGTTTTCCCTCAAGTATACTGTGCAAAAATCGTGATGTGGTTTTATTTGATATTTCTAGCCACAAAGACAAAATCCAAAGGGCGAATATGAGTTCTTACTAATTTCAGTTATGCCAAAAGGGCGAATCATTTCGTTTTTTTTGCCATAACTTTGCCATAAAATGATGAGTTATGGCAAAAAAAAACAAAAAGATTCGCCTTTTTGGAATGACAAGATTTTAAATTTTTCCAATTTTTCTTATTTGCAAGAAAATAATTAATTAAAAAATTAATTATTGATGCCATGCCAATCGATCGATGCTTTAAAAACAGCCAATTAATGTCTTTACAACACTATTTAATATTGTGCCCACAAAAAGTTATGGATAAAAACAAAAATATATTGCCGCTGATTTTATTACTCTGTAAGTAGCCCAAATCAAAATATATTTTACATACATTCTAAAAAATAATTGTAATATTCTACTATAAATATAGTCAATTTCACGCTATTTTTGGAGATATTTGTTATTTGGTGATATACGTTATTTGTTATTGCAAAGAAATTCTTTATAAAAATTTTAAAAATGTAGGTGGGTTTTGCTTAAAAAAACGGGTTTATTGCCTCGATTTGGTGGGTTTTGCTTTTGAAAAGTTGGCAACACTGGCAGCTACCGTAAATACGGCAAAAAATGCGCACAACAATTTGTACGTGTGAAAAACGGTAACTTTACGGCTTTACTTAATTTAAAGAAATATTTTTATGACTATAACGCCTAGATTTTTTATTTTTCATGATTGAAAATTATTTTTCATTCGAAATATAAAAATATAGAATATAATTGAAGAATTAAATTTTCTAGATGCTACATGTTAATGAATGGCATAAGGTGCCATCTAATGAATGCTGATAACATACTTTCAGTTATGCGCAGATAATGTAATTTCTATAATTATAAAATTTTTATTTTACATAAAGCCTTACATACGGCATGTATTTGCGTTCCGTTTCCGGGCCGTATTGCGTGCCTTTTTTCAGTGTTTGAAAGTACAGTAATGAATTCCGTTTACGGCCCGTAAATACGTTCACGCATCCACGTTTTATTTTCGTACCTACGGATCATTTACGGAATTTTTTTGAATGCCGTATTTTATATTTCATTTCATTTGTAAAAAGTGTTGCTTTACGTTCCGTTAACGGTGTTTATGCCCGTAAATACGTAACGTATACGGTACGTTTACGTGCCTTTTGGTTTATTGGGATTGTTTTTTTTGTTTTGAAAAGTTTATTTGAATCATTTTTAAATTATTATAAAGGATCAATAGAATACCATTTATAAGTCTGAGTCTGATTGATTTTTGAATGATTTTTCAAAAAAGGTCCATTTCCGACATATATATTGATGATAATTCTAATAATGTAATTAAAATAAGGTGATGCAAGAAAAAATTAGTAACTAATACGTAAAATAAAGTGCAAGTTCGAATATTTCAAGTAAACAGGCAGATATTTGTTTGCAGATATTGCAGTTCACTGAATTGTTGAAATTTAATTTCTTTGGCTTTTAGTGATGGAAATTGTACAAAATTCTTCTTATTTTCATGAAGTTTAAGAACATTTACCGATGTATTATTGCTGCTATTGTTCAAGGTTCGCTTCTTGGCACTCTTCAGCAATTCTGATCATATCTCAGTTGAATTGAAAATGTTGCTTTTCATTGGCTTGTGTTCACGATTGAAATTTTATCTTGGCGAAATCAATTAAGTAATTCATATAACAAACATTTTTTACTAAAATAATAACAAACATTGTTTAAATTACGTTTCCCAATTTACTCCAATATCACAATTTGAACATAACTTAGCACCATATAAACAATGTTATATTATTTGAAAAATATGGAAAAAGAAATTTTCTAAAAAAACCGAAACCGTAACTTTGAACCGGTATACCGAAACCGTTTCGTTGTAAAAACTTAAAACCATAACCGAAACGCGAAAAAAACCGAAATCGAAAAAACAGTTACAGTTGCCACATTTTTGGTCTTGGACATTATACAAAAATCCATTATTTGTTCATCTATATAAGGCAGTAAGTTAATTTACGGGTTTTAATGGTTTAAACAATTATTTAATTTCGTTCCACAATACTCAGAAATAAAAAGCTATAACTTAAGTTACATCCTCTTTTTATACCCTACACTAAGAGTGAAAGGGTATATTCAGTTTGGTACGCCGTTTGTAACACCCAGAAGGAAGCATCTCCGGTATGGAAAAGTATATATATTCTTGATCAGCATGATCTCCTGAGTCGATTTAGCGATGTCCGTCTGTCTGTCCGTCTGTCTGTCTGTCTGTCTGTCTGTCTGTCTGTCCGTCTGTCTGTCTGTTGAAATCCCTACTACTTTTAAAATTGAAGAGCTAGATAAATGAAACTTATAACTTAGATTACTAATATACCTACGCAGTATGTGCGAAAAAATTGGCCATCGGATCGGTCCACTGTGACCTATGATCCGACCACTTATGTTCAAATACCTCATATAAAATGTACATATAAAGATCAATTTTTATGTATACGTGCTTAGGTAAACTTTTTTGGTCAAATATATATTGATATCATGCTCAAATACATGATAATAATGTTTTCCGGCGAAAAGACTTGTGGTTCACAAAAAAAAAATCGAAATTCGGTACACCTACCCATTTGTAAATATGGGTATCAAATGAATGGAAATTCGTCAGCGATTGAATGTTTGTAGTTATTTTCAGGATTCGTATACTCTGGTGACCTATATATCACTTTGAATGGTAACCACACATATGTGTAGGGTATTTATAGTCGGCTTAGACCGACTATAATTTTGATAATCCTAACTATCATAATTACACCTACTTTAAAATTTCCCATGTGATCTAACCTTCCCAACTGGTTATTTTTAAAATTCCTATAAATGCATGTAATATTTATATAAATAATTGTAATATTAAACAAGAATTGTTTAATCAATTTTTTACACACACAATGCGTATAAATGAACATAATTCTCCAATTTACATTCAATATTACACACTATTTCGTCGTAATATTAATCGCAGTTTTGAGAGCCCTAACCAATCGAGCAGCCGACGCTATGTACTATGCAAAACAAAAACAGTTTGCAGATGCTATACAAGAATTCGATAATTTTTTTTTTCTAACGCACAAATGAATGTCAGTTTTATAAGTTCGATCTATGGGTTTCTTAGTGAAACTATAAGAAACTTTGAAGGATGTAATTCCTTAAAAAGCTAAGTTATTTAATTTCATTGATGATACATAAAAAATATCATGCTGTTGATGGTATTATTGGCGAGCAAATTAAAAAATATTATAGACTAGCTGGACCCGTGCACGACTCGTGCAAATATTTTGTGAATGCAAAGATATGGAGCAATTTTATTAATATAAAAACCACGTGCTTCGTTGTGGACGTTTTTTGTATTGGTTTTATAAATGTAGTAACCAAAATAAAAATAATTCTCCGCCATCACAACTTTTCTCAAAGACAATTCTTTCTCAGACTGATCTTCACGCTTTCCTGTAGAATTCTTCCCGGTAGAATTCTTCCCGTAGAATTCTTCCCGGCAGAATTCTTTCCGGTAGAGTTTTTTCCAGTACAAATTTTAGTGTGGTGAATTTTTGTGTGGTGAGTTTTAGTGTAGTGAATTTACTACAGCTGCCACGCGGAGAGACACGAATTTGGATGTGGATTTGTGGTCGGCAAGAGACTCCGCCACCTTGTCTCTAGGTTCACGCCCGTGGACGAAAGGCTGGCAACAATCCGCATCAAGGTTAAATATTTCCATATCAGCCTAATTTGTGCACACGCTCCGACGAACGAGAAAGATGACGAGACAAAAGAGCGCTTCTACGAGCGCCTAGACAACGCATACGAGCGCTGCCCCCGCCACGATATCAAAATCGTGCTAGGCGATTTTAACGCCAAGGTGGGCAATGAAGCCATCTATTGTCCCACAATCGGAAAATTTAGCCTCCATGCCAACACTTCCGATAACGGAACGAGGCTAATCGACTTCGCCGCAACACGAAACATGGTAGTTAGTAGCACTAGATTCGAACATTTCGATATCCACAAGGCCACATGGTTGTCGCCCGATCAAAAAACTCGAAATCAAATTGATCACGTTGTGATTGACGGAAGGCACGCTTCAAGCGTGATGGACGTATGCACTATCCGAGGTGCCAATATGGACTCGGATCATTACCTTGTAGCAGCCAAGGTCCGCACACGCTTAAGCGCTGCGAAGAACGTACGGAACCAAACGCAGAGAAAGCTAGACGTCGGAAAGCTGCAATCACAACAGACAACGCAAGCATTTTCCACTCGACTCTCACACCTGCTTAGACAAAGCACTCCTCCTCTCGATGATATAAGCGCGCAGTGGAATCATATCTCCTGCTCTATGCGTACGGCTGCCGAAGAGGTGCTTGGATTCCAACGCCCCCTGAGGAATCAGTGGTATGACCAAGAGTGTCGCGCGGCCACTGCAGTCAGTAGCTACGCGAGCTGCGAAGGAGCGTTACAAAGAGAAGAGGAGGGAAGAGAGACGTCTTTTCAGGCGTAAAAAAAGCGAGGCAGAAAGACGTGAGTGTGAGGAGGTTGAGATGCATGGGGACAGGAATGAGGCTCGAAAATTCTTCAAGAAAATAAGACGCCTAGCCGGAGGTTCGAAATCCGGAGCCTCTTCCAGTAAAGATGAGAACGGAAATCTAGTGACAGATATCCAGAGCACTCTGAAAATATGGAGGGATCACTTCTCTAAACTGCTGACCGGTGATGATGACCTCAATTCCACCGATAGAGAAGCAAACCCGGCAACCCCAGTACTTGATGACGACGTTGAGATTCCGCCACCCGACCATGACGAGGTCAGAACAGCCATTGCTCGGCTGAAAAACAACAAAGCCGCAGGTGCTGATGGCCTGCCTGCTGAATTGTTTAAGACCGGAGGCGAAGAGCTAATAGAGAGCATGCACGAGCTCGTAAGCAGAATATGGTCGGATGAAAGCATGCCAAGTGACTGGAACCTCAGTGTACTCTGCCCAATCCTTAAGAAAGGGGATCCCACTATCTGCGCCAACTACCGTGGGATCAGCCTACTAAATATCGCATACAAGGTTCTATCGAGCGTATTATGTGAAAGACTGAAGCCCATCGTCAACAGACTGATTGGACCTTATCAGTGCGGCTTCAGACCTGGAAAGTCCACCATAGACCAGATTTTCACATTGCGCCTAATCCAGGAAAAGACCCTAGAAAAACAGATCGACACCTACCACCTATTAGTCGACTATAAAGCCGCCTTCGACACTCCGATAAGGGAACGATTATACGCCGCAATGTCTGAGTTCGGTATACCTGCGAAACTTATAAGGCTTTGCAGGATGACCCTGAGCAACACACGTTGCTCAGTGAGAAGAGGAAAAGACCTCTCCGAGCCATTTCATACCGAACGAGGTTTCAGACATGGTGACTCCCTATCGTGCGACTTTTTTAACTTATTGATGGAGAAAATAGTTCGAGCTGCCGAACTCCGTCAAAGCGGCACTATCCTCAACAAAAGTGTCATGCTGCTCGCATATGCCGACGATATTGATATCATTGGCAGGAGCACACGAGCAGTCAGCGCAACATTCTCCAGATTGGAGAAAGAGTCGCGTCGAATGGGTCTAGCGGTGAACGAAGACAAGACGAAGTTCCTTGTGTCAACAAGCAAAAAAGAGTTCGTGCGTCTTGGACACAAAGCTGATTTTGACACCCACAAGTTCGACATTGTGAACTCTGGGATCCAGCGTAAACAACAACAACGACGTCAGCCTGGAGATCAAACGGAGAATAACTCTTGCCAACAGGTGCTACTTTGGGCTCAGTAGGCTATTGAGAAGCAGAGCCCTCTCTCGCCGGACAAAAATAACGCTCTACAAGTCACTCATCATGCCCGTCCTACTTTATGGTGCAGAAACATGGACGCTGGCCACCACCGATGAGAGAGTACTGGGAGCGTTCGAGAGAAAGATTCTCCGTAAAATCTTTGGCCCTATCTGCTTTGCTAACGAGTATCGAATCAGGATGAACCACGAGCTGTATGAGTTATTCGACGACATTGACATAGTCAAGCGCATCAAGATCGAGCGGCTTCGGTGGCTAGGTCATGTCGAACGAATGGATGAAAACACTACAGCCAAGAAGGTACTTGAATCGAAACTCGAAGGTGGACAGCGTAGAAGAGGGCGTCCAAATCTGCGTTGGAAAGACAAAGTTGCGGACAACCTGGCAACGCTTGGTATTTCTAACTGGCGTCCGCGCGCGCAAAGCAGATCCGACTGGCGCGAGTTTAAGTGTGGTGAGTTTTAGTGTGGTGAGTTTTATTTTAGTGTGATGAATTTTAGTGTGGTGAGTTTTAGTTTAGTTTGTTTTTCATTTCTTTTTTGTTTTTCCTTTAGTTTGGCTTTTAGTTTTATGTTATTGCTTTTGTATTTTTGCTTTTGTTTTGTGCTTTTACTTTTGTGTTTTAGCTTTTAAATATTTTTTTTGTATATGATTTTTTTGTTTTATGTTCATAGCTGGTGTAAGAGCCAAGTTATATCCTTTTGAAATTTTAGGCTGTATAGGAGGTACCTCGCTCTTTTGTCCAATCCTGCCCATATATGGCCTATCATTCCATCCAGACCATACCGCATCTATGGTAAAAATTTGATGAAAATCGGAACAGCCGTTTAGAGGGAGAAGCGGAACAAACAAACCAACAAAGAGATTTATTATATTAATAGGATAGGATCCTGTGCTGCGAAATTTTCAGCGTATTTGATTTGACTTGAAATGGTGAAAGTTGAAATTTGGCGGGATATTTATTTTACAATAAACTATTTTATTTAAATATGCTACTATATAATATACCGTCAATGGAGTCTTTTTGGGTTACATATTATATTTGGGTTACATAGTTTATATATGTGTTAAAATATATATATCACTATCATGCCAAAGGGGCGAATGTGTGCGTGTTTTTACATTTTTATACCCTACACTAAGAGTGAAAGGGTATATTCAGTTTGGTACGCCGTTTGTAACACCCAGAAGGAAGCATCTCCGGTATGGAAAAGTATATATATTCTTGATCAGCATGACCTCCTGAGTCGATTTAGCGTCCGTCTGTCTGTCCGTCTGTCTGTCCGTCTGTCTGTTGAAATCCCTACTACTTTTAAAATTGAAAAGCTAGATAAATGAAACTTATAACTTAGATTACTAATATATCGGTCCATTGTGACCTATGATCCGACCACTTATGTTCAAATACCTCATATAAAATGTACATAAAAAGATCAATTTTTATGTATACGTGCTTAGGTAAACTTTTTTGGTCAAAAATATATTGACATCATGCTCAAATACATAATAATAAAATTTCCGGAGAAAAGACTTGTGGTTCACAAAAAAAAAATCGAAATTCGGTACACCTACCCATTTGTAAATATGGGTATCAAATGAATGGAAATTCTTCAGCGATTGAAAGTTTGTAGTTATTTTCAGGATTCGTATACCCTGGTGACCTATATATCACTTTGAATGGTAACCACACATATGTGTAGGGTATTTATAGTCGGCTTAGACCGACTATAATTTTGATAATCCTAACTATCATAATTACACCTACTTTAAAATTTCCCATGTGATCTAACCTTCCCAACTGGTTGAATATAGTTTTCCCTCAAGTATACTGTGCAAAAATCGTATGTGGTTATATTTGATATTTCTAGCCACAAAGACAAAATCCAAAGGGCGAATATAAGTTCTTACTAATTTCAGTCATGCCAAAAGGGCGAATCATTTCGTTTTTTTTGCCATAACTTTGCCATAAAATGATGAGTTATGGCAAAAAAACAAAAAGATTCGCCTTTTTGGAATGACAAGATTTTAAATTTTTCCAATTTTTCTTATTTGCAAGAAAATAATTAATTAAAAAATTAATTATTGATGCCATGCCAATCGATCGATGCTTTAAAAACAACCAATGAATGTCTTTACAACACTATTTAATATTGTGCCCACAAAGAGTTATGGATAAAAACAAAAATATATTGCCGCTGATTTTATTACTCTGTAAGTAGCCTAAATCAAAATATATTTTACATACACTCTAAAAAATAATTGTAATATTCTACTATAAATGTAGTCAATTTCACGCTATTTTTGGTGATATTTGTTATTTGGTGATATACGTTATTTGTTATTGCAAAGAAATTCTTTATAAAAATTTTAAAAATGTAGGTGGGTTTTGCTTAAAAAACGGGTTTATTGCCTCGATTTGGTGGGTTTTGCTTTTGAAAAGTTGGCAACACGGGCAGCTACCGTAAATACGGCAAAAAATGCGCACAACAATTTGTACGTGTGAAAAACGGTAACTTTACGGCTTTACTTAATTTAAAGAAATATTTTTATGACTATAACGCCTAGATTTTTTATTTTTCATGATTGAAAATTATTTTTCATTCGAAATATAAAAATATAGAATATAATTGAAGAATTAAATTTTCTAGATGCTACATGTTAATGAATGGCATAAGGTGCCATCTAATGAATGCTGATAACATACTTTCAGTTATGCGCAGATAATGTAATTTCTATAATTATAAAATTTTTATTTTACATAAAGCCTTACATACGGCATGTATTTGCGTTCCGTTTCCGGGCCGTATTGCGTGCCTTTTTTCAGTGTTTGAAAGTACCGTAATGAATTCCGTTTACGGCCCGTAAATACGTTCACGCATCCACGTTTTATTTTCGTACCTACGGATCATTTACGGAATTTTTTTGAATGCCGTATTTTATATTTCATTTCATTTGTAAAAAGTGTTGCTTTACGTTCCGTTAACGGTGTTTATGCCCGTAAATACGTAACGTATACGGTACGTTTACGTGCCTTTTGGTTTATTGGGATTGTTTTTTTATTTATTGTATTAGAAAATATATAGGGAGCCTGGGGTAAAGTAAGACAAGTTTTGAAAAGTTTATTTGAATAATTTTTAAATTATTATAAAGGATCAATAGAATACCATTTATAAGTCTGAGTCTGATTGATTTTTGAATGATTTTTCAAAAAAGGTCCATTTCCGACATATATATTAATGATAATTCTAATAATGTAATTAAAATAAGGTGATGCAAGAAAAAATTAGTAACTAATACGTAAAATAAAGTGCAAGTTCGAATATTTCAAGTAAACAGGCAGATATTTGTTTGCAGATATTGCAGTTCACTAAATTGTTGAAATTTAATTTCTTTGGCTTTTAGTGATGGAAATTGTACAAAATTCTTCTTATTTTCATGAAGTTTAAGAACATTTACCGATGTATTATTGCTGCTATTGTTCAAGGTTCGCTTCTTGGCACTCTTCAGCAATTCTGATCATATCTCAGTTGAATTGAAAATGTTGCTTTTCATTGGCTTGTGTTCACGATTGAAATTTTATCTTGGCGAAATCAATTAAGTAATTCATATAACAAACATTTTTTACTAAAATAACAACAAACATTGTTTAAATTACGTTTCCCAATTTACTCCAATATCACAATTTGAACATAACTTAGCACCATATAAACAATGTTAAATTATTTGAAAAATATGGAAAAAGAAATTTTCTAAAAAAACCGAAACCGTAACTTTGAACCGGTATACCGAAACCGTTTCGTTATAAAAACTTAAAACCATACCCGAAACGCGAAAAAACCGAAATCGAAAAAACAGTTACAGTTGCCACATTTTTGGTCTTGGACATTATACAAAAATCCATTATTTGTTCATTTATATAAGGCAGTAAGTTAATTTACGGGTTTTAATGGTTTAAACAATTATTTAATTTCGTTCCACAATACTCAGAAATAAAAAGCTATAACTTAAGTTACATCCTCTTTTTATTTTTAAAATTCCTATAAATGCATATAATATTTATATAAATAATTGTAATATTAAACAAGAATTGTTTAATCAGTTTTTTACACACACAATGCGAATAAATGAACATAATTCTCCAATTTACATTCAATATTACACACTATTTCGTCGTAATATTAATCGCAGTTTTGAGAGCCCTAACCAATCGAGTAGCCGACGCTATGTACTATGCAAAACAAAAACAGATTGCAGATGCTATACAAGAATTCGATATTTTTTTTTTTTTTCTAACGCACAAATGAATGTCAGTTTTATAAGTTCGATCTATGGGTTTCTTAGTGAAACTATAAGAAACTTTGAAGGATGTAATTCCTTAAAAAGCTAAGTTATTTAATTTCATTGATGATACATAAAAAATATCATGCTGTTGATGGTATTATTGGCGAGCAAATTAAAAAATATTATAGACTAGCTGGACCCGTGCACGACTCGTGCAAATATTTTGTGAATGCAAAGATATGGAGCAATTTTATTAATATAAAAACCACGTGCTTCGTTGTGGACGTTTTTTGTATTGGTTTTATAAATGTAGTAACCAAAACAAAAATAATTCTCCGCCATCACAACTTTTCTCAAAGACAATTCTTTCTCAGACTGATCTTCACGCTTTCCTGTAGAATTCTTCCCGGTAGAATTCTTCCCGTAGAATTCTTCCCGGCAGAATTCTTTCCGGTAGAGTTTTTTCCAGTAGAAGTTTTAGTGTGGTGAATTTTTGTGTGGTGAGATTTAGTGTAGTGAATTTCCGTGTGGTGAATTTTAGTTTGGTAAATTTTAGTGTGGTGAGTTTAAGTGTGGTGAGTTTTAGTGTGGTGAGTTTTAGAGTGGTGAATTTTATTGTGGTGAGTTTTAGTGTGGTTAATTTTAGTGTGATGAATTTTAGTGTGGTGAGTTTTAGTTTAGTTTGTTTTTCATTTCTTTTTTGTTTTTCCTTTAGTTTGGCTTTTTGTTTTATGTTATTGCTTTTGTATTTTTCCTTTTGTTTTGTGCTTTTACTTTTGTGTTTTAGCTTTTAAATATTTTTTTTTGTATATGATTTTTTTGTTTTATGTTCATAGCTGGTGTAAGAGCCAAGTTATATCCTTTTGAAATTTTAGGCTGTATAGGAGGTACCTCGCTCTTTTGTCCAATCCTGCCCATATATGGCCTATCATTCCATCCAGACCATACCGCATCTGTGGTAAAAATTTGATGAAAATCGGAACAGCCGTTTAGAGGGAGAAGCGGAACAAACAAACCAACAAAGAGATTTATTATATTAATAGGATAGGATCCTGTGCTGTGAAATTTTCAGCGTATTTGATTTGACTTGAAATGGTGAAAGGTGAAATTTGGCGGGATATTTATTTTACAATAAACTATTTCATTTAAATATGCTACTATATAATATACCGTCAATGGAGTCTTTTTGGGTTACATATTATATTTGGGTTACATAGTTTATATATGTGTTAAAATATATATATCACTATCATGCCAAAGGGGCGAATGTGTGCGTGTTTTTACATTTTGGAATATAGTTTTCCCTCAAGTATACTGTGCAAAAATCGTATGTGGTTTTATTTGATATTTCTAGCCACAAAGACAAAATCCAAAGGGCGAATATGAGTTCTTACTAATTTCAGTTATGCCAAAAGGGCGAATCATTTCGTTTTTTTTTGCCATAACTTTGCCATAAAATGATGAGTTATGGCAAAAAAAAACAAAAAGATTCGCCTTTTTGGAATGACAAGATTTTAAATTTTTCCAATTTTTCTTATTTGCAAGAAAATAATTAATTAAAAAATTAATTATTGATGCCATGCCAATCGATCGATGCTTTAAAAACAACCAATTAATGTCTTTACAACACTATTTAATATTGTGCCCACAAAGAGTTATTGATAAAAACAAAAATATATTGCTTCTGATTTTATTACTCTGTAAGTAGCCCAAATCAAAATATATTTTACATACACTCTAAAAAATAATTGTAATATTCTACTATAAATATAGTCAATTTCACGCTATTTTTGGAGATATTTGTTATTTGGTGATATACGTTATTTGTTATTGCAAAGAAATTCTTTATAAAAATTTTAAAAATGTAGGTGGGTTTTGCTTAAAAAAACGGGTTTATTGCCTCGATTTGGTGGGTTTTGCTTTTGAAAAGTTGGCAACACGGGCAGCTACCGTAAATACGGCAAAAAATGCGCACAACAATTTGTACGTGTGAAAAACGGTAACTTTACGGCTTTACTTAATTTAAAGAAATATTTTTATGACTATAACGCCTAGATTTTTTATTTTTCATGATTGAAAATTATTTTTCATTCGAAATATAAAAATATAGAATATAATTGAAGAATTAAATTTTCTAGATGCTACATGTTAATGAATGGCATAAGGTGCCATCTAATGAATGCTGATAACATACTTTCAGTTATGCGCAGATAATGTAATTTCTATAATTATAAAATTTTTATTTTACATAAAGCCTTACATACGGCATGTATTTGCGTTCCGTTTCCGGGCCGTATTGCGTGCCTTTTTTCAGTGTTTGAAAGTACCGTAATGAATTCCGTTTACGGCCCGTAAATACGTTCACGCATCCACGTTTTATTTTCGTACCTACGGATCATTTACGGAATTTTTTTGAATGCCGTATTTTATATTTCATTTCATTTGTAAAAAGTGTTGCTTTACGTTCCGTTAACGGTGTTTATGCCCGTAAATACGTAACGTATACGGTACGTTTACGTGCCTTTTGGTTTATTGGGATTGTTTTTTTATTTATTGTATTAGAAAATATATAGGGAGCCTGGGGTAAAGTAAGACAAGTTTTGAAAAGTTTATTTGAATCATTTTTAAATTATTATAAAGGATCAATAGAATACCATTTATAAGTCTGAGTCTGATTGATTTTTGAATGATTTTTCAAAAAAGGTCCATTTCCGACATATATATTAATGATAATTCTAATAATGTAATTAAAATAAGGTGATGCAAGAAAAAATTAGTAACTAATACGTAAAATAAAGTGCAAGTTCGAATATTTCAAGTAAACAGGCAGATATTTGTTTGCAGATATTGCAGTTCACTGAATTGTTGAAATTTAATTTCTTTGGCTTTTAGTGATGGAAATTGTACAAAATTCTTCTTATTTTCATGAAGTTTAAGAACATTTACCGATGTATTATTGCTGCTATTGTTCAAGGTTCGCTTCTTGGCACTCTTCAGCAATTCTGATCATATCTCAGTTGAATTGAAAATGTTGCTTTTCATTGGCTTGTGTTCACGATTGAAATTTTATCTTGGCGAAATCAATTAAGTAATTCATATAACAAACATTTTTTACTAAAATAACAACAAACATTGTTTAAATTACGTTTCCCAATTTACTCCAATATCACAATTTGAACATAACTTAGCACCATATAAACAATGTTATATTATTTGAAAAATATGGAAAAAGAAATTTTCTGAAAAAACCGAAACCGTAACCGTATACCGAAACCGTTTCGTTGTAAAAACTTAAAACCATAACCGAAACGCGAAAAAAACCGAAATCGAAAAAACAGTTACAGTTGCCACATTTTTGGTCTTGGACATTATACAAAAATCCATTATTTGTTCATCTATATAAGGCAGTAAGTTAATTTACGGGTTTTAATGGTTTAAACAATTATTTAATTTCGTTCCACAATACTCAGAAATAAAAAGCTATAACTTAAGTTACATCCAGGGGTTGGGAACGGAACGAACGAAAAGCAAAAGTTCCGAGCGCAAACGTTTCAATCTGAACTTTTGCTCAAAAGTTCCGGCTCAAAAGTTCCGCTCGGAACCTTTGCATACAAAAAACGTTTGAATCGTTTCGACAAAGAACGTTCCGATGAAGAACGATTGATTCGTTCCGTTTAAAAGTTCCAATGGTGATGGATTCACATCTAGGTGCGCCGTTGGAACTTTTTCGGGTGCATCGCTTCCTGTGGGCCTAGATACGGATCCTGGTGCGTCATTGGAACTATTTTGGGTGAATCTCTTCCTGTGGGCCTAGTTACGCAACCATGTGCGTCATTGGAACTTTTTTGGGTGAATCTGTTCCTGTGGGCCTAGTTACGCAACCAGGTTGCGTTATTTGAACTTTTTTGGGTGAATCTCTTCCTGTGGGCCTAGACACGCATCCAGATGCGTCATTGGAACTTTTTTGGGTGAATCGCTTCTTGTGGGCCTAGATACGCATCCAGGTGCGTCATTGGAACTTTTTCGGGTGAATCGCTTCCTGTGGGCCTAGATACGGATCCTGCTGCGTCATCGGAACTTTTTTGGGTGAAACCAGGTTGCGTCATTGGAACTTTATTGGGTGAATCTCTTCCTGTGGGCCTAGATAAGCATCCTGGTGCGTCATTGGAACTTTTTTTTTGGTAAATCTGTTCCTGTGTGGCTAGATACGCATGCAGGTGCACCAGGATGCTTATCTAGGCCCACAGGAAGCGATTCACCCTAAAAATTTCCAATGACGCACCAGGATCCGTATCTAGGCCCACAGGAAGAGATTCACCGAAAATAGTTCCAATGACGCATCTGGATGCGTATCTAGGCCCACAGGAAGAGATTCACCCGAAAAAGTTCCAATGACGCACCAGGATCCGTATCTAGGCCCACAGGAAGAGATTCACCGAAAATAGTTCCAATGACGCATCTGGATGCGTATCTAGGCCCACAGGAAGAGATTCACCCGAAAAAGTTCCAATGACGCACCTGGATGCGTATCTAGGCCCACAAGAAGCGATTCACCCAAAAAAAGTTCCAATGACGCAGGTGGATGCGTATCTAGGCCTACAGGAAGAGATTCACCCAAAAAAGTTCAAATGACGCAACCTGGTTGCGTAACTAGGCTCACAGGAACAGATTCACCCAAAAAAGTTCCAATGATGCACCAGTATGCGTGCCTATGGCGATAGGAACGATTCATACGTTTTTTGTATGCAAAAGTTCCAATCGGAACTTTTGAGCCGGAACTTTTGAGCCGGAACTTTTGAGCAAAAGTTCCGACTGAAACGTTTGCGCTCGGAACTTTTGCTTTTCGTTTGTTCCGGAACGGAACAATATCGGAACGATTGCCAAACGTTCTTTTTATAGTTCCGGTTTCTACCCCTGGTTACATCCTCTTTTTTTTTTTTAAATTCCTATAAATGCATATAATATTTATATAAATAATTGTAATATTAAACAAGAATTGTTTAATCAGTTTTTTACACACACAATGCGTATAAATGAACATAATTCTCCAATTTACATTCAATATTACACACTATTTCGTCGTAATATTAATCGCAGTTTTGAGAGCCCTAACCAATCGAGTAGCCGACGCTATGTACTATTCAAAACAAAAACAGATTGCAGATGCTATACAAGAATTCGATATTTTTTTTTTTCTAACGCACAAATGAATGTCAGTTTTATAAGTTCGATCTATGGGTTTCTTAGTGAAACTATAAGAAACTTTGAAGGATGTAATTCCTTAAAAAGCTAAGTTATTTAATTTCATTGATGATACATAAAAAATATCATGCTGTTGATGGTATTATTGGCGAGCAAATTAAAAAATATTATAGACTAGCTGGACCCATGCACGACTCGTGCAAATATTTTGTGAATGCAAAGATATGGAGCAATTTTATTAATATAAAAACCACGTGCTTCGTTGTGGACGTGTTTTGTATTGGTTTTATAAATGTAGTAACCAAAACAAAAATAATTCTCCGCCATCACAACTTTTCTCAAAGACAATTCTTTCTCAGACTGATCTTCACGCTTTCCTGTAGAATTCTTCCCGGTAGAATTCTTCCCGTAGAATTCTTCCCGGCAGAATTCTTTCCGGTAGAGTTTTTTCCAGTAGAAGTTTTAGTGTGGTGAATTTTTGTGTGGTGAGTTTTAGTGTAGTGAATTTCCGTGTGGTGAATTTTAGTTTGGTAAATTTTAGTGTGGTGAGTTTAAGTGTGGTGAGTTTTAGTGTGGTGAGTTTTAGTGTGGTGAATTTTATTGTGGTGAGTTTTAGTGTGGTTAATTTTAGTGTGATGAATTTTAGTGTGGTGAGTTTTAGTTTAGTTTGTTTTTCATTTCTTTTTTGTTTTTCCTTTAGTTTGGCTTTTAGTTTTATGTTATTGCTTTTGTATTTTTCCTTTTGTTTTGTGCTTTTACTTTTGTGTTTTAGCTTTTAAATATTTTTTTTTTGTATATGATTTTTTTGTTTTATGTTCATAGCTGGTGTAAGAGCCAAGTTATATCCTTTTGAAATTTTAGGCTGTATAGAAGGTACCTCGCTCTTTTGTCCAATCCTGCCCATATATGGCCTATCATTCCATCCAGACCATACCGCATCTGTGGTAAAAATTTGATGAAAATCGGAACAGCCGTTTAGAGGGGGAAGCGGAACAAACAAACCAACAAAGAGATTTATTATATTAATAGGATAGGATCCTGTGCTGTGAAATTTTCAGCGTATTTGATTTGACTTGAAATGGTGAAAGGTGAAATTTGGCGGGATATTTATTTTACAATAAACTATTTCATTTAAATATGCTACTATATAATATACCGTCAATGGAGTCTTTTTGGGTTACATATTATATTTGGGTTACATAGTTTATATATGTGTTAAAATATATATATCACTATCATGCCAAAGGGGCGAATGTGTGCGTGTTTTTACATTTTGGAATATAGTTTTCCCTCAAGTATACTGTGCAAAAATCGTATGTGGTTTTATTTGATATTTCTAGCCACAAAGACAAAATCCAAAGGGCGAATATGAGTTCTTACTAATTTCAGTTATGCCAAAAGGGCGAATCATTTCGTTTTTTTTTGCCATAACTTTGCCATAAAATGATGAGTTATAGCAAAAAAAAACAAAAAGATTCGCCTTTTTGGAATGACAAGATTTTAAATTTTTCCAATTTTTCTTATTTGCAAGAAAATAATTAATTAAAAAATTAATTATTGATGCCATGCCAATCGATCGATGCTTTAAAAACAACCAATTAATGTCTTTACAACACTATTTAATATTGTGCCCACAAAGAGTTATTGATAAAAACAAAAATATATTGCTTCTGATTTTATTACTCTGTAAGTAGCCCAAATCAAAATATATTTTACATACACTCTAAAAAATAATTGTAATATTCTACTATAAATATAGTCAATTTCACGCTATTTTTGGAGATATTTGTTATTTGGTGAAATACGTTATTTGTTATTGCAAAGAAATTCTTTATAAAAATTTTAAAAATGTAGGTGGGTTTTGCTTAAAAAAACGGGTTTATTGCCTCGATTTGGTGGGTTTTGCTTTTGAAAAGTTGGCAACACGGGCAGCTACCGTAAATACGGCAAAAAATGCGCACAACAATTTGTACGTGTGAAAAACGGTAACTTTACGGCTTTACTTAATTTAAAGAAATATTTTTATGACTATAACGCCTAGATTTTTTATTTTTCATGATTGAAAATTATTTTTCATTCGAAATATAAAAATATAGAATATAATTGAAGAATTAAATTTTCTAGATGCTACATGTTAATGAATGGCATAAGGTGCCATCTAATGAATGCTGATAACATACTTTCAGTTATGCGCAGATAATGTAATTTCTATAATTTATAAAATTTTTATTTTACATAAAGCCTTACATACGGCATGTATTTGCGTTCCGTTTCCGGGCCGTATTGCGTGCCTTTTTTCAGTGTTTGAAAGTACCGTAATGAATTCCGTTTACGGCCCGTAAATACGTTCACGCATCCACGTTTTATTTTCGTACCTACGGATCATTTACGGAATTTTTTTGAATGCCGTATTTTATATTTCATTTCATTTGTAAAAAGTGTTGCTTTACGTTCCGTTAACGGTGTTTATGCCCGTAAATACGTAACGTATACGGTACGTTTACGTGCCTTTTGGTTTATTGGGATTGTTTTTTTATTTATTGTATTAGAAAATATATAGGGAGCCTGGGGTAAAGTAAGACAAGTTTTGAAAAGTTTATTTGAATCATTTTTAAATTATTATAAAGGATCAATAGAATACCATTTATAAGTCTGAGTCTGATTGATTTTTGAATGATTTTTCAAAAAAGGTCCATTTCCGACATATATATTAATGATAATTCTAATAATGTAATTAAAATAAGGTGATGCAAGAAAAAATTAGTAACTAATACGTAAAATAAAGTGCAAGTTCGAATATTTCAAGTAAACAGGCAGATATTTGTTTGCAGATATTGCAGTTCACTGAATTGTTGAAATTTAATTTCTTTGGCTTTTAGTGATGGAAATTGTACAAAATTCTTCTTATTTTCATGAAGTTTAAGAACATTTACCGATGTATTATTGCTGCTATTGTTCAAGGTTCGCTTCTTGGCACTCTTCAGCAATTCTGATCATATCTCAGTTGAATTGAAAATGTTGCTTTTCATTGGCTTGTGTTCACGATTGAAATTTTATCTTGGCGAAATCAATTAAGTAATTCATATAACAAACATTTTTTACTAAAATAACAACAAACATTGTTTAAATTACGTTTCCCAATTTACTCCAATATCACAATTTGAACATAACTTAGCACCATATAAACAATGTTAAATTATTTGAAAAATATGGAAAAAGAAATTTTCTAAAAAAACCGAAACCGTAACTTTGAACCTGTATACCGAAACCGTTTCGTTGTAAAAACTTAAAACCATAACCGAAACGCGAAAAAAACCGAAATCGAAAAAACAGTTACAGTTGCCACATTTTTGGTCTTGGACATTATACAAAAATCCATTATTTGTTCATCTATATAAGGCAGTAAGTTATTTACGGGTTTTAATGGTTTAAACAATTATTTAATTTCGTTCCACAATACTCAGAAATAAAAAGCTATAACTTAAGTTACATCCAGGGGTTGGGAACGGAACGAACGAAAAGCAAAAGTTCCGAGCGCAAACGTTTCAATCTGAACTTTTGCTCAAAAGTTCCGGCTCAAAAGTTCTGCTCGGAACCTTTGCATACAAAAAACGTTTGAATCGTTCCGACAAAGAACGTTCCGATGAAGAACGATTGATTCGTTCCGTTTAAAAGTTCCAATGGTGATGGATTCACATCTAGGTGCGCCGTTGGAACTTTTTCGGGTGCATCGCTTCCTGTGGGCCTAGATACGGATCCTGGTGCGTCATTGGAACTATTTTGGGTGAATCTCTTCCTGTGGGCCTAGTTACGCAACCATGTGCGTCATTGGAACTTTTTTGGATGAATCTGTTCCTGTGGGCCTAGTTACGCAACCAGGTTGCGTTATTTGAACTTTTTTGGGTGAATCTCTTCCTGTGGGCCTAGACACGCATCCAGATGCGTCATTGGAACTTTTTTGGGTGAATCGCTTCTTGTGGGCCTAGATACGCATCCAGGTGCGTCATTGGAACTTTTTCGGGTGAATCGCTTCCTGTGGGCCTAGATACGGATCCTGCTGCGTCATCGGAACTTTTTTGGGTGAAACCAGGTTGCGTCATTGGAACTTTATTGGGTGAATCTCTTCCTGTGGGCCTAGATAAGCATCCTGGTGCGTCATTGGAACTTTTTTGGGTAAATCTGTTCCTGTGTGGCTAGATACGCATGCAGGTGCACCAGGATGCTTATCTAGGCCCACAGGAAGCGATTCACCCTAAAAATTTCCAATGACGCACCAGGATCCGTATCTAGGCCCACAGGAAGAGATTCACCGAAAAAAGTTCCAATGACGCATCTGGATGCGTATCTAGGCCCACAGGAAGAGATTCACCCGAAAAAGTTCCAATGACGCACCTGGATGCGTATCTAGGCCCACAAGAAGCGATTCACCCAAAAAAAGTTCCAATGACGCATGTGGATGCGTATCTAGGCCCACAGGAAGAGATTAACCCAAAAAAGTTCAAATGACGCAACCTGGTTGCGTAACTAGGCTCACAGGAACAGATTCACCCAAAAAAGTTCCAATGATGCACCAGTATGCGTGCCTATGGCGATAGGAACGATTCATACGTTTTTTGTATGCAAAAGTTCCAATCGGAACTTTTGAGCCGGAACTTTTGAGCAAAAGTTCCGACTGAAACGTTTGCGCTCGGAACTTTTGCTTTTCGTTTGTTCCGGAACGGAACAATATCGGAACGATTGCCAAACGTTCTTTTTATAGTTCCGGTTTCTACCCCTGGTTACATCCTCTTTTTATTTTTAAAATTCCTATAAATGCATATAATATTTATATAAATAATTGTAATATTAAACAAGAATTGTTTAATCAGTTTTTTACACACACAATGCGTATAAATGAACATAATTCTCCAATTTACATTCAATATTACACACTATTTCGTCGTAATATTAATCGCAGTTTTGAGAACCCTAACCAATCGAGCAGCCGGACGCTATGTACGTACTATGCAAAACAAAAACAGATTGCAGATGCTATACATGAATTCGATTATTTTTTTTTTCTAACGCACAAATGAATGTCAGTTTTATAAGTTCGATCTATGGGTTTCTTAGTGAAACTATAAGAAACTTTGAAGGATGTAATTCCTTAAAAAGCTAAGTTATTTAATTTCATTGATGATACATAAAAAATATCATGCTGTTGATGGTATTATTGGCGAGCAAATTAAAAAATATTATAGACTAGCTGGACCCGTGCACGACTCGTGCAAATATTTTGTGAATGCAAAGATATGGAGCAATTATATTAATATAAAAACCACGTGCTTCGTTGTGTACGTTTTTATACCCTACACTAAGAGTGAAAGGGTATATTCAGTTTGGTACGCCGTTTGTAACACCCAGAAGGAAGCATCTCCGGTATGGAAAAGTATATATATTCTTGATCAGCATGACCTCCTGAGTCGATTTAGCGATGTCCGTCTGTCCGTCTGTCTGTCCGTCTGTCCGTCCGTCTATCTGTCTGTCTGTCTGTCTGTCTGTCCGTCTGTCTGTTGAAATCCCTACTACTTTTGAAGAGCTAGATAAATGAAACTTATAACTTAGATTACTAATATACCTACGCTGTATGTGCGAAAAAATTGGCGAGATCGGTCCACTGTGACCTATGATCCGACCACTTATGTTCAAATACCTCATATAAAATGTACATATAAAGATCAATTTTTATGGTCAAATATATATTGATATCATGCTCAAATACATGATAATAATGTTTTCCGGCGAAAAGACTTGTGGTTCACAAAAAAAAAATCGAAATTCGGTACACCTACCCATTTGTAAATATGGGTATCAAATGAATGGAAATTCGTCAGCGATTGAATGTTTGTAGTTATTTTCGGGATTCGTATACTCTGGTGACCTATATATCACTTTGAATGGTAACCACACATATGTGTAGGGTATTTATAGTCGGCTTAGACCGACTATAATTTTGATAATCCTAACTATCATAATTACACCTACTTTAAAATTTCCCATGTGATCTAACCTTCCCAACTGGTTTGTATTGGTTTTATAAATGTAGTAACCAAAACAAAAATAATTCTCCGCCATCACAACTTTTCTCAAAGACAATTCTTTCTCAGACTGATCTTTACGCTTTCCTGTAGAATTCTTCCCGGTAGAATTCTTCCCGTAGAATTCTTCCCGGCAGAATTCTTCCCGGTAGAGTTTTTCCAGTAGAAGTTTTAGTGTGGTGAATTTTTGTGTGGTGAGTTTTAGTGTGGTGAATTTCCGTGTGGTGAATTTTAGTTTGGTAAATTTTAGTGTGGTGAGTTTAAGTGTATTGAGTTTTAGTGTGGTAAATTTTATTGTGGTGAGTTTTAGTGTGGTTAATTTTAGTGTGATGAATTTTATTGTGGTGAGTTTTAGTTTAGTTTGTTTTTCATTTCTTTTTAGTGTTTCCTTTAGTTTGGCTTTTAGTTTTATGTTATTGCTTTTGTATTTTTCCTCTTGTTTTGTGCTTTTACTTTTGTGTTTTAGCTTTTAAATATTTTTTTTGTATATGATTTTTTTGTTTTATGTTCATAGCTGGTGTAAGAGCCAAGTTATATCCTTTTGAAATTTTAGGCTGTATAGGAGGTACCTCGCTCTTTTGTCCAATCCTGCCCATATATGGCCTATCATTCCATTCAGACCATACCGCATCTGTGGTAAAAATTTGATGAAAATCGGAACAGCCGTTTAGAGGGAGAAGCGGAACAAACAAACCAACAAAGAGATTTATTATATTAATAGGATAGGATCCTGTGCTGCGAAATTTTCAGCGTATTTGATTTGACTTGAAATGGTGAAAGGTGAAATTTGGCGGGATATTTATTTTACAATAAACTATTTTATTTAAATATGCTACTATATAATATACCGTCAATGGAGTCTTTTTGGGTTACATATTATATTTGGGTTACATAGTTTATATATGTGTTAAAATATATATATATTTCAGTCATGCCAAAAGGGCGAATCATTTCGTTTTTTTTGCCATAACTTTGCCATAAAATGATGAGTTATGGCAAAAAAACAAAAAGATTCGCCTTTTTGGAATGACAAGATTTTAAATTTTTCCAATTTTTCTTATTTGCAAGAAAATAATTAATTAAAAAATTAATTATTGATGCCATGCCAATCGATCGATGCTTTAAAAACAACCAATTAATGTCTTTACAACACTATTTAATATTGTGCCCACAAAAAGTTATGGATAAAAACAAAAATATATTGCCGCTGATTTTATTACTCTGTAAGTAGCCCAAATCAAAATATATTTTACATACACTCTAAAAAATAATTGTAATATTCTACTATAAATGTAGTCAATTTCACGCTATTTTTGGTGATATGCTAAAATAACTAAAATATACGCCATAAATAGTGCGTTTTTTTCGCTCTCAAACATATACCTCGGAACTTTCTTTTTTTTTTTAGTTATATGTAGCATGTTCTTAAACGGTATTAAGAATAAAAACATATTAATGTAGTAATTTAGTTTATGTTATTTTATTTAGTGCTGCATAGTGAGATAATACAGTTATGCAAGTATTCCGCAATTTCTATAGCTTTACAAATCAGCTCCACAGTTGAAGTGGACATGTGACAAGTCGTCAACATGACGACATTTCTGGATACGTTTGCATTTACTTTGAAATACTAATTAAAAGTAAACTAAAAACGTCCATGAAAATCGTCATAAATTTACAATTTAGTTTTCATTTATTCACTGAAAATAGTGACGAGTTTTTTTTTCAGTACCCAGCAAAGACTGGCTTTTGTCTCATTTTCTAGCGAGAAATAACGCTACATAAAAGTTATTATTTACGGAATTTTAGCATGATTTTTTTTATTTTATTGTGACGGGATTTTACTATTATAATTGTAGGTAATCTATTGCCAACTATAATAGTAGTAAATATACACAATTCTATGTTAGAGCGTAAGTTATGATTATTACTGAATAAACTAAAATAACAAAGAAATTAAATAAAAAATAAATTTTACTAATTTTTGAAGCACTTCGAACTTTAAAATTTGATTTTCCACCATTTTTAAAAATACACATTCGGTCTTTCGGCATGACCAGGCCCGTAACCAGGATTTTCGTTCGGGAGGGTTTTCAAAAAATATATTAATTTTTAAAAGATAGTTCCAGAAAATACAATCGCGAATATAAATTATTTTTTTTCATTTTTATTCATTCGGATTATGTATTTTCAAATCTTAAATTAATTTTGGAATATTCCGTGCCGAAAATAATGACTCAATATTTTCACGATTAACTGAACGGGAATGGAAAACGTTTTTCTTCAAATATATGAATGATATCGACTCACCCATTAAAAATAACAAAAATTGGTAAGTCTACTTAGGAAATTATAAATTCAAAAACTTCTAAGTAAGTTTTTAAAATTGTTCATTTATGCTAAAAAAAAATGTTGGTTATAATTTGGGATAGGATCGACCGATCCGCACCAAAATTATAACCAAAGATATAAAGATTCCAAAAATAGAATATCATTAAAAATAGTCTTAATCGAATTAGCATGTTATGGAATGGGATTGTATATTTTTTTTGCATTTAAAATTTATAAAATATTAATTTATATTTTTTTTATATATAACTTTTATAGAGGGAAAATAAAATTATTGAGCATATTTATCACTTTAAAGTTACACTAGGATCTGCGTCATTGGATATTTTTGTTTGTCAAATTAGATCCTTTTGAGATATATTTCAAAGTAATATTTGTTTTAAATAGCATTTTATTAAAATAAACTTTAAAACTACTTTTTATAATAAGAATAATAAAAATTACAAAATTTCAATAATAAAGAAATTTAAAACCAGTTGGAAAGGTTAGATCACATGGAAAATTTTAAAGAAGATGTTATTATGATGGTTAGGATTATCAAAATTATAGTCGGTCTAAAATTATTAGTTTTTTTATTACGCGTTCGGATTCGGCAATAAACTGTAGGTCCCACAAATTTGAGTACGAATATAACACGCACAGCTCAGAATGGTGAGAGAGCTCGGTCTAAGTTCTTATAGGACTGTAGTGCCAAACTATTACTATTATTTGGTGCAAACAAATACTTGAAGTGTTTGAAATATTACTTGCAACAACCAAGTTGAATGATTTGTAGGAAATGATTCAACTATTACTCGCAAACACATGTAATAGTTGTACCAAACAATATAAATTTTCTTCTCTTTTGGTGCAAACACTTTTGATTATATTTTTGAACATATTTTCTGTTTCTCATTTATCCATGGAGTTAAAATTTATAATAATTAAACTTAAGACAATCGAAAACACATTCATTTAATTTTCTGATTAACTTCTTCAAGCTCATGGTTTCCAAGGAGTATTACACAAAACTGCTAAATTGTCTGCGTGATTTATCTGACTCGAATGTGAGTTCTGCACCGAAAATATATTAACATCAATTAAAAAATGTTTAAGGAATTTTTTTAATTTATTAATGAAGTTGATTTTTTTTATTTAATGGGAATCGTTATTTAACTAAAGCATACTACAGAAAATCAAACTAAAGATATGTAAAGCAAAATGTTTAAAAATAGTTTCAGCATAGCTCAATGCATGTTGTGCGATATTCAGTACAACACTACAATTGACACGACGTCTTTCGGCAATGCTCGAGTCGTGGTTATTTCTGCAAATACTTTTGTGTTTAGTGCAAACACTTCAAATAATTATTATTTGAGGCAAATGACAAGTGTTTGTTCCAAACGCTAACTAAAATTTAATATTTAATACAAATAAATGCAGTATTTACCAAAAGAAATGAATGTGTTTAGGAGAAATACTTAATGGAACACTTATGAAGTGTTTTATGAAAACAATTAAAGTGTTTACAACAAATAAATTACTATATGTTACAAATACTGATAATTTAAAGTGTTTGCAAGAAATAGTTCTTATTTATGTCAAAATATATAAAATTAAATGTATTTACTAGAAACAAAAAATAAACCCAAAGAACGAATCAATTGGGGCAACCGTCTTTTTTTGCCAACCGATTTATTTAGTTCTGTCATCATTCGACTGATTCAGTTGTTGCAACACCGCGTATCAGTTCACACAACTAATGAATGCAATTGACACAACCAATTTGTTTAGTTGTGGTAGCCAATTTAATTATAAGAAATCGGCCATTTTACCTAGCGCTCCAACGTGTTGCAAACACGAAGTCAGCGTCACAACAGCGTTCCCGAGATCGAACATTGCCGACGATTCGTTGTGCTGCTGACTTCGTGTTTGCAACACGTTGGAGCGCTAGGGCTGCATATATAAATACAACATATAGAAACACAATAGGAAGTACTCTGTAGAATAGTATGTCTCTAGTGGAAGAAAGTATATTTGAGCATGAAAATACCGAACAGTAAAAACGAACAAGCCTTAAAACAATTCCAAATTTTGTTTAAGACGTGGCACGCACTGTCCGCAGCACAAAACAAAAAAATAGTGAAAAAATCTGAAATCGCCTTAAAACAATTCCAAATATTGTTTAAGACTAAGACGTGGCACGCGCTGTCCGCAAAACAAAACGAGTGAAAAATGTAAAGCCTGCGCGACTGGTGTTGTCCTGCTTTGGCATCGCTATTATGCAAGACAACTGATTTCACAGTTGAATCAGATAAATATTGGTTGCTACAACTTAATGTTATATAGCTATATATTAAGTCAACTAAATATTGTTTACCACAAATGAATTTCAGTTGAAACTGACTAAATTTGGTAGATGCAAATGAATATTCGTTGAAACAACTGCACGTCAAGCAATTATTTTTTTGTCTGTACTCACTACAAACATTCGATTGTTTTTGGCAAATAATTCATAAACAATCCATTTTTGTGTGCATTACCCAGTAATCTACCTGGGTAATGCATCGATTGTAAACTTTATAAATACATTACTTCGTAATCTATCCGAGTTAGGTATCACGTATAATAACAAATAAATAGATTATCTAGTAATGAAACCGAGTAAGGTTCAAGATTAATATTGTTCAAATACATTACATTTTTTTTCAATATATAAAGTTAAGCAGAGGTTCAAAGTTAAAAAAATATAAGTACTTACGGTTATAATAATTTACAGTTACATATATTCGTGGTCTATACTTCGGCTTTAGTGTCCTTTAATTAGACTTAATTTGTTTTGTATCGTTTGTCGCGCGTGCATAGCTGCCAGCCTACATTCTGACAAAAAATCTGTTTTTCTTACAGCGATAGTTTAAAAATCTATTGACAGATTTTTGCAATAAAAATCTAACAGCTATTAAAAAATCTGACAAAAAATATTTCATGCATTAAAAAATCTACCAAATATCTGAAATTCCTAAAAAATGTTACAAACATCGCACATACAATAAAAAAAATCCCACAAAAAATCTCACAAAAAAATCTAAAAGAGAAAAAAACGCAAAAAATATAATGTTTTCTATATTAAATATAATTTAATAAATAATTATTAAAATTCATCCCATTTGTCTTGGAAGATAATAAATAAAATTCCGTAGTAATTAAAAAATGTTACTAAGAAATATACAAAAATAAAAAAAATCTGTGTGGCAATAAAAAAATCTTTTCTGTAAGAAAAATCTTACACGTAATTTAAAAATCTGATCAGATATCTTTTATCTACCGGCAATTAAAGTAGATTTATCTGACAAAGTTGGCAGCTATGCGCGCGTGGTTGTCTTTAAAGGACGCAATGTTGGAACGAAATAAATATACGGTATGGCTCGGCATCTGTTTTAGTTTATAAATTTTTTAACCAAATACAATTCTATCCAGAAGGATGTTATTCAATAAATTTTAAAAGGTCTGTCTTTTAAATGGTCTGTATCTATACTATAATTGATAACATTTTAATCGAATAAGTAATCGATTATTTTGTAGTCAATACTATCATTAATAACATTTTAATCAAAGATTTCATGAATTACGATTGTATCAATTATTATTTCTATCCTTAGGTAACCAAAGAATTCATCGGATACATGGGAATGGTAAATAAGCAACACCAACTTTTTAGATTACTCGGTAATCGTTACTCTCCTAGGACATCATGGTTAATGTTAATATATTTTTAAAAAGATTTTTTATTCTATATTTTTGTTATTTGTAAATGAAATCAATTATTTATAAGAAAATTTTGTTTATTAATTGATGTAATGCCTTGATTTTACGTGATTTAAGCGGGATTTAAAGTGAAAATGTGATTCAATAATTTACGCGAATCCATAATAAAAACGCGTAAATTTATATATTTAGTAGTAATATCATTTATGTGAAGCCCCTCATTTTTACATTATACGATTCTTATCTACGATTATTTCGTGGTGATAACGAATATTCACACAGAGAAAAAACATGGGGTTATGGTTATAGGCAATCATATTCTATGTCAAATATGGTCCTCAACGACAGTATCGTCAACTTTAATATATTCAGTGACAGTATTCCAATTTCACACAACTATACTGTGGTTCTCACTGACCTTAGAACAATACTCCCAACCATACAATGGTTGTCAGTGACCATATCCTGATTTCGTATAACCATACTATGGTTGTCAGTGACCGTATTGCGATTTCATACAACCGTACTATGATTCTACGTGACCAATTAACAGTCTCATTTTGACTGCGTTATGTTGAAGTCGTGCCGAAATGTCGTCTCCGAATAATTGTGCGAAATGCTTTAATTCGGTTTTACAAGAATTTGATGTGTCTTGCAAGATTTGGCAAACACACTATCATAAAATTTGTGCTTTGGTGGAGGATAATGTTTTTGATATCCTCTCTAAAAATAAAAACTTTGTTTATTTTTGCACTGGCTGCTTATGTGCATCATCTGATTTGATATCTAAGATATAATGTTTGTTTAATGAGGTCAATGAACTCAAGACTAAGTTTTTTCAATTTCTTGATGAAAGAACAAGTGAAGTCGCTCAATTAAATGTTACGCCGCTTGCAAATGAAAATAAGACGAATCAAACCGGTTTTGAGAATGCGTCTACATTGCGCTCTTCGCTCATATCCGTTGCTGCTGCACCAACTGCACTCTCTAATGCATTGTACTCTAGTGTTGCCAGTGCTGCTGCCAGACTCTCTGGATCTGCAAATTTTGCTGAATCTTCTTCCGCTGATGTTGTTGCTGATACTTATTCTTCTTCTGCTGTTGTTGTTGCTGATGCTGTTGACTCTCTCGCTGCCTGTTCGAATTCAGCGCTTTCTGGAGCTGTCCTCTCCCGTAATGCTGAACTGCCTAATTCTGGATGGGTGAATGTGCGCAGTAGGAAGAAAGTGAAGAAAAATGATGTTGTTGTTGGGCAAAGTATGCATGATGATCTTGACGTTGTTATTAAGAAGAAATGGTTACATTTGTCGTTATTCAAACCGACTGTGACTGAAGAGAATATCATTGCATATGTGGAAAAGTATGCTGATATTGGTAGAAATCACTTGGCATGCTATAAATTGGTAAAGAAAGACACGCCACTGGATAATTTGAAGAGCGTTAATTTCAAATTAGGTATCTCTGCAATTTTTTATGAAGAGCTTTTCAAATCATCTCTTTGGCAAGCTGATGTAAAGGTCCCTTTTCGGTTCATCCCAAAGCTTGGAGATCATCCGCCATTTCATTAAGTGCGGACTGCTCACTGGATAATCGCAAAACATGCCCTACTCAATGTTTTAAACATTTAAAAATATATTTCCAAAATATATCTGGATTACGCACTAAATCTGCTGCAGTTTATTCTGCAACATCCCAATGTGATTACGACGTTATTATTCTTGTTCAATTCTGAATTTTTTGATAATGAGTTTTTTGATATAAGTGTGTATCAAATTTATCGTAAAGACCGTGATGTCGTTAAAACTGGTCGATCAAGAGGAGGAGGTGTCCTCATTTCTGTTAAGCGTATACTACGCTCATCTTTACTAACGCTTCCTGATTCGAACACGCTTCTCGATCAGCTATTCATATCAATTAATGGATCTGTGGGAGTGCTTGTAGTATGTGCCTCCTATATTCCGCCAAATAGTGTTGATGATGTGTATGCTGCGCACATTAATAATGTATTGCAGTTGGCTTCTGGTGCTGATGATGATGTACAACTCTGTATTATTGGTGATTTTAATTTAAGTAAATTAGATTGGTCTTCCTATGCAAATAATTCAGCATTAACTGCAAGTAATGTTAATCATGAGTACGAGATAAACTTTATTGATTCTTTATTTGGTATTGGTTTAAATCAAATTAATAATTTTTCAAATACGCTTAATAGAATTCTAGATCTAACATTTTTAAGTGATCATATCAGGTTTGTTTTAACTGAATGTGCTTTTCAATTTTGTCCGTCTGATATGCATCATACAGCTTTGATTCTTAATATTGAATTTTATGAATTTTTAAATATATAAACGCCAAATAATTACAATTTTAATTATAACTTGTGTAATTTTGATAATTTAAATAACATCTTTAAAAGTATCGATTGGGTATCATATTTTGATAAGAAAGATACAGCTCATTCTTATGATATGTTTTTGAAAAAGATACTTGAAATTATTAATCTCAATGTACCATTGATTTCTAATAAAGTTTATAAGCTTCCTTGGTATACTAATGGTTTAAAAAGATTAAAAAATTATAGAAATAAATTTTACAATCAATTTAAAGCCACAAATAATGAAACATTTAAAGAAAAATACGTGCATTATATGAGGGAGTTTAACTTCTTAAATAAATTTCTTTATAAGCAATATATTTTGAATTTTGAAAATAATATTAGAGACAAACCCAAATCATTTTAGCGTTACGTCCAATCTAAAAAATCATGCTCGAATATTCCTTCTTCGATGTTCTGCGAAAATAAAATATCGAACAACATTACAGATACTGTAAATATGTTTGCAGATTATTTTAATTTTAATTTCGAACATTTCCCCAGTCCTTTTGATGAGAATTCTCTCAATGGTAATGAGCAAGTTATAAGTTTTGGCTCCTTAACATTATCTGTGGATGATGTTTTAATGGGAATTTTTAATCTGAAAAATTCTTTTAAAGCGGACATTGATGGTGTATCTTCATATTTTTTGAGGAAATGTTTTGATTCTTTATGTGAGCCGCTGGCATTAATATTTAATAAATCTTTAAATAGTGGTATATTTATTGATAAATGGAAAATTGCATCAATTACTCCAGTTTATAAAAATGGTCGGAAAAATGATGTGTTTAATTATAGGCCTATATCTAAATTATCTAATATATCCAAACTTTTCGAAAATATAGTCAAGAACAAATTGTATTTCAATATTAAAAACATAATTTGCGCTTGCCAACATGGCTTTGTACATGGTCGTTCAACAGTATCAAATTTAGCTGTCTTCTCAAGACATTGTGTCAATTCTTTTGAGGAAGGTTGGCAAGTTGATACAGTTTATACTGATTTATCTAAAGCTTTTGATAAAGTTTCACATAGTATCTTGATAGCAAAACTTGCTAAAATTGGTTTTCATTCAAATTTTTAAAGTTGGATTAAGGCTTAATAACAGACTTTGCTATGTTAATATTGAAAATATATTTTCTCGTCCTTATGTTGCCTCTTCTGGGGTTACACAAGGAAGTATTTTGGGACCACTGATTTTCAATTTATTTATTAATGATATTGGTAGTTGCTTTTCATTTTCAATTTTTTTATTATATGCTGATGATTTGAAAATATACCGTATAATTCGCAATTCATTTGACGCTTATAATTTCCAAAAAGATTTAAATAATGTATCGACTTGGTGTTCTCGAAATCGTTTACTGCTAAATTTAAATAAATGTTTTAAGATTACTTTTTCGAAATCAAATTCGAGACTTTCTTCATCATATTTTCTTTGTAAATCTGAACTGAAGGCTGTTAATGAAACACTCGATTTGGGTGTTATGTTTGATTCGGAATTTAGTTTTTTAAGTCATCTGAACTACATAATACCTAAAGCTTATTCTCTTTGGGCTTTCGTTAGACGAAATAGTAAGGACTTTAATGATCCATATACGCATAAATTATTGTTTACATCATTGGTTAGATCTGGATTGGAATATGCTTCTTTTATTTGGAATCCCTATTATCAAACGCATATAAATCGTTTAGAGAGAATCCAAAAAAAATTCTTAAAATTTGCTTTACGTTCTCTTAACTTTGTTGAACCGTTTCCGTCTTATAATGCTCGTTGTTTATTTATAATTTAATGCCACTTGTCAGTAGACGTATTACACAGTTCTTAATGTTTGTATATGATATTATTTGTGGAAATATCTTAAATTTAATAAATTTTTATGCCCCAAGAAGGCATCTTCGTCATTTTAACATGTTTTTGTACCGTGTCATAGATCTAATTATGCTACAAATGAGCCAATAAATAGAGCTCTTACTGAATTTAATAGAATTTCAAATTTTAATGTCATTGATTTTTCGTAGTCAAAGAATTCATTTAAGGAATGTTTAAATCATATTTATTTTTAAGTGTTAATTGTTAGATTTAAGTGTTTATTATTATTTTTAAGATGTATTGTAATACGCAAGTCTGTACGGATAGTTTTTCCATAGACTGAATAAATTGAAACTATGATTATGCTCATATTGCTATATTATGATTATGATTATGATCATATTATTATATTATGATTATCTCTAAATTCATGAAAAATCGGATTGAAAAGGAATTATATATAAGACAAAATTTGAATTAATCAATATTTTATTTAAATTTAACGCTTTTAATGACACTTTTATAAGAATTCACGCAAGAGTTTCATCACATACAACAGGCATGTCAAACTCATTTGGCCGCATTGGCAGTTCAAATGATGAGTCGGGCCGCATTTGTGTACCATAAGAAAAAAATTCGCTCGTTTTTTACATTTGATTCTTCGGTTGTAAAATAATATATAAAGTTAAGAGTATCAAATTTTCCATTGATCTTAGGTAAAAGATCCGCAGACTTTTTTTTTGAAAAAAACGGTGCGATTTTTGTCTGTTTGAAATATATCGAAAAAGGTAAGAACTTCTTTGATCGTGCCAAAAATTATGTCTTATATAATAGTAATGGAGTATATTTGAAACACTACAGAAAATTTTTTAAAACAGACACCTGACAATCATCCAAAATTGTTGCAACTTCTTATGTCGGCTAAATCGTACGATATCGAATTAAATCTTGTACTGATATCGAAGGCCACATCGTACTAAAACTGCAAAAATAGTTCAAAGCGACATATCGCAGTTTTTTTCGAAACGTTGTTTTCAAATATATCGAGATTTATTTGAAAACATTGCAATCTCTATGTGGATTTAAACATATTTGACATAAAATTTTTCCATAAATAAAATTTTATCTACGAAAATTTAAAAATTAGCGAGAAGATTGGATTTTTGCTATCCAAGTTAGTTCGAGAAAACTTCCAGACATAAATCACATGCCTGCTTACCAATTTTTTTATATTTCCGATAAAAAAATACATAAACATATTGAAAAAGTTTGTTTTTTAAATTACCGTATATAAATTTGATATTTGAATAAATTTGAAAAGGTTTACATGGCGCTACACAAAAATACATAATAATCATTTTAACGTCTGATAAAATAAATTTAAAATTTTTAAATTCTTAAAAATACATTTTTTTTAATATCATTTAAAAAGTCTTCGCGGGCCGCAGATGAAAGGTTGGCGGGCCGCGTGGTTGCCATGCCTGACATACAAGAATTTTTGCGCACAGTGCAGCCTCGCTTCGTTTTAAAACTGTCCGTGTTCATGAAGTTGAAAACGCGAGTATACGACTTAAGTATGGTCACTTAAAGTTGTTATGCATACTATAATTTAACACAACCGAGTACTTAATATAATTTATTGATCTTTTTTTCTATTGTGTCTGCATATTAATAAAATTAACGCGTAAACTTTCGGATATGTATTTATTTTTAATAATGACATTAAAACACTTCGTCCCGACAACAACAACATAGCCAACATTAAAGTGAGTCAGCGAGAGTAAAAATACCATTAAGTGATAATTATATTATTGTAAACAATAAATTAGTATATTATGATCAGTCAATATAATGGTATGGTTGGTATTGACCATATTTTGTTCGTGAAAGTCTTTATCGTAATCATTACATAGTTATTATCAACCATATTTTGTTTTTTTCTGAAAAACCATCATATTATAATAAATTGTCATCAATAGTATGATTTAAGCAACCTTATTAATGGTGAAATAAAATTGAAAATACTATACTTTGATTGTGACAAACATCTATGATTGTAAAGAACATAGCATGGTTGTCGCAATAATGTCGCAATCATATTTTTTCTCTGCGTGTTGTTAAGATCGCGGAATTTGTTAAATAATAAGGGATTATTGACACAATTTCGGGTAGAAGAAAAAAATTCTTTGCATCCCTGCTACAGCTTAAAATATTTTCTATTTATATTTGCACATTGCTTGGTTTTTAGTATTACACATCCATTCATTAAAATATAATTTTATTATTTTTGTATTGTTTTTATAACCATTTGTATTTATTTGAATGGTCGCTTTCATTTTATTTATTTTTTTATATTTGTTTTTAAGACCTCTTTCACGCACACACATTACACGCATTTCAAAACACTATCGTGCTCTCTCCCACAAATACAATCTGTTGTAAAGTTGTTTGAAAAATCATTTTTGTCTAACAACTATAAGTGTACAAACAATGCGTAATGTATATTTTTGTTTTGTGATGTGAATATGGGGGTTGTACATCTTGGTGTTATTGTGTTTATTCTTTATTATTAAATGGACGAGTGAAAACGCATTGTGCACGCTTCGGCTCTTTCATTCGTTCATGCAATGACTGCGTCGTTCTCGTTGGTGCTGGTGCCGCCAGCCATAAGTACTCGTCGTTCGTTTGTATTTGCTGAAAAAATGTTGTTTGTGTTGCTGTTTTTTTTTATTGTTTCTTTCGCTTTTTGGTTCGTCATTTCGATCTTAATGCGTATTGCGTCTGCTCGCTCTGACGTTAGCCTTATCGTTATTTTTTTTTCTTGCGCGCATTTTTCTTTAATATATGACTTGCTTACTTTGTTGCGGCAGCAGTAACGGTGACTTTAGCTTGTTGTTGTTGTGGTGGTGGTTTTTGTGTGTAGCTCTGGAGTTTGTTTTTGTATTGTACAGAGTAGTGCGCTCTGTCACGTTCATTCGTTCGTTGTTTCATGCATGCGTACGTTTATTCGTTGCTGCTGTTTCGTTATGGTCGTTGTTTTGTTGATTTTGTTGTTTTCAACACGTACTACATTTTCTGCATTTGTTCACATGTTCTTTCGCATGAGAAGTCATTAACGTTTCGCTTCGCTAAGTGCGTTGAGCTCTCCACTACATTGGCGCTCGTTCTGTTCCGTGTTCCACGTTCCATCTGCACTGCATTGAATTGGAATTAACTCGTGCACAGCACAACGAAACGTGGCTAACGTCAAAAAATTAATTTCGCTTACGTTTTTCTTTACGTCGTTTCAATTGTTTTCGTTACGTTGTGTTTCATTATATTACATTACACAGCATTTTTACGTTTTGTTTTAATTGTCACGACGTCATAATTTTTCGCACGATTTACACGGCAATTTTTGTTTGGTGTTATCGCTGCCGCTGCTACATTTAATGTTAATGTTGCAGTTGATGTTCGTGCTCATGTTGTTAGTGTTGTCCTGACTATCTGACAACATATTAAACGTCAAATAAAAATATATATTATTAATTTACTTGATTTCGCACACAAATCAAGAGTCAAAAAAGTGAAATAAAAATTAAATTTTAACAAAGTGTGTGTTCACAGAGTACAAATAAATATATAAAATCAATAATACAAAATTCAAATAATTATAAAATAAATATAATTATTTTAAAATATATAAGTAAATGGTATTATAAATTATAATATTTGAAAACATAAATAGTGTGTAAAAAAATATTTAAATAAACCATACAACCAAATTATATACAATAAAAATGCAAATAATTTACGACGTATATGCCCTTATTGCAAATGCCAACATATTTTCTATAAACTTTTTATTCGTGCGTGGAATTGTGGTTTAGTGTAACAAAGTTATTTTGTGTCATAATGTGTAATTTAGTTTTGTAAAATTTATTTACACGATAAACAACTGTTGTTGCCGCCGCTCGTTTCTGGGGACTTCGCCTGCAACTGTCACTCAAACGGCTTTTCAATGATGATGCTTACCACTGAACACATCATGCACGGCCATGCTTCGTCCGTCAGCCAGAGCACGCTTTTCGGTTGCTCCACAGCCGGCCATAGCGGCATTAATCAGTTGGGCGGCGTGTACGTCAACGGACGCCCACTGCCGGATTCCACACGACAGAAAATTGTCGAGCTGGCGCACTCGGGTGCCCGTCCCTGCGATATATCGCGCATTTTACAGGTCTCTAACGGCTGTGTGAGCAAAATTCTTGGCAGGTAAGCGTTATAAACATCAACAAAATTTAATTTTCTAGTGCACTAGATTTCCCTCCGAAACGCGCAAATTTATTGTTCAAAGAAGAACAAGAAACATTTTTGTTTTAGTGTTTTCGATTTTTATATAGGTACTACATATTTGTTTTCAAAATGTTGATTACAAATTTCAATTCAACAAAAATCAGAATAATCAGGATCAGTAATAATGAATTGAAACACATTTAAAAACTCACAAAATATTTTTTCCGAATCCTATGAAGTCAGTTTTATTAGATGGGCAGTGGTTTTAACACAACAATTACGAATAAATGATATATGACTCGGACACGATGTTTTTCAGCGATAACTGAAATTTTGTTTTTTAAATAATATCGAAAAATAGAGGTATATCGATCTCGGGATTCCGGGATTAGGTCTAAAATGAGTCCCGCAATAATAGAATAATAATATAAAAGCTTGGTCGTAATAGAACTTAGACCGAGCCATCTCACCATTTGAGCTGTGCGTGTATATTTGTACTCAAAGTGGTTTAATGCCGTATCCAAACGGCAGGTGAAACCTATTATAGGCAATGTTTACTCTCGTAGGTTTGACTTTGACTGCCGAGAGGTAGCGTAGCATAGAAACATGTTTTCTATGAAAAAGAACCCAGGATATTTCGGCCCGCACTAACCAAACGAGACACCGACGCTACCCGAAATAATCTTGGGATTTAAAATTAAAAACCCGGGATTTTAGGGATTGGAAAAATGCTATTAATAGTATTAGTAGTGCTGCTATTTATAGAAATAATATAAAAAAATCAAAGCATCTATTTACTGTATCAATAAGTAATATTAAACTAAGATACTAATATATTAATACCCTACACTAAGAGTGAAAGTGTATATTCAGTTTGGTACGCCGTTTGTAACACCCAGAAGGCAGCATCTCCGGTATGGAAAGTATATATATTCTTAATCAGCTTGCCCTTCTGAGTCGATTTAGGGATGTCTGTCTGTCCCTCTGCCTGTCTGTTGAAATCACGATTACAGAAAAAGTAGAAGAGCTAGAGTAAGATTTAGATTACTTATATATCTAAACTGTCTGAACAAGAAAATTGGCATGATCGGTCTATTGTGACCTGAGAACCGACCACTTATGTTCAAATACCTCATATAAAATTTATACCTACAGATCCATTTTACTGTATAAGTGCTTAGGTAAACTTTTTTTGGTCAAATTGAGTCGGCTTAGACCGACTATAATTTTGATAATCCTAACTATCATAATAATACCTTCCCAACTGGTTTTATAATATTCTTATTGTAACTTTTTTGATTCATTTGTGTATTTCATTTCTTAATATGAAATAAAAATGAAATATTATTATTATTATTAAAAACTAAACTTTTTAATTATTTTTAATTATTGTTGATTTAAATAAATATTTTTTAATATAAAACGTTTTTAACGTGAACTTTAAGGATCGTCTGACAAAATTCCAAAGGCCTAATATTATTAAACTGAAAAATATTTATGTTTTAAAGTGTTCTTAATATGGAACCATGGCGATAGAACCATGATGAACCGGATGGCAAGAAAACTATAATGTTGCTTTGTCATCCAGTTCGAGGAAATATTTAAAATCTCAAGACTGTAGCTCATCGCGAAGGTAGTTTGTACCGAACAGACAGACAAGAAAGCAGCCTAATAAAAATGTTTTAAAATAATTGAATTCAAGAATTTATGTAAATTACATATGGGGATATTCCATTTTAAATCAACGAAAATATTATAAATTTAAACATCATCCTCTTTGAAACTGATAACATTTTTATGAGTGTTCTAAGAAATATTTTCTATGGTTCCCGAAATATGGCGGCTTAAAAAGTGAAAAAATATGTAAAAACTCACAAAGGTGGGTTAACTTAATTGCATTTATCTGAAAAACTGGTTTACGCACAAAGTCAATTGAGGTATCATTTATAAACTATAAAGATGGTCTTTACTATGGCATATAATTTTATTTTTGTATTTAAAGGGTAAAGGTCACTATCACATGATTTACATTTTGGAATGATTTTTTTCAAAACCCATATTTGAAAATTTTCAAAAATATTTATGTTAATGCTAATTTTCTTCTTAAAATTTGTGTTAAATTTCATAGGTGTAACGGTTTCTGAGTTAAAAATAAAAATGTGAAATTAAGTCAAAGTTTTCAATGTTATTTAAATTTTGTTTTTGAAAAAAAAAACAAGTAACACTTTATAAATAAATTTCTATTTACTTTCACATTTTTGTTAATAACTCATGAACCGAAAGGAGTACACCAATGAAATTTGGCAGACATGTCAAGAAGAAAATTTGCAAAATATAAATTTATTTTTATTATTTAAAAAATATGGGTTTTTGAATTCTATATCATGTGATATTGGGCCATATTAATAAAAAAAGTATTTACTTTTAAGCAAGCTGATATATTTTTGAGCAAATTTTTTTAATTTATTTCAAAATTTTTATAGTAAATGGTCAGTTTAACGTTTTTATTAATACCTACCAATTTAAAATTTTATATTTTTGAACATTAGCAAATAGTTTTTAATATTTTAATTAAATGAAATGCGAAACATTTTGACAATTCGGAGCATTTGCTTCAAGTTTTGAGTAAAGTCGATTTTTATTAATATGACCCATTGGCCTTTGACTTTTGGAAACAAAGATATATTCACATCTCGTGTTATAGGGCATCTTAATACCTTTTAAACGATACCGATACTAATGTATGATGTATGTATTGTATACACTAAGAAAAAAGTTACGTAATAAAATTAAATAAAATCTATTTAAATTTGATTTAAATACTTTTGTAATAAAAAAACGAATACTCTATACAAAAATATATTACGCGCGTATTTAATTTCAAATTAAATAAAAAGTATTTAATTTTTATTACGTATTCAGTATTTCAAAAAAATTATATTATAGAAATATTTTTAACATTATTAAAGTTTGTTTTTTGAAAGTAATCAAGAAAAAATGATGTAATACGTGGGCATGTGTCCAACCTATAGAACCACCGTGAGTGATAAAAAAAAATTCGAAATAATAATTTTATCTTTTCCTAACCTCTTTTACATGAAATAAATAGTTTTAAAATACCAATTAACAAGTTTACGATCTTGTGATTAAATTAAAACTGTATTATCTTAATAAAAAGTAAAAAAAAATATTAACATCAAACGTAATAAATTTAAATAAAAAGAATTTACTTCATATTGTATTATGTACGTAATAAATTTAAAACGGAAGTATTTACTTCAATTTTAAATAAAAAGTATTTAATTTTAATAAAAAAGACAACGGGTGAAACACGTGTCGAAAAGTATTTAAATTCATTACTTTTTTATTTAATTTAAATACTTTTTTCCCTCAGTGCACTACTTGTTTAGATAAACGTAATTAAGTTAACATGATCACACATTTTTATTTATAACTCAGGAACCAATACGAATACACTTATACAATTTAACACAAATGTTATGAAAAAAATAAGAAACGAAGCATATTTTTTTGAAACTTTTAAAAATATAGGTTTTTGAGAAATTTCATTCCAAAATATAAATCATGTGATAATGACAATTAACCTTTGGATACATAAATAAGATTATATGTCATATTAAAGGCCATCTTTATACCTTTGAAATGATACCTCAATTGACCTTGTACGTTTTTAAGTTTTAAGATAAATACAATTAAGTTAACCCATCTTTGTGAGTTTTCACTTATTTTTTATATTTTTGACCCGTCATATTTCGGGAACCATATTAGCTAGAGGTCCAAAATTTATATATTTTTATTATGGTACAGCATTTGTACCAAATTATTTCTGAGGGGGTAGGGTAAATCCGTCCGTTGATTTAAAATTTTTCATGTACTTGAGTAACCAAATTTAATAGTTTGAAATAAATACAGATACAAAAAATTATTTTCTGTTTTTTCAGACAACCTTAATTAATATTAAGAATTAAGAATTAATTAAGAATAAATAATAAAATAAGAATTGAAATTAATATAAGGGACACATTTTTTGTATAAGAGTGTCGTATTGTCGCGTACGTAACCATAAAGACAGATTTATTATCATATTAAACTAACAACATTTTTTAAACAGTTGAGTCCTCTATTTTTCAAAAATGTAAACATCGATTTCTAGATTTTTTAAGAGGTAATTTAAATCTGTCATGTCCGTAACTTTGAGTAACAAAAGTGTAAATATATATAAAAACCAGTTGGGAAGGTTAGATCACATGGGAAATTTTAAAGTAGGTGTAATTATGATAGTTAGGATTATCTAAATTATAGTCGGTCTAAGCCGACTATAAATACCCTACACATATGTGTGGTTACCATTCAAAGTGATATATAGGTCACCAGGGTATACGAATCCTGAAAATAACTACAAACATTCAATCGCTGAAGAATTTCCATTCATTTGATACCCATATTTACAAATGGGTAGGTGTACCGAATTTCGATTTTTTTTTTTTGTGAACCACAAGTCTTTTCGCCGGAAAACATTATTATCATGTATTTGAGCATGATATCAATATATATTTGACCAAAAAAGTTTACCTAAGCACGTATACATAAAAATTGATCTTTATATGTACATTTTATATGAGGTATTTGAACATAAGTGGTCGGATCATAGGTCACAATGGACCGATCTCGCCAATTTTTTCGCACATACAGCGTAGGTATATTAGTAATCTAAGTTATAAGTTTCATTTATCTAGCTCTTCAATTTTAAAAGTCTTAGGGATTTCAACAGACAGACGGACAGACGGACAGACAGACGGACAGACAGACGGACAGACAGACGGACAGACGGACATCGCTAAATCGACTCAGGAGGTCATGCTGATCAAGAATATATATACTTTTCCATACCGGAGATGCTTCCTTCTGGGTGTTACAAACGGCGTACCAAACTGAATATACCCTTTCACTCTTAGTGTAGGGTATAAAAAAATAAAACCAGTTGGGAAGGTTAGATCACATGGGAAATTTTAAAGAAGGTGTTATAATGATAGTTAGGATTATCAAATTATAGTCGGTCTAAGCCGACTATAAATACCCTACACATATGTGTGGTTACCATTCAAAGTGGTATAAAGGTCACCAGGGTATACGAATCCTGAAAATAACTACAAACTTTCCATCCCTGAGGAATTTTCTTTCATTTGATACCCATATTTACAAATGGGTAGGTGTACCGAATTTAATTTTTTTTTTTTTGGGAACCAGTAGTCGTTTCGTGGGAATATATATTTGACCAAAAAGTTTACCTAAGCACGTATGCAGTAAAATTGATTTGTTGATGTAAATGTTATATGAGGTATTTGAACATAAGTGGTCGGTTCTCATGTCACAATAGACCATTCTTGTTCAGACAGCTTAGATATATAAGTAATCTAAATCTAAAATTTCATTGCTCTAGCTCTTCAACTTTTCTGTAATCGTGATTTCAACAGACAGACAGTATGACAGGCAGACGGACATCGCTAAATCGACTCAGGAGGTCAAGCTGTTTAAGAATATACCAAACTGAATATACCCTTTCACTCTTAGTGTAGGGTAAAAAAATAATTAAAAGAAAAGAGCAAAATTATGAAAAAATTAAAAACTAAAATAAATTGGATAAAACTCTACATATGTATCCAAAAATTCCTGCAACTGAACAAAATTTAAATTTTGTTGGCCAGGTAAGAGGTAATTTAAATCTGTCATGTCCGTAACTTTGAGTAACAAAAGTGTAAATATATATAAAAAAAAAATAAAACCAGTTGGGAAGGTTAGATCACATGGGAAATTTTAAAGAAGGTGTTATAATGATAGTTAGGATTATCAAATTATAGTCGGTCTAAGCCGACTATAAATACCCTACACATATGTGTGGTTACCATTCAAAGTGGTATAAAGGTCACCAGGGTATACGAATCCTGAAAATAACTACAAACTTTCCATCCCTGAGGAATTTTCTTTCATTTGATACCCATATTTACAAATGGGTAGGTGTACCGAATTTAATTTTTTTTTTTTTGGGAACCAGTAGTCGTTTCGTGGGAATATATATTTGACCAAAAAGTTTACCTAAGCACGTATGCAGTAAAATTGATTTGTTGATGTAAATGTTATATGAGGTATTTGAACATAAGTGGTCGGTTCTCATGTCACAATAGACCATTCTTGTTCAGACAGCTTAGATATATAAGTAATCTAAATCTAAAATTTCATTGCTCTAGCTCTTCAACTTTTCTGTAATCGTGATTTCAACAGACAGACAGTATGACAGGCAGACGGACATCGCTAAATCGACTCAGGAGGTCAAGCTGTTTAAGAATATACCAAACTGAATATACCCTTTAACTCTTAGTGTAGGGTAAAAAAATAATTAAAAGAAAAGAGCAAAATTATGAAAAAATTAAAAACTAAAATAAATTGGATAAAACTCTACATATGTATCCAAAAATTCCTGCAACTAAACAAAATTTAAATTTTGTTGGGCAGCGTAATAATGGAACCTATGGAAAAATCTCAACTTGGTCGAATCCAGTTAACAATATGAACACCCTATGATCGAATATGGTTTAATACTTTATTTTCACAGCTATGTTCAGCTTAGTACAATAAATTGTATATTTATAGACGTTTGTATACCTTAATACCGTATTTTAAATTCATTAAAAAATATTGCATTAATTTGTGGAATTTTGAAAACCCGAAATCCCGGGATGGTTTAGACAATTGCAGAAGAAAGCTGGGAAACGAACCTTTAACCGAACAAAATTTAACTGAACAAAATTTAAATTTTGTTGGGCAGCGTAATAATGGAACCTAAGGAAAAATCTCAACTTGGTCGAATCCAGTTAACAATATGAACACCCTATGATCGAATATGGTTTAATACTTTATTTTCACAGCTATGTTCAGCTTAGTACAATAAATTGTATATTTATAGACGTTTGTATACCTTAATACCGTATGTTAAATTCATTAAAAAATATTGCATTAATTTGTGGAATTTTGAAAACCCGAAATCCCGGGATGGTTTAGACAATTGCAGAAGAAAGCTGGGAAACGAACCTTTAACCGAACAAAATTTAACTGAACAAAATTTAAATTTTGTTGGGCAGCGTAATAATGGAACCTAAGGAAAAATCTCAACTTGGTCGAATCCAGTTAACAATATGATCACCCTATGATCGAATATGGTTTAATACTTATTTTTCACAGCTATTTTCAGCTTAGTACAATAAATTGTATATTTAAAGACGTTTGTATACCTTAATACCGTATTTTAAATTCATTAAAAAATATTGCATTAATTTGTGGAATTTTGAAAACCCGAAATCCCGGGATGGTTTAGGCAATTGCAGAAGAAAGCTGGGAAACGAACCTTTAACCGGAGCAAAAAGAATACGTCCGTAAATTTTCACGAATAAAATGCCGATGAAATTTAATATCAACAATTCAATGAACTGCAATATCTGCAAACCTCCTGTATACTTGAAATATGCGAACTTGATGAGCAGCAACTACGCATGTGTCCCTTGCCACTATTTTTTCGTATTTTCTTAACTTAACTACTGAGAAGTTTAGGAATTTAAACTTTTTTTCTACAGATTTTTTTTTTGTTGTTGTATTACCATTTTTGTTATTACCTTATTATATTTTTTGTATCCTTAATATATTTGAATCTTATGAAAAAATAGAAAAAGAAAGACTAAAAAAGTATTTTGTTAAAAATTTTGGAAGTTTCCCACATTACACAAATTAAACAAATTAATGGTATTCTGTTAATGCAAAAAGTTCGATCATGGAATAATCTAAGGAATAGACACTTCAAAAGAATTTAAAAATTATTTAATTGTACTTCTGTTTAAAAGATAATCAAAACGTGTCCCACTTTACCTCAGGCTCCCCTAATATTAATCCGTTTGCGTGCTTTACTTTTATGAAAGTCGTCGAAGATGAGGTTGGTAACGCTTTATTGGTTCAAAATTCTAAAGACAATGGTTATTTATAAGACATTTATTGAATAAGTGAAGTTAAATAATGTTGTATGACATAATATTTAAAAAAATATTTCAGTTTAATATCATATAAATAATTAAGTATATAACGAAAAAATTATTTTGAAGAAATTGTGATTTTTTGAAATTTTAATTTTAAAGTGCTCCTGTATTTTTCATAAAAGCTAGTACATTATTGCAATAAAAAATCAAACTAACAATTTCTCAAAAGCCGCTTCTCACACGTTCGATATTAGGTGCAAAATTATATTTTTGTTTTGATTTTTATCGCGTATACCATGGAATAAATTTTTTTTGTTTTTTTTTTTAAATTATGGTGGAAATTATTTTTTAAATAATAAAACATAATAGATCAAACACTGCTTAATCCAACCAAATTATATCTTAAAAGTTATTTTGAGAAAATGGTAATTTTTTGTACAAGTAAGAATAAAATTCACATTAAAAGTGCACATGCATATTTAATCTTAGAGGAACTTTCTAGCGACGTACCTTCTTCGTTCTTGTGTTATCAGTTCATAAAAAATTTAAAATTCACGCGTCATATCTAAAATTTAATTTTTCCTCCTTTATTAAAAATTAGATACAAAATGAGACTTCATGACAAGCCACGCCTCAAGAAAGTAAAATTTTCGTTTTCATTTTCAAAGTTCTATCATACCTAAACATCTGTTAGAATTTAGTTTGGGATATAGTACACTTATGTGACATATATTTTTGTTTTTATTTAGGTTGTAGAATTGAATTGTACACACTGCAAAAAAAGGGCTCTCCCAAACTTAATTTTGCAGGCTATACATATATCTTTGGAGCTTTATGCAAACAAATTAAAATAGTATTATTTCATTGCGAAACATTATTATAATCACAGTTTTCTTTCAAACATATTTATGTTCAGAATGAATAATTTTCGGCGTTCTAGCAAACATATGTGTTTGAATGTAAAAAACATTTTATTTACATATAAACATATTTATGTTTACATATAATTTTAATGTAAAAAAAAGTAAATTTAATGCTAATATCTTCATTAATAATATCTAATATCTTCATATTCCTTTTATCCCTTTTTTAAATTACATTTTTTATTTATATTATATAATTATAAACTTCAACTTTTAATATTTAATAATTTTATTTCCATCTAATGTTCCTGTTTGAGTTCAGTGAATTATTGATTAATTGGATATTTCACAAACAGCCACTATCTGGTATTAACAGTAATTGGCGGTACTTAAAAAAATTCTTCCACCAAAAAGAACTTTTGAACTATATGAAAAGTATTAATGTAAGTGTTACTGAGTGCTAAAAGTAGGCAGCGTTGTTATTTAATTGTAATGCGAAACATACATATATCAAAATAATGCTATTATTTTTAAATTCGTTTTTACCCAGTAACAATCACGAATAACCAAATACATAATAATTTTATTGACGTTCGGTGTGTTAAACTGCGGAAATATCAAACACACATATATTAATATCTGATGAAAAATATGTATTTCAAAATTCATATAAATTCATGTAAATTTTATGTTTAATATCCTATATTAATATTTCAATCTGTACAAAATAATTATACAATTCAATTATAATGTATTTAGATTTTACTCCTAATATGTATATGACGATTTCGAATTACGTTATAATTACATTCAAACATATTCAATCAAATCTTTTCTATCCGTGTACCGATAGTCTATCATTGGTGATTAGAACGACACAAAACGTACGCGTATCATCGGTATTTTTGCCAAATGTTGCACATCGACAGTAAAATATATCAATAATCCACATGTTTCAATTCGACTTTTGTTTATTTTTTTTTTAATTTTTGCCAGGTGTTTCATGTTTTTTTTTTTATTAAACAACGAATAATATCTTTAATAATTTTGGAAGCATCATTTTTGATACAGGTTACGCGTTTTAGGATTTTTTACAACAACGTTTTGTAGGTCCACAAAATAGTTGAAGTATTTTTAACTTCGTTCTAATAAGTTTCCGTTATACAAATACGAGTAAATTTAAAAATTATTTCTATTTATATATATATATATATATATATATCTATATATATATATATATATATATATATATATATATATATATATATCTATATATATATATATATATATATATATAACCAATCCAAAAATATGGCGATTTATATACTAAAAAATAGGATTTATAAAGTTAAGAAAAAAATAGAAGAAAAATTCTTACCACTCCAAATCAAAGTGGAATGATCTTTGTACAATGTCGAGATTTTTTGTAATTTTTTTCAGAATTTTAAAAAGGCAGTATTTGTATGCTGTGGTGCAAAACAGCAAAAATCGTGTTTTTACAGTTTGCTAAGGGGGTGAAGGGGATGCGATAGAAAAATTAAATTTAAACTTCATTGACCAATAATAACAACATATTAAAATATGAAGCAAATCGGAGGGGGTCAGGGTCAAAGCTCGGCGAATTGACGTGGACTGCCCCATATATATATATATATATATATATATATATATATATATATATATATATATATATATATATATATATATATATATATATATATATATATATATATATATATATATATATATATTTTATATACTATATACATAGAAGTGTAGCACTGCGCCTAAAGGGCTCAACCACACATATATATATATATATATATATATATATATATATATATATATATATATATATATATATATATATATATCTATATATATATATATATATATATATATATATATATATATATATATATATATATATATATATATATATATATATATATATTTATATATATATATATGTATATATATGTATATATATGTATATGTGTGGTTGAGCCCTTTTGGCGCAGTTAAACACTTCGCATTATGTGTGTACATTAGACTGATTCAAAAACCAAAAATCTTAAAATATTTCGCTCCGCGTCGACTTTCGGAAACTCTGACCTCTAAAACTGAGAAGAAGCTTTTAAAACCCAAAAAAAGTGATCATGTGATGTTACGCAAAGAGCTTTAAGGACATTTTTGAACTTTTAACGACTATTTTTAATAAAATTATTATTCTTCCAAGTATAAAAAGATATCACTCAGTTTTCTTTTTATACCCTACACTAAGAGTGAAAGGGTATATTCAGTTTGGTACGCCGTTTGTAACACCCAGAAGGAAGCATCTCCGGTATGGAAAAGTATATATATTCTTGATCAGCATGACCTCCTGAGTCGATTTAGCGATGTCCGTCTGTCTGTCCGTCTGTCTGTCCGTCCGTCTGTCTGTCCGTCCGTCTGTCTGTCTGTTGAAATCCCTACTACTTTTAAAATTGAAGAGCTAGATAAATGAAACTTATAACTTAGATTACTAATATAACTACGCTGTATGTGCGAAAAAATTGGCGAGATCGGTACATTGTGACCTATGATCCGACCACTTATGTTCATATACCTCATATAAAATGTACATATAAAGATCAATTTTTATGTATACGTGCTTAGGTAAACTTTTTTGGTCAAATATATATTGACATCATGCTCAAATACATGATAAAGTTTTCCGGAGAAAAGACTTGTGGTTCACAAAAAAAAAATCGAAATTCGGTACACCTACCCAAATATGGGTATCAAATGAATGGAAATTCTTCAGCGATTGAATGTTTGTAGTTATTTTCAGGATTCATATACCCTGGGGACCTATATCACTTTGAATGGTAACCACACATATGTGTAGGGTATTTATAGTCGGCTTAGACCGACTATAATTTTGATAATCCTAACTATCATAATTACACCTACTTTAAAATTTCCCATGTGATCTAACCTTCCCAACTGGTTTTATTTCATTTAAAATCTCTGACTGAAATTGTGATTTTTTAAATTACAAATTGTTATTAAACCGTTACAGTTTCATGGCTTGCCAAAAACGTAAAATGTAGACTTTTTTTTACTAACGAGTTTGCAATAACATTTTTGTATATTGCACGCACAATTATCTTTAAAATTATATGTCACTCTTATATTTATACCCTACACTAAGAGTGAAAGGGTTTGGTACGCCGTTTGTAACACCCTGAAAAAAGCATCTCCGGTATGGAAAAGTATATATATTCTTGATCAGCTTGACCTCCTGAGTCGATTTAGCGATGTCCGTCCGTCTGTTTGTCTGCCTGTCCGTCTGTCTGTCCGTCTGTCTGTCTGTCTGTTGAAATCACGATTACAGAAAAAGTTGAAAAGCTAGAGTAATGAAACTTTAGATTTAGATTACTTATATATCTAAGCTGTCTGAACAAGAAAATTGGCATGATCGGTTTATTGTGACCTGAGAACCGACCACTTATGTTCAAATACCTCATATAAAATTTACATCTACAAATCAATTTTACTGTATACGTGCTTAGGTAAACTTTTTTGGTCAAATATATATTGACATTATGCTCAAATACATGAAAATAATGTTTTCCCACGAAACGACTTGTGGGTGCCAAACAAAAAAAAAATCGAAATTCGGTACACCTGCACTAAGAAAAAAGTGACTTAATAAAATTAATTAAATTTATTTAAATTTGATTTAAATACTTTTGTAATAAAAAACGTAATACTCCATACAAAAAATATTACGTGCGTATTTAATTTCAAAATAAATAAAAAGTATTTAATTTTATTAAAAATTTAGAAAAAAGTAAAATTAAATAATAATTTTTATCTGTTCCTAATCTTCTTTATATGAAATAAATAGTTTTTAAAATACCAATTTACGTATTTATGATGTTGTGATTAAACTAAAATGTTATAACCTTATTAAAAAGTGATGAAAAGTATTTACTTCAAATTTTATTACATACATAATAAATTTAAATAAAAAGTATTTACTTCAAATTTTATTACGTACGTAATAAATTTAAATAAAAAGTATTTACATCATGTTTAAATAAAAAGTATTTAATTTAAATACAAAAGACTACCGGTGAAAAACGTGTCGAAAAGTATTTAAATTTATTACTTTTGTATTTAATTTTATTACTTTTTCCCCTCAGTGTACCCATTTGTAAATATGGGTATCAAAGAAAAGAAAATTCTTCAGGGATGGACAGTATGTAGTTATTTTCAGGATACCCTGTTGACCTATATACCACTTTGAATGGTAACCTCACATATGTGTAGGGTATTTATAGTCGGCTTAGACCGACTGTAATGTAGATAATCCTAACTATCATAATAACACCTACTTTAAAATTTCCAATCTGATCTAACCTTCCCAACTGGTTTTACATATCGTTTTATTAGTAAATAGTAAAAGTATACGCACCTAGCCTAAAAAACAATATATTTTGATTGAAATCAAAAAAATAAAATTATATAAAGGGTTAATTTCTGGATGAATATCTTTGATAATATCCACGACAGGAGTTAGAAGATAGTAGCTAATAAAGTCTACTTTTAGAAAACGTGGTTTTATAAGAATATTGATTACTTTAAACTTCAATATTTATGGTTTACTAAAATCTTAAAATATTTTAGAGTAAATATTCACGAAAATTGGATTTGGAATTGTAATATCTCATCAGCTTTAGAAGTTAGCTGATTGATTTTCTTTTTGTTTGGTTAATATTTGTATACACGGTAATCTATCTAAGGACAACTTAAGGATATAAAGCTTGTTAAAGGACTATTTTTGAAAAAAACAATTTTACCTATTACTATTTATTATGAACCTTAATGGTGGAGAAATTATGTAAAACTTTTATACGTTTTTTTAGTGGAAAAACTTAAAAGTTAATGCAAAAAAAAAAAACTTATTATTAAAAAAAAATAATCAAAAAACCTCAAAACCGTGATATTTAAAAAAAGATGCCAACGACTTTTTATTTATTTTGATCTTAAAATACTCGGGAGGGATATCCGAAACATTTTCTAGAATAATTTGGGGTGTGCATGAGAGTGTTTTAGGCAGGAGTGCAGAATTTTATTATATACTAATAAAACAATATCTAAAAATATAAGTGTGGCATATCATTTTAAAGAAAATTGTAATGGCAATAATACAAAAATGTTATCCCAAATTCGTTAGAATAAAATTTGAAAAATTTCGACCGTTAAAATTAATATAGTAAAAAAAAGTCTACATTTTACGTGTTTGGCAAGCCATGAAAATTCTTTTTTCTTCACTTTTTTTATTTTCTTTTTTTTTATTAATTTCAATAGCTAGAAGTATTTTTAATGTGACAAAAGTTAGTTGCTTTATTATTTATTTATCTTTGAATAAATTCTTTCATAATTCGTAAGTAATAATTACAAAAAAAAAAAATCTGAAAGAATAAAAAAAAATTAGAAAAAAAAATTGCCCTTGCCGAGATTCGAACCTGTGATTCTGAACTAAATTTAGTAAGTATGGTTTACAATTTAATCTTTTATGGTTTAAATATATTAAATAAACAGAAAAATAAACTATTTGAGTTTAAATTTTAATACAATCGGATTAAATTTAAATTTTTAACCCATTTGGATTATTTTATAAACTAAAAAAATTACATTTCCATGTTTAATAAGAAATATATTAAATTTCAATCTGAAAAAGTTTAAAAATGGGTGTAAACTATTGGTAAGTTTAAAAATTAGACATACTAGTATTAAAATCATCTGTAATCCAAAGAAATAAATATTTTTGTAGATACATTACTTTATGAAATTTAATAATGAGATATTAATAAGTTTTTGATTAGAGTCTTAATTTATTTTCCTAATTGCCATTTTAAATATTATACATGACTTTGCATTATGGCATAACAATAATTTTTATATTTTTTTCATCAAGTAATATAGTTTTTTATTCATAAAATTTAAAATTTATTGTAAAGTTTTGAATTTCCGTTGGATATATTTCGCCGGAATATATAAAAAATATATGGTGGCGCATAGTTTTGTACGTCTAGCACCAAAAAGAAAATTACATTATTGTTTTTGATTCGACTATTATAAATAAAAGGACAGAAAAGTAATTAAAACTTAAAAATCTTAAAAACTGGATCCTATATAACATAACAAAACCCTTTTCGGAATTAGCTCCAGTATCAAATAAAGCCGCAATTAGACTTTGGACTTTTATTAAAAAAAAACGACAAGTTTTTAACCAAGAAACTGGTTTTGCACAAACTGGAATTGTAATCATTTTAATTTTTTTTTCGTAAGTAATTTTTTTTTTGTATTAGAGACATTCCACACCAAAACTACCAGAGTTCAACACTCAACTTCTCCAAAGATACATTGGTTCAAAGTTTCAAAAAAATGAATCAATAATCATTTTTTGTAGAAAAAACTTTTGACCGTAGAATGCAGCAAACCTCGCTTTAAGAAAATAAACCCAACTTCGTCATAAGTCCTAAATCTGAACATCTAATCAATGGCCACTGTCATTGTAATTTAAATTAAATGTTCATAAAAAGGAAACCTTTTCAAATTTATTCAAATATCAAATTTATATACGGAATTTTAAAAAACAAACTTTTGCAATAGTTTAAGTATTGTTTATATCGAAAAATCTAAAAAAATTGGTCACCAGTCTGACATGTGATTTATGACTTGGAGTTTTCTCGAACAAACTTGGATAACAAAAATCCAATCTTGTTGCTAATTTTTAAAATTTTGTAATTTCCGTAGAGTAAAATTTTATGTTAGGATAATTTAAACATTTTCCACATCGATATCGCAATGCTTTTCAAAAAAATATCGATATATTTTAACTATTTGATGCAATATTAATCCAGAATCGTTTTTATTATCGTTTCGAAAAAAACTTCGATATATCGCTTTTGGCCTTCGATATTGGTACAAGATCTAATTCGATATCGTACAATTTTGCCAACATAAAAAAATTGCAACAATTTTGTACAAAATAAAGGTACTCCACTGTAAATACCTCAGACAAAATATTTGGCAGGATCAAAGAAGTTCGGACATTTTTTTAATTATTTCAAACAGACAAAAATAACACCATTTTTTACAAAAAGTTCGCCTGCGGCGCTTTTAACGAAGATCAATGGAAAATTTGATAATCTTAACATTGTATTTTTTAACAAATTTTTTTTTCTTATGGTACACAAATGCGGGCCGCCTTATCATTTGAATTGCCAATGCGGCCCATGATGCCAACTGAGTTTGACATGCCTGCCCTACACCTTTGAGGTACAGGGTATAGTAATTTTGTGCAGATATATTAAGGCCCATAAGGAGCCGTGGCCGGTATGGTAATGTATTTATATATTCTTCGGTCAACGGACACACCCACATCCCATACAAGTCATGTTTATATAACTCTTTAGGAACTAATAACTCGAAAAGTATGCAACATATAATTATAAAATTTAAAACGTGTTGTTATAATTTACCTAAAAATATGTGGTTCAAAAATGATCCGTCCACATTTTTTTTACATTATTTCCCGGGTGTTCATAGTGTAAATTTTAACCGTAAATTATTAAAATCAAATCTATATTAGCTTTACAAATTTTTGAGAATAGGCGTGGTTCGCCCACTTTTATTTTTCTAAATTTTGTATATAAGTTTTTTTTTATACTTTTATAACAATTTTTTGAATTATGGGAATATAAGACGTAAATTTCTGATCTGTGAATACTATTCTTCAGCATAATTAAACATTTTAAAATTAAGGTAAACAATGAAATATGCCACATTGATATTCCCATCAAAGGCTATTCCATAGTCGGGCCCGACCGACTATAAAAGTCCGTCCCATGTGACCTAACTTTCCCAACTCGTTTTAAACTCAGTTTTTAGAGTGTAGGTAAAAACTGAGTATGTAATAAGAATAAGCATACTTTAAATATGATGTAATGATATTTCCCGATAACATGCATATGTATTATTATTATTGAAAATTGATTAAATTAAAGAGTAGCCAAATTATGTTCACAGGACTTATTTAGAGCATATAGAAAAAGTTAGTATTTTTATACCCTACACTAAGAGTGAAAGTTTGGTACGCCGTTTGTAACACCCAGAAGAAATCATCTCCGGTATGGAAAAGTATATATGTATATTCTTGATCAGCATGACCTCCTGAGTCAATTTAGCGATGTCCGTCTGTCTTTCTGTATGTCTGTCTGTCTGTTCGTCCGTCTGTCCTTCTGTCTGTCTGTTGAAATCACGATTACTAGAGCAATAAAACATTTGATTTAGATTACTTATATATCTAAGCTGTCTGAACAAGAAAATTGGCATGATCGGTATATTGTGACCTGAGAACCGACTACTTAATTTACATCAACAGATCAATTTTACTGTATACGTGCTTAGGTAAACGTTTTTGGCCAAATATATATTGACTTCATGCTCAAATATATGAAAATAATGATTTGTCGCGAAACGACTTGTGGTTCCCAAAAAAAAAAAATCGAAATTCGGTACACCTACTCATTTGTAAATATGGGTATCAAATGAATGGAAATTCTTCAGCGATTGAAAGTTTGTAGTCATTTTCAGGACTATAATTTTGATAATCATAACTATCATAATAACACTTTCTATAAATTTCCCAAATGAACTAACCTTCTCAACTGGTTAATAGTTAGATTAGACTCTGGATAACCATAAATCATTTACATGTTTAACATTAGATCCTAGCTGCTATAGAAATAATATGGAAATTGGCTAAAAAATCAAAAAATGTTAGTATAGACCCCAAATATCTTAAAAATGATATGAAAATCAACATGTTTGTATGGGATGTCCATGAAAATATCGTGTTGGGTAGTTTTAATATTTTTATATGTCTATATACTCTAATATTTTTAGTTTAACTTTCAATTTTTTTTTGTATACGTGGCCTGGCATAAATTGAAGAACAATTTTATCTTGGACGATTTATCGAGCCACCTTTGCGATAATTATTAAGTGATAGTTTAAGTAGGAATGTTATATAGCTTCGCATCCCCGCATTATTTTGACATCCTCAGTGTCACATCCGCATCTTCGCGGACGTTTTTGTTTTTATGAAATACTTTTAAACATACTAATTTTTATGTTTTTTCTATTTAATTAACTGAGAATTAATTTTAAGTTTTTAAAATAAACTACGAATTTGCAATATATGGGAATACAGAACACAAAAAAATTATCCTTGAACTTAATATATTACTTCGATGGACTTTAAGGCTGAAATCAAGAACTCATACTCAGGTTTTAAATATTGCCTAAAGTTTTTGAGTTATTACGTAAAACACACAAGCCCGGATGAAAATTTCATGTATTGTAAAATATATGAACATGTATAGTCAATATATATATATGTATATATATATATATATATATATGTATATATATATATATGTATATATATATATATATATATATATATATATATATATATATATATATATATATATATTTATATATATATATATATATATATATATATATATATATATATATATATATAATATAATCTTCTAAATTTGTATTGTCCTACCTCGAAATGTAATGATAGCATTCATTCACACAAAGTATTTTCTGCACTTTTGTCATTTCCTTAGTAGATTCGTGTTTTTAAAATAATCATTTTTGGACCGTATGTACGTAAATAATTAAATCTCACATACATTTTTTGGATATAAAATTTTTAAATTTTATCACTTTTTGAAATTGGATAAATATTTTATTCTGATTTTGGTTCATGTATTTTAATTTTAATAAAGTCAATAGTTTTTTTTTTTTCAATTATCTTCGTTCAATAATGCTATTTCCTCATCAGGATCTCTACGTCTTCAGTAATATTATTGACAAACATATTTTTATAAAATGAAGTAAACTCTATATTTAATCCCATTGTTTTTAACAATTTGGATAAGTCATTTTTTTGCAGCTAGTTCATGATGAGGTTTTTAAAGAGACGTGTTTCCATGTCATACCTTTCTTAAAGAGAGTATGTGGTTTTATTTTTCCAATAAAAGTTCTTATTACCTTTGAATCTGGTGTTTTGTGTTCAGAAATTTGAAACATCGTTCTTCTTGCTTCGATTGTTCTAAGTTGTTTTTTACGAGTTCAAAAACTCTATCAGAAAAAACAATCAAATTCATTATTATTAGTTTTGCAATACATTGCGATCATAAAAAGCACAGAATACTTTTTATTTTGACCAGATATTTTTGCGAATTATGTTGAGATTTTATTTTTTATTTCTATTTTTAAGTATTATATTTAAAGTAACTCGAAACGCAAGACGCAATCTGTCCATCGGTAAAAATTTGTATTATTATAAAAAGAATATTTGGTTCCTTAATTTGATTATAATACGGTTTCGTTATATAGCACGTTTTGGAAATGTAAGTAGAATGTGTTGGAAAAAATGTATACATATATATATATATATGTATATATATATATATATATATATATATATATATATATATATATATATATATATATATATATATATATATATATATATATATATATACATATATATATACATATATATATATATATATATATATATATATATATATGTTATTTTGAAGTCATATTTTTTACTGATGTGATTCCTAAGGACGATCACCACGTTTTGGAAATGGGCAATTATTTATGGTCTCAAATTATTTATAGTCTCATAAATAGTATCATCATCAGTATTCCTCGCAGAAATTAAATATAATATGAGTGCCTCGAAAATTATGTGTGTTATATTCGGACGTCAATGTTTTTTAAATTTAAAATTTTATTCTTGTTCTGTAGTAAACATATTCAAATTATATACTATATACTATTTACACTATACTGATTACGCACTTGCTCCCATTGCAGATACTATGAGACAGGGTCGATTAAGCCGCGCGCTATAGGCGGTTCGAAGCCGCGCGTTGCCACCACACCCGTTGTTCAGAAGATCGCTGACTACAAGCGCGAATGTCCGAGCATTTTCGCCTGGGAGATACGCGATCGGTTGCTTTCGGAGCAGGTTTGCAATAGCGACAACATACCTAGCGTAAGTATTAGCGCAAAAATTTGCAGAAAACTTGGAATTTTATTCCTCTTATAGTACTTGCAGTACATTGACATAGAAAGGAAAATTATTTTTTCTCGCTCACTGTCTTCACACCACATGCACAGATCACACAGTGTGACCATAAGCTGTATAAGAAAATATTCTTTTACTACCAAAAAATGGAATATAAATATTCCACTTTGAAATTTCATATTCCACTTTTTTATTCCATTTTCATAATATCTATTAATACCATATAAATATTTTTGTTAGCCAGGTTTATATAATATTTTTCAAATAAAATGAATATATAAAAATTATAAATTGTCCATGGAAAATTGATAATAATTTAATAATTATAAACACTATTAGAACAATTCAATGTAAACCTAAATCAAATACTTCGTTAAATTCCTTATATAATTGACACCTCAAATAATACTTTTTTACAACTATATTGACCTAGATATCAGCATTATTATTTTTGAAGTATTTCGAAATATCGATATTTTGCAAAATAACAAAAAAAAAACGAGTTGGGAAAGTTAGGTCACATGGGTAAGTTCGGTCACATGGGGCGGATTTTTATAGTCGGTCGGGCCCGACTATGGAATACCCTACACCTTTGGTGGGGATATTAATGTGGGATATTTAATTGAATACCTTAATTTTAAAATTTTTAATTATGCTGAACCTCCCCCCACCCTCAGAATATTATTCATAAATCAGAAATTTACGTCTTATATCCCCATAAATTAAAAAATTTATATAGAAGTATAAACAACTAAAAAATAATTGAAAAATATAATTGGGCGGACCACGCCTATATTTAAAATTTTGATATTAATAATTTACGGATCAAATTTCCACTATGAAAACCCGGGAAATAATGAAAAAAAAAGTGGGCGGATCACGCCCATTTTTGGACCACATATTTATAGGTGAATTTTAACAATACGTTTTTAATTTTATAACTATACCTTGAATAGTTTTCGAGTTATTAGTTCCGAAAGAGTTATAAAAAAGTGACATGTATGGGAGGTGGGCGTGTCCGTTGACCGATTTGGCTCATTTTCAAACTCAGTTCCCACTTTTGTCTAAAATATATTGAGACGAAATTTCATCGCATTCTGATCAGTATTTCTCAAGTTATTCTGTATTCGGACTGCAAGACAGCAAGACGGACAGACAGACAGACGGACATGGCTAAACGGACTCGGGTAGTGATGCTGATCAAGAATATATATACTTTTCCATACCGGACACGCCTCCTAAGGGGCGTTACAATATATGCACAAAGTTAATATACCCTGTACATCATAGTTGTAGGGTATAAAAACAGACCTAATTTCAGTATAACAGAAATTACAAATTAAAAACTTTACACTAAGTAAATTTGTGACAAAGTTTATTTTTTTTGAAAAATTTTCAGAGATAGAAATTTGTATTCAAAGAATACATAAAAATTAATTTTAAAATTTTGTTTTGACATATCTATAGAATTTTATGTGATATTTTTAAAATTTTCGATATGATTTTGAAATTGAACTTCACAAAACCTTATGCTGACAAATGTGAACATTATATAAAAATTAGAGAGTGATCGTACCTTTAAGTATTTGTATCATGGTATATTTGAAATTATCAAAAATATGCAAAGTGAATAACAAAAAATATAACTCGCGCCACAAACAACAGAATTAGTACAAAAAATAACGCATAACTTTATTATGTGAGAAATATCTAAATTAATTATAAAATGAAGAGGAAATACAATTAAATAAAAGAATATATTAAAAGAAAAATATTTTTCTTCAAAAAATATATATTCCACTTTTATATTCGAATATTTTATTAAAAAAATATATTCTTTTCAGTTTGAAAATATTCTACTAGTGGAATATATATTCCACTCTGGTCACACTGATCACACTACCCCTACGATTCATTTTTCTCAAAAGTGACATCAGTTCTGTCTTATTTAACACTATAATAAGTTTGAATGTGTGAGAATAAATAGATTCTATTAAATTAAAAATAATTTAAAATTATGAAAATAAAATTATGCAAATAATTTAAAATTAAAAATGATTGTTAGAAGTTTTGTGGATTCAATCGAATTAATATCATAAAATGGAATGATGAGATAGTGACACACGAAATTGGTACTATGGACAGTTAGTTTTTTCTGTGTTCATTTTATTTTATCATTTCGGATTACAATTTATCAATGCTGAATTAATTGAATCTGTCCTTTAAGTATTAATTCACGTGTACGTGAATACGTCACGAACTACTACATCGGCTCAATTCAGAAATAATTCATTAATAGTTGAGCACTTTAGTATGTTTTAGAGATCGATATTGGTTTCACTTCTGATCTCAATATCATACGAATTCTTTAACATATTGTATCGTCTTCACATCAATATAGGCCTACTAGCTACGGACGTGTAAAATTTTTAATACGAGAAAAAATATATGATAACTTTGTGCACCATTATCTACTATCAGATCTGCACTAATTAAATATGTGGCTGCGTATTTCAAAATTGTATTTTTCGGGTTGTTAAGCTTCATTCAATTTTAAAATGTTATATGCCTTCACCATATCCCACTCTTATACCGGATTATATTTTTGTATTGTTTTTGTTCGAAACCTTAAATCTTGTGGATTTGTGTGCGCCGAAAAAAGAGATGCGTGTATATATCGCTGTCATATTATCGATAGCAGATGAATTCATACACCATCATTGAACAAATTTCAACAGTGAACTTCTGACAATATTAATGTCGTAGTTTAAAAAGTTGCTTCTTTAGTTTCTCGCGCAGAAATATACATTCTGCTTGGTCGCACGAATGGTGCGTCGAACGTCGCCACTCTTCAAAAACAAACTAATCAGGATGATCCGTACTCGACCATATCAAAGGGAAGCAAAAAGTAATAGTGCTTTAAATTGCCGCTTTGTTCGGTTTGAACTCAAAATGTTAAAATGCTATTGATACATTTTAAATGCCGAAAGAAGCAATTCCTCCTAATCCGGCTTATAGACATTTTATATGTATACCTGTGCGGCATGATGTCCCACAGTGCTTTATTTTATATGATGTTACTATTTAGTCGGTTTAATAATATTCCCTAACTGACATGTAATGCAAGCATATTATTTTTGTAGCTTCGCACAGTGCAACCTGGGATTGATGTTAAACCTAGGTGGACTAAAGTCGAAAATTTGATCACTAAAAAATCTACGAAAATGGTACCATCGTCTTTGTTAAACCTTCGTCTCTTAGGATCTACAAAGATTTTTCAAATTATGCCATACTTCACAATGGTAACAAGCTATATGGGACAATATCAGCACTAAAATTTCATTTGTTTTCAAAAAGTGTCTTCAGTATTTCAGCATTTGCAAATACTTCGCAAAGCTATCGATTTATTTTTATTTTAACGAAGATAATGAGCATATCAAGCGTACTAATAACATTATAAGAAATAATAGTACGTGTTGAGAAATTTGAGAAAATGGGTAAAAATTCATAGAAAATTTCGAACATTTTAACTTCTAGGAAATGAAGTCATCTAGGGTCACCTATCTGACTACTATTTCATGCCGAAGTTATGTATTCTCTAAAAATTCACAGTACACTACAGCTCCGAAATTCACATTTATTTGAAAAAAAAAAAAATTCTTTATTTACCTATTATCAAAACGTATTTCAAATGAGTGTCAAACACGGAGTTTTTATTCTTTAGTGGTAACTACACGGATAGAAAAGATTTGTTTGAATATGTTCGAATGTAATTAAAAAATAATACGAAATCATCATACGTGTATTACGAATGAAGTGTAATAAAATTATTGTTCAGATGGTAATAACATATTACTATTTGTAAACATTTTATATATTCCCCAGCAGAATCTGTCAAACTTATCATAAATATGTTACAATATTTCATGGCAGTTTACTTGGTTATAAGTATGTTTCAAAACAAACACAAAATGCTATTCAAATCAAATTATAACGTATGTTCGCAACGCTCGTCTTCTTTCGATTAGTTATCGACAGACAAAGTTGGCAACGTTGCGCAGCATTTTTTACCTCCGCCATCATTTGAACATATTGATGTTTAAAAACAACCAAAAAAGAAATTGGATTCAAATAAATGTATTCTTCCAACATTCTTCTTGTATACGAAGTTGACACTCGTTGATCTGATTTTTCTATTTACGTCTCTTTTGTCATCGTTTGAAGTATGTATTGGTCCTTTTAAACATACTGATGTTTCAAAAGAAACAAAACCAGTTGGGAAATTTTAAAGTAGGGACATTTTAAATTAGGTGTTATTATAATAGTTAGGATTATCAAAATTATAGTCGGTCAAAGCCGACTACTCTACACTAAGAGTGAAAGTGTATATTCAGTTTGGTACGCCGTTTGTAACACCCAGAAGGAAGTATCTCCGGTATATATTATATATTCTTGATCAGCATGACTTACTGAGTCGATTTAGCGATGTCCGCCTGTCCCTCTGTCTGTCTGTCTGTTGAAATTAAAAGTTCATAAATACCATGCATTTTTTCATAAATAAGTAATATAATAAAATAATATAAGAAAATAAGTTTTAAAAGTTCATAAATTGAAGAGCTAGATAAATGAAACTTATAACTTTGATTACTAATATACCTACGCTCGGTTCATTGTGACCTATGATCCGACCACTTATATTCAAATACCTCATATAAAATGTACATATAAAGATCAATTTTTATGTATACGTGCTTAGGTAAACTTTTTTGGTCAAATATATATTGACATCATGCTTAAGTACGTGATAATAATGTTTTCCGGCGAAAAGACTTGTGGTTCACAAAAAAAAAATCGAAATTCGGTACACCTACCGATTTGTAAATATGGGTATCAAATGAATGGAAATTCTTCAGCGATTGAATGTTTGTAGATTCGTATACCCTGGTGACCTATATATCACTTTGAATGGTAACCACACATATGTGTAGGCTATAATTTTGATAATCCTAACTATCATAATTACACCTACTTTAAAATTTCCCATGTGATCTAACCTTCCCAACTGGTCTATTCTCCTTTTTGTGAACTGTTTTTTTTATTTTTCAGTATTGCCTTTATGCTTGCCTTTATTGCACTTGGTGTAGAGGCTGCGCTGCTTTACGTCAAAAAATGAATAGGAATACCTCAATGAACGCCATTCATAACAATTATGAACGCGTTTATTATATCAATTTTGCCCAAATTGTTCGATTCATATATACGAATAATAGTTCATAAATAGAATGATTTTTTCCAAATATATTATGAACGGTGTCTCAATTAACGGCGTTCATTCCATTTATGAACAACATTTTTTCTGTGTTTGTTCATCTAATAAATAGATATATGTATAAATACCATTGGAAAGGTAATTTAAATGTCTACGAATAAAATGCCGAGAACTGTCATCATCGACTATCTACGCAACGCGACTAGCAGTCAAAATAATCACTGCCCATCATGACGCGTCAATAAAATGATAATATCTATTTATAGAATGAGTGTAAAGATGATATTAATTTTCGCTTTCCTCTTCTCAGCAACGCTTTTCTCTTCTCAGCAAACTTTTTTTTTTCTATATTAATAACCTGTTTTGAATACTTTATATTTTGAGTGTATTAGTTTTACATACTTTTCTGTGTATGTTGTGTAATTTTTACACATTCGTTGTAATTTGAAGCTGGAACCTGGGGTGGGACATGTGGTAATATGGGACATGTGGAAATTGCAATTTTATACATGTTTTGCACTTATAAAAATAAAAACAAAAAAAGTGCTTCTTAATATGGCATCAAATTTTTCATCCATATAATCAAATAAATACTTTTTTATTGCATTTCGGAACAAGTCAAAAATGGTTTTGAAAGTTTCTTAGAGTGCTCCTGTTTGCTATCAAAAAGTCAAAATTTTTATCGTTTTTAATTAAGACGGTATATATAAAACGATCGTTTATTGTGTATCTTTTGAAATACAAACGGAGTTTGAAATAATTTAACATTGTTTAAATGGTGCTATAATTTACAAGAAAATAATTCAATCGTGGCAGCAAACCAATGAAAAACTAGTTTTAGACTTCACCTGAGATTAGATTAAAAAACAAATATGTTATTTATGAGTTTTTTAACTATTTAAAAATAAAAAAATCTATTTTATTGTATTACTTTTTTATTTTAATTTTTGCATCATTAATTTTTTATTTACTCTTGCTGTTGCTGCCTTTTGCTGCTGTTCTGATTTTGAATATTATGAATATTATGAATATTATGAATATTATGAATATTATGAATATTATGAATATTATGAATATTATGAATATTATGAATATTATGAATATTATAAATATTATGAATATTATGAATATTATGAATATTATGAATATTATGAATATTATGAATATTATGAATATTATGAATATTATGAATATTATGAATATTATGAATATTATGAATATTATGAATATTATGAATATTATGAATATTATGAATATTATGAATATTATGAATATTATGAATATTATGAATATTATGAATATTATGAATATTATGAATATTATGAATATTATGAATATTATGAATATTATGAATATTATGAATATTATGAATATTATGAATATTATGAATATTATGAATATTATGAATATTATGAATATTATGAATATTATGAATATTATGAATATTATGAATATTATGAATATTATGAATATTATGAATATTATGAATATTATGAATATTATGAATATTATGAATATTGTGAATATTATGAATATTATGAATATTATGAATATTATGAATATTATGAATATTATGAATATTATGAATATTATGAATATTATGAATATTATGAATATTATGAATATTATGAATATTATGAATATTATGAATATTATGAATATTATGAATATTATGAATATTATGAATATTATGAATATTATGAATATTATGAATATTATGAATATTATGAATATTATGAATATTATGAATATTATGAATATTATGAATATTATGAATATTATGAATATTATGAATATTATGAATATTATGAATATTATGAATATTATGAATATTATGAATATTATGAATATTATGAATATTATGAATATTATGAATATTATGAATATTATGAATATTATGAATATTATGAATATTATGAATATTATGAATATTATGAATATTATGAATATTATGAATATTATGAATATTATGAATATTATGAATATTATGAATATTATGAATATTATGAATATTATGAATATTATGAATATTATGAATATTATGAATATTATGAATATTATGAATATTATGAATATTATGAATATTATGTATATTATGAATATTATGAATATTATGAATATTATGAATATTATGAATATTATGAATATTATGAATATTATGAATATTATGAATATTATGAATATTATGAATATTATGAATATTATGAATATTATGAATATTATGAATATTATGAATATTATGAATATTATGAATATTATGAATATTATGAATATTATGAATATTATGAATATTATGAATATTATGAATATTATGAATATTATGAATATTATGAATATTATGAATATTATGAATATTATGAATATTATGAATATTATGAATATTATGAATATTATGAATATTATGAATATTATGAATATTATGAATATTATGAATATTATGAATATTATGAATATTATGAATATTATGAATATTATGAATATTATGAATATTATGAATATTATGAATATTATGAATATTATGAATATTATGAATATTATGAATATTATGAATATTATGAATATTATGAATATTATGAATATTATGAATATTATGAATATTATGAATATTATGAATATTATGAATATTATGAATATTATGAATATTATGAATATTATGAATATTATGAATATTATGAATATTATGAATATTATGAATATTATGAATATTATGAATATTATGAATATTATGAATATTATGAATATTATGAATATTATGAATATTATGAATATTATGAATATTATGAATATTATGAATATTATGAATATTATGAATATTATGAATATTATGAATATTATGAATATTATGAATATTATGAATATTATGAATATTATGAATATTATGAATATTATGAATATTATGAATATTATGAATATTATGAATATTATGAATATTATGAATATTATGAATATTATGAATATTATGAATATTATGAATATTATGAATATTATGAATATTATGAATATTATGAATATTATGAATATTATGAATATTATGAATATTATGAATATTATGAATATTATGAATATTATGAATATTATGAATATTATGAATATTATGAATATTATGAATATTATGAATATTATGAATATTATGAATATTATGAATATTATGAATATTATGAATATTATGAATATTATGAATATTATGAATATTATGAATATTATGAATATTATGAATATTATGAAATATTATGATTTGCAGGAAACTGTAATTATTAATGGCAAATTATAAACTTCAGTGGAAACAATAAGTTCTGACTACAAAAATTGATTGGTTACGGCAAATAATTCCTGAACAGTCCTTTTTTTTGTGCATGGATGAAAAAATTGATACCATATTAAGAAGCACTTGACAATTGCTTTTATGTCCAAAAATTGCCCATACACATTACCCCATGTTCCACTTTTCCTAAGGTTTCCTTTTTTTTTCTGTGAAAATATTCTTCTGGCTTAGCTACATTTTTCACTGATAAAAGGGTTTTCATATTCATCGCGAAATTTTTTGAACACACCTGCTTTGAAAAATATCTAAAGTTTATTAAAGTAACCTTTTTTTTTGTACACTGAACATCCAAATGTTCATCTGATTGAAATGAAAAAAAAATATTATTTCATAAAATTATACATTTTTTTATGTTTCATATACAAAAAATATTGCAAAAAATGATTGAATAACATATTTTTGATGAGGGTAAGCGCAGTATACACCCAAGGAAATATGTGTAATGGAGTAAACACATGGCACATTTTCAAATATATATTATGTTTACAGTGTACCAAATATATATTATGTTTACAGTGTACCCCAAACATATAAGTTGTTTGACGCTAAATATGTTTGGGAGAGTCATTTTCTTCCCTGTCTGTGGAAAAACACTGTCTATTTAAAGATGTAACAGTCCCAGCCCAAATATTTATGAACCTGTGTTACGAGTTTGTTCGGTTCGCAGTCCAGCGAACCGAATGGATTTTCTTAAAAAAAATGTCATAGAAATATTTAGTTCTCATGAAGTAACAAATCCTAAACTATATAAATTACTGAGTATATTACGCTTTTATAATACTGTTCGGTCTGCAAAATAAAGCTAGTACTAATAGATAAAAATGTATTAACCTAACAGTATAATAAAACACAGGTAAGTTCTTGCCATTCATAAATTTCACTGCATTGAAGATCTTACAAAACTTGAAGCTCATAAGCATTCGTTGACGACAAATGTGTAGTAGATTTATTTTAACCCATTAAAGCCTGCCGACTCAAATATACACCAGGAAATTACGCAGTGCAGTTTCTCCATCATGTTTCCCCAAATGTTAAGAATTTTGTCCGATTTTGCACCTAGCAATACTACATTATATCAGTACGAAATTGTATATATCTGCGTGCATTTTCCCTCATTTTAATCAAATATTTCATAAACAAAATTTAAAAAATATTCAGAAAAATGTTAGTAAGATAAAGTTTAAAATATTTTTTCGAAATTTTGACAGCAAAAACATTGCGAACTAATATTAAAATGTTTTTTAATAGAGCTTAGAGAATTGTGATATATTACTCTCTCGATACAATTTTTTGGTAACCTAAATTTCTTTTTGATTGTTTGCAAAAACTAATATCTGAACACAGATTTTTTTGCCAATTTGTTTCCAAAAACTAATATCTGAACACAGATTTTTTTGCCAATTATCCGTAAGGCAAGGTTTATAATTTATTTTGTGATAAAGTTTTCATCTGCAACGTGTCGAAATCGTGCGTGTTGCTTTGGAAAGATGCATTAGATCCATTTACTTTGAAGTACTTAATAACACATGAATTAAATAAAAAAGACTCATTTGTATTAAGTATTAATCACAATGCCTGCACAGTTTAAGAACATTTCATCGAATGGCATAAAATGCAGTGATCGTCGATGTGGCAAGACTCGCCAATACAAATTTTCAAAAACTTTTTTTTATATATTTTTGTCAATACTATAAAAATATCATAATCTCATTAATGTATGCCAATGTCAGTCAAATAGATTTGAAACCGTCGGATATAAAAGTATTTTTGAAAACCTATAATTGAAAAAGTAGTTCGTGACTTCTACATTGACGATATGTTCGAATTAAATTAAGAATAATCGCGAAATAGACAAAACTTGAACCGATGCCACAATGAATCGCATTTTTTCTCGGATTGCGTTTAAGAATTATTCGATAATTCTAAGTGCTTCGAGACATGGCATGGTAAGTTTTGTCTGAATAATTTTGTTGTCCTTAATTGTTAAACTAAGTTCCTAGTTAAATGTAAATGCAAACAAAATCGATGTAAATCCATCTGTTATTAAATTAATTTTCTTTAATTTCTTGAAAGAACAATGAATATTTATACACTCAATAAAAATATTCTTAAATACATAAAATCGATAGGGGTCATATTGACAAAATATGTGCAGAAGGGTTAAAAAATACATATTCATGACCAGATCATGTTTGTCAAGTAAAATAAAATACATTATTATTTTGATATTCTTACGTTATTTGTCATTGTGAACCAATCCTGTATAAAAATTTTTAAAATTTATAATAACGGTGGGTTTTGCTTAAAAAAAACGGGTTTCTTGCCTCGATTTGGTGGGATTGAAAAGTTGGCAACACTGATAAAATGTGTATCTCCTTGCATTCAAACATGTTTGACAGTGAAAAAAACGCCACTTTCATGAAATTATAACACTATTTATGACGTACATTTCAAAAACAAGCTCTGCAACTGTTTTTGCAATACTTATTTTAGCATATCAGAAAAAAAAGCGTGAAATTGACTACATGTATAGTAGTAATATTACAATCATTTTTTAGAGTGTAATGAATGCTAAAATTCCAAGAGCATAGTCCAAACTAAATACAAAAATAACTAACTTTTTTCTAATTGATCTACTTTTTAAAATATGCACTGCGAACATAAGTTTGGTAGTTTTATATATAATTAATTTTCAATAAAAAAGTTCGAAAAGCGATATATATGTATTTGTATTTATATTTGATAAAATTAGTACAATAAGAACTGAATTTTTACAGTACATTATTACATAGATAATCAACAGACCAGTTTATAAAAAATAGTTAGAATTTAAAAATTAAAAGATTAAAAATTTAGAATAATGCAAAAATGTTACTTATAATTTAACATATTGAAAGAGAAATTAAATGTTTGGTTACTTTTAAATAGTAGATTGAATATCTTAATAGTCTAATGATCAGAAAAATGTATTAATATGTAATGCCTAAAGCTACATGTTCTGTTTATATTTTTATTATTGAGTGGTAATGCAATCCAGTATCTATGTGTTAGTGTATATTCTGCATATCTCATTTTCTTCATTTACGTAGCTTCCCTGCCGACGAGAGCAATATATAAATACAAATTCACCCTGTAAACAGTTTCCCTTGAATAGATTTCATACGTGTGCTCAGTATCTGGTTTAATGGCGTACATCATCAATATCGTTCACATTTTTATTGGTGATTTAGTCGTTAGACCACGTCAGACCACAATTTTGAATGTAATATAAATAAAGAGTACATATAAGTAAATAGAAGTATATGTGTTCGTACATTGTTGAAAATAAAAAAAAATATATTGAATTAGCAGACGGTGGTATTTATACCCTTTTTTTAATAGTCCTTAACCATAATAATTTTTTAATATATTATTAATATAAAATAATTACAGCGATCTCCTAAAACAAGTCTGCACAAGAATAACCAATTATTTAGATTATTTATTTAGAAGATTTAAAAGATAAACTTTCACTTTTGGTTAATCCCGAAAGTCCAGGGATTGTCGAAATGCTTCGGGGTTAGAGCACTGAAAGAGCTTGTGAGGGTTAATTAATCACACATCAGTATGTCTGTTCTGACCAGAGTTCGTAAAATATATTTATCAATTTATATCCCTCACAAAAAAAAAAAAGTTATCATCATTGATGATAAAAATTATTAATTCTTCAATTTTCTCATAATGAGAAAAGTCGCTAATTCTCATTATATAAAGATGAAAATAAATAATGAGAAAAATTATGTGATGAGAAAATGAGCGACTGCACGCGGAGAAAAAATATGATTGTAGCATGATTGTTGCAACAAAACAATTATTCGAGTAGTCATAAAATGATTGCTGACTATCATTCCCAATTTTTTAAAATGATTCTGTCATTCATTTAATGATTTCTAGAACCATAGAATTATTAAATTCATAAAGATTGTAGTAAAAATGTTATTTAAATATGAATGATTGCCAGAATAATAGTATTGATTGTTGCAATCATACAATGGTTTTAGAAATTATGCTGCCTCAATGAATGATTGACATAACCATACTATGATTAAAATTTTGAGAAAAATTCTCAACTGTGCAGAGAGTAATTTTTGTAGATTCAGTGTTACACTAGACTTAGTCAAGAAAGGTCAACGTGTCGTCGGTATTATTTTAATAAATATAGTACTTATTTTTACATATATAAGAAATGTAATAATTTTAGGAATGCGTGTTGGTTAATTAATAAACTTCGGTTTTAAGCAGAATGGAATAAATGCTGCAAATAACAACAAACAACGTCTGTCAAAAAGCAACAGCACGGTTGCGCCGTTCGAAGTTTGCAACGTTGTGCAGCATTTTCTACATACGCCATCTTTTGCCATCGTTTGAACATATTGATGTTTAAAAACAAACAAAAAAGAAATTGGATTTAAATAAATGTATTCTTGCAACATTCTTCTTGTATACGAAGTTTGCACTCGTTGAGCAGAATTTTCTACCTACGTCTCTTTTGTCGTCGTTTGAAGTATGTATAGGGTCATTTTAAACATACTGATTATAAAACATATATAAAGTTGACACTCGTTGATCGACATTTTCTGCGTACGTGTCTTTTGTTGTTCGTTTACAAAAGCCTCCGTGAATTCCTTGCCAACGCTATGTGCTGTACTGAGACCAACTGTAACTGTACCAAATATAAAGCGAGCCTGGATCGTCTGGTTTAGCGTCTGCAGGTGCAATTGTGCATTCATTGATGCTGTTACTTGTACTTGCAGTTTTAAACCAAATATTTATTTATGCATTTAAAAATTTGTGTATGAATTATGTTATTATAATTTTCCACTGTGCATGTTTAAAGATTTTTAATAAAAATAAATAAAAAAAAACAACATTTTATTTTTATTTTATTTTATTTGCAGGATTTTTTTCCAAAAACATTTAAATATGTTTCTATGCAAACATACTACTTTTTGTACTGAAACAACTGATATGTTTCACTAGAAACATATTTATATTCAGGTAGTTCAAAATCATAAATTTGAACATATTTATGTTTCGGTTCAAATATTTATTTTGTTTGGATGTAGTAATTATTATGTTTCCATTAGAACATATACCATTTTAAGGGGCAACATTAAAATGTTTCCGTGATATTATAATGTAAGTCAGAGCTCATTACAACACTGTTCAAGCCTCAATACAACCCTGTTTACAAATGATTTATCAGTCAATTATATATTATGTTTACATAAATTATTGTGATAGCCCTTTTTTTTGCAGCGTGTACGAATTAATTGAACAGAGCTTATATGATATTCATTATTAGGGCCCGTTAACTCGTCTCAACTTTAAACATTGTTTATGCCTAAACACTGCAGTTTAACTGTATGAAATTAATTTGGTACTCACTCTCGAATATTTTAGGCATAATTTTCAACAAGAACAAATACTACGTTGTTAAAATTGGGAATTGGAAGCAATTCTTTTGAATTTCATTAAAAAATAACTTTTTTTTGAAAAATTCACACCACACGCGAGCAACAATTAACTACAATGAAATTGATTTGGTTTTGGACAAAAATTTAAAAGTGAAATAAACAAAATAACTTTACAAATTATTCATACTTTTTTCATTCAGTTTTTGAACATTAATTGAAACAAATAGATCATTTGGTTAATTTCATTCTCAGCTCCTTATATTTTATAGTCGGCTCATTTCCATAGATGTAGGTTATTTAAAATGTTGTTTCCAATCGAAATAAACAAATCAATCTGCATTATCAATAACACTGTTCTACATATTGGATTCCACCGAAATTCTAGTAGATTTCGGTCTCCTGATTTTTGCTGCATACTCAAAATTTGCCCACCATTTCGACATTTACAAACGAGTTGGGAAATTTAGGTTACATGGGTAAGTTCGGTCACATGGGGAGGATTTTTATAGTCGGTCGGGCCCAACTATGGAATACCCTACACCTTTGGTGGGGATATTAATGCGGGATATTTAATTGCATACCTTAATTTTAAAGTTTTTAATTATGCTGAACCTCCCCACCCTCAGAATATTATTCACATATCAGAAATTTACGTCTTATATCCCCATAAATTAAAAAATTGATATAAAAGTATAAAAAACTAATAAAAAAAACTAATAAAAAAATAAAAAAAGGCTAATATTTCATAGATTTGATTTTAATAATTTACGGAAAAAATGTCCACTATGAAAACCCGGGAAATAATTGACCACATATTTTTAGGCGAATTATAACAATATGTTTTAAATTTTATAACTATATCTTAAATACTTTTCGAATTATTAGTTCCTAAAGAGTTATGTCCCAAATTGACCAGAGGTTGGAACTCACCTTCTTCGATTGCAATATTCAAATGTCTCTTGAACTAGAAATGCTAGAAATTTAATTGATGGCTCGTTTTAAAGCTAATAGAACAAGCTTTCAGAAAAATTAAGTTGTAACTTTTAAACGTGAACATCTAGCCCGTGGTCATTATCCTTGCATTTCAAAATTGATGTCCTTAAAAAGGACCTTTTTTAAAATTCTGAAAAAATTCCTAAGTTTTCGTCAATTTATTATAAATATCCATGCAAAATTTTAAGATGGTATTTTGATGGCATCATATTTTAAAAAATAATTTTGTGGCATTTCTAGTTCAAGAGATATTTAAATATGAACAAACATACAAAAGTGATTTTTGGCCCTTTTTCCAACTTTGAGCCACTGTATCTCTAGAAGTAGTGGTCGGAAAAAATGGCTAGTGCATGTCTCGATACCCTTTATCAGTTGCCAACTTTGACTTTTTTTGGTCGATTTGGTGTGGAATGGCCCTTACATAAAAGTGACTTGTATGGGAGGTGGGCGTGTCCATTTACCTATTTGGCTCATTTTCAAACTCAGTGCCTACTTTTGGCTAAAATATATTGAGACGAAATTTCATCGCATTCTGATCATTATTTCTCAAGTTTTTCTGTATTCGGACAGCAAGACGGACATGGCTAAACGTACTCGGGTAGTGATGTTAATCAAGAATATATATATACTTTTCCATACCGGACACGCATCCTAAGGAGCGTTACAATATATGCACGAAGTTAATAATGTACTTCATAGGTGTAGGGTATAAAAATCGAGTCTATGTTTATCTCAAAAATTCGACATGCTGCAGATTTAAACTTAATTACAAAATAAAATATGAACCTTGCCCTACGAATAATTGCAAAAAATCAAAAACAAATTTATGTTACATGAAAAGAGTGTCAGAGAGTAATTTATTCTCTAAGCTCTCTTATTTTTTTTTTAAATATATGTTCGCAATGTTTTTTCTTTCAAATATTCGAAAAAAAGTTATAAACTTTATCTTACTTACATTTTTTATAAATATTTATGAATATTTTTGAATGTATGGCTGGTATGGAAATATATTTATAATTATCTTTCTATTTACTATTTCCATCCGAAATTTAGAAAATTACAAATAAAAATGAGATATTCTATTTGTAATTGGGAAAATTCCATATGAAATTGAGATTTTATCATTTTAAATTGAGAAAATTCCAAATGAAATTGAGATTTGTTAATTTGAAATTCAGAAAATTCCTGACCGAAATCTACCAGAAATGATAAGTTTTATTTTGGTGGAAAATTCTTGTAGAACAGTGTAATCGTAATAAAGTTGACTTTAAAATCTTTAAATGGACTATCCTACTATTAAAAATTATCATTTGAAATTTTCTCAATTTCAATTTAAAAATCTCAATTTGATTTGGAAAATTCTTAACTTCAAATTTTTAAATAGCATTTTCTTCTGCATTTTATAATTAATTAATTAATTTATAATAATATAATAAATTTTTCATATAATTGATTTAAGCGTTAGTTTTTGTTACTAATTTTGTATATCTGGCATTATGGTGCATTCAATCTTTCCTATGTATTCAAAGAAAAACAAAAAAAAAACATCTGTTTGTTTTGACTTGTGCTGCGTAATATAGATGATGATACAAATACTTAAAGGTGCGATAACTCGCTCATTTTTATATAATGTGCACATTTGTCAGCATAAGTTTTTTGAAGTTTAATTTAAAAAACAAAAAAATTTAAAAAATATCACATACAACTCTATGGAAATGAAAAATATATATCAAGTTATGCGTTGAATTGTATTAAAAATGTTTTTTTTTATTCGAAACAAAATTTAAAAATTACTTCTCATTTATTCTTTGAATACAAATTTCAATCTCTGAATCAAAACAAAAAATTCAAAATGTGCCAAAACTTTCTTAGTAGAAAATTATTGTTTTTAATTTGTAACTTCGAACTTACTGAAATAAGGTCTGTTTTTTCTATTAAATAAAAAATATATGGGCCATTCCACACCAAATCGACCAACGGTTGGAACTCACCTTTTTCGATTTCAATGAAATTCGGCAGATGATAAAGTTTATTGAGATATGCGTTGACCAATTTAGAAATATGAACAACCATACAAAAGTGATTTTTGGCCCATTTTTTGTAAATTTGAAGCACGGTACCTCTGGAAGTAGTGGTCGAAAAAAAAATATTGGTCAATGCATATCTCAATAAGCTTTATCAGCTTCCCAAATTTGATTGAAATCGAAAAGGTAAAATCTCAAAATTTTCTTTTATTGTTTGATTTAGTGTGAAATGGCCCATACTTCTTGTTTTCTTTTTTTTAATTTTCCAAAATTGTGATACTTAAAAAATTAATACTTTTTGCTGATATCTAGTCAATATAGTAGCAAAATATTTATTTTGTGTCAATTATATGAGGAATTATTCAAAGTATTTGATTCAGGTTTACAATATTTTTTTCCTAATTGTGTTTATAATTATTAATTTATTAAAAAGATTCTAATTTTTATGTATGGACCATTCCACACCAAATCGACCAAAAAAAGTAAAATTTGAGATTTTACCCTTTCGATTTCAATGAAATTTGGGAACTGATAAAGATTATTGAACTATGCATTGAGCCATTATGTTAAAACTATATCCGAAAATCAATATTTCAAAAACTAGAATTAAAAACTAAATTAAAACAACCATATGGAAATGGGTAATGCAGTAGCCTGCGCTCACTGTGGTTAGTGTAGTGCAGTCACTCTCTCATAAAGAATTGCACACAAAAGAACAACAACAACTCTGTCGCATGGGTTTTTGTTGGTTTTACACAGCAACCAGAGAGTTGCAAAAAAAAACAAGATGTCTCCACGAAAAAGACTTTTAATTATTGCGTTAAGAAAATATAATTTTTAATTAATAAAATAACATATTTCGAAAACGTGAATTATAACCAACAATTAAATTAATACATTTGCACATTTTTGGATTTACAAATAAAAATATAATATATATTCATATAATCTTGTTTTTCCCATATATTTACAAACAAATTTTCAGCTAGCTGGATGGTTTTTACTAGTTAAAAAATAATACGAAATCACCATACATGTATTACGAATGAAGTGTAATTGAATTATTGTGCAGATGGTAATAACATATTACTATGTGTAAATATTTTATATATTCCCCAGCAGAATCTGTCAAGCTTATCATAAATATATTACAATACAAACATAAAATTTTAATTGTATTTGAATATACTATTTCTTGGCAGGTTACTTGGTTATAACTATGTTCTAAAACAAACAGAAAATGCTATTCAAATCTAATTATAACGTATGTTCGCAAAGTCTTCATTCGATTAGTTATCGACAGATGAAGTTGGCAACGTTGCGCAGCATTTCCTACCTACGCCATCGTTTGAACATATTTTCAGGATTCCTTTCCAAAAATATTTAGATATGTTTTTATGCAAACATACTACTTTTTGAACTGAAACAACTGATATGTTTCACTGGAAACATATTTGTATTCAGGTCTTTCCAAATCATGTTATATTTTAAACATATTTATGTTTCGGTTCAAATATTTTTTTTGTTTGGATGTAGTAATTATTATGTTTCTATTAGAACTAACACCATTTTAAGGGGGCAACATCAAAATGTTTCCGTGATATCATAATGTAAATCAGAGCTCATTACAACACTGTTCAAGTCTCAAGGCAACCCTGTTTACAAATGATTTATCAGGCAATTATATATTATGTTTACATAAAATTCCAAACATACATGTTAATGCCTGCAAAATTATGTTTGGGAGAGCCATTATTTTTGCAGCGTGTATTTTATCAGTTATCGTATTATCTTATTGTATAAAAAAACTAATAACGGGTCTATATATACAGTACAATTAATAAAATTTAAATGACAACAATTTCTCAACTAATAGATAATTTATCTATTCTTACACCATATTTTATATTCATCGTCAAAAAAGTTGTATATTACAACAATTTTATGTACAATATATATTTTTTCATCTTAATTAAAATATTAGCTATAAAAAATCCACTTACATTGTTTTTATCTATAAACAAAATTTTGAATTTTGACTTGCTAGAATTGATTTCGAAAAGAAACTATAATTTACAGGATAAAACAATGCGTAGTGTTGCATAATAATGTACTCCAAATGTACTCTGTCATATATTTTCTTCTCCTATTTGCATTTCAAATAATAACAATGTTATTTCTATAATTTTTCGATTCAATAAGAATACAAAAATTATACATTTAATATTTTAAACATGAAATATTTTAAAAATATTTCATTTGTTATTCTCCTATCGAAAAGTTACCAAACTGATTATACAGTTAACAAGTTACCAAGCTCACAAAAAGCTACCAAGAGTGGCAATCGTGATTCCATTTTTCACACTGCCACATTGATTATGACCGTCGATGATTAGTGGGCTGTGTAGTTTTGTTGGGAATGTGTAATTATATTTGTACTTTATCGATTAATTGAATTTGATATTTTAATAAATTGATTTATGTTTTTTTAAGTACATGTTTTTCTGTTGCTTTTTTCAAAATTTTATATGCATTTATAAACGCATTTTTTGATTTTTAGTGCAATCTTAACTTTCCTAACCTGTACTTTCCTAAGTGAAAGTACAGTATTGTGCTAACTTATATTCAGAAATAAATAAATACCTATAAATGGGACAACATTTTTTACTTCCATCAAACAGAGTACAAAGCTCTTACAGACTACAAATTATATAAACATAAATTACTACAAATAGGGGACTAATTACAAAAAAAAAAAAAAAAACTTAAAATTAACTAACATTGGCTCATACACCATGTGGCCAAACATTTAAGCACTTTAGATTTTACTTTTATCTTGGGAATCATGATAGGTAATTTTAATTTTGGTATATTTGCCAATGTACCATTTATTGAAAAATATTTTTGGCAATGTATTTTTGAGTATGTATCACTTCATCTATATAACGTTGTTAACGTATTTCTTCTAATTTTAAGACAATTTCTTAGTTAAATAAAATTGCATAACATATGGCATAAAATGAACGTTACCATTTCTAATCTACATCCACAGACGGCTTAGCTTTATTGGAAGCACAGTGCTGACCAGATTTAATTGTAATTCCAACAATTATAAGAACGAGGGTGTGCACGCATTTTTGTTATCTGCTAAATCACACAGAATTGATAGGCATCGCTTATTTGACGCATGGTTAAGCAGCATACCGCACACAATGCCAGCTGTCTGCCTGCCAAGTTCATATTATCAATTTGCAGCGAATCGCATTCAATAGATTTGAGCATAATTGAATTGAATTGCGTTAGATTAAACTGTAGGATTGGATTTGAATTTTATTCTGGCTTCGTTACAATTTAATATTAATGTATGCGCAGAACTGCGTTGGGTAACACAATTGCGTTTCAATCGCAAAATGTTTCGCATTTCATTTAATTAAAATACTAAAAACTATTTGCTAATGTTCAAAAATATAAAATTTTAGATTGGTAGGTATTAATAAAAACGTTAAACTGACCATTTACTATAAACATTCTGAAATAAATTAAAAAATTTGCCCAAAAATATATCAGCTTGCTTAAAAGTAAATACTTTTTGTTTATTAATATGGCCCAATCTGAATCAATTTCTCGTCAAGCTCTATTGAACGCATAAACACTATTGCACGTTTAAATTGGCAGCAAAATATCTACTATAAATAAACATATAATTACGTTTTAATTCCTTTGCTGTCAGATATTTTGGAATATTTTAGAGATTTTGTAAAAAAAGTAGTTCTTCGATAGTATGTTCTACTTCCTGTTCTACTAGTAAAAACCATCCAGCTAGCTGAAAAGTTGATTCTAAATATATAGAAAAAACCTAGTTTATATGAAGATATTTTATATGTAAATATTACGAACATTTTTGGATTTACAAAGTTTGAATTTACAATATTGAGTTTTCGGTCAGATGTCCTTCGTGTTGGAGAAAACATGTTTTCGTTAATGTAGTTCGTCATGTAATCAATATTTCGAAAATCACAAAAAAAAAATCCTCAAAATTTATATATCTTTACACATATATGTTTACACATTACATTGCAATTTATATTTTTTATATATTTGAATCATAGTTCTGTTTGTCCTACAAGTTTAAAATGATTTTTTTTTTGTATAAAGTTATTTTAAATAATTTATATATATTTTAAATCTGTGAAAACATTTTTAATACATTTTAAAATTCAGTTAGTAATGCTACTAAATGTTGGGTTTTTTCTTTAATTTTTTTATTAATTTAGTTTTAATTATTGTAATTGTAGTTTGTTATATTTATCGTTGTCGAAATATGTTTTTTTTTTTTCATTTCACTTAATAATTTTTTAATGTGGAGACTTCTGTTCTTTTTTGCAACTCTCTGTTTGCTATGTAAAACCAACAACACCAACAAAAAACTATGTGACGGAATTGATGTTGTTTTTTTGTGTGCAATTCTTTATGGGAGAGTGTGATGCACTGCACAAATCATAGTGAGCGCAATCAACTGCAGTTCTCTTTTTCATATGGTTGTTGTAGTATTTAGCTTTTTCTGGCGAAATTTGCACTCAAATTATAACCAGTTGGGAAGGTTAGATTAAATGAACCACAGGTCTTTTCGACGGAAAACATTATTATCACGTACTTGAGCATGATGTCAATATATATTTGACCAAAAAAGTTTACCTAAGCACGTATACATAAAAATTGATCTTTATATGTACATTTTATATGAGGTATTTGAACATAAGTGGTCGGATCATAGGTCACAATGAACCGATCTCGCCAATTTTTTCGCACATACAGCGTAGGTATATTAGTAATCAAAGTTATAAGTTTCATTTATCTAGCTCTTCAATTTTAAAAGTAGTAGGGATTTCAACAGACAGACAGACAGACGGACAGACGGACAGACAGACATACGGACAGACAGACAGACGGACAGACAGACGGACAGACAGACGCTAAATCGACTCAGGAGGTCATGCTGATCAAGAATATATATACTTTTCCATACCGGAGATGCTTCCTTCTGGGTGTTACAAACGGCGTACCAAACTGAATATACCCTTTCACTCTTATGCCCGTAACTTCAACGAATAGATATCTATTAGTGTTCGTACCTAACAGATATCTCTTACCTATCCGGTGTTTTTACTCCTTAACTATGCGTTGAAGTTACGAATTTTTGATTACACGATAGATAACTAAGCACCTGTAGATATCTATTCGTTGAAGTTACGGGCATTAGTGTAGGGTATAAAAAGTAAGTATAGCACGCACTACATCTGATTAATACGAATCATTTGATACCAGTATCATTAAAATCTGTACAGAAATACGGCCGGTTAGTGCAAGAGATAAAACACGTTTTGTTTTATTAATATAGATTCATGCATCGTTGACATATTTTCTTATCTTGATTTTTGAAGTAAATTTTCAATTTAGGTTATATGTTTAAAATATTTAAAATTTGTATTTAAAAAAACTTATTTTTAGATATTTGAGCATAAAGTCAATATATATTTGAACGAGGGATTGTAACTGTTACCGTTACCTTTACTGTTATCTGTTTCATACCGTTTCATATTCAATACCGGTACCGTTACTGTTACCGAATTGATGGAATTGCACCATTCTGTTTACCGTTACCGATATAAAGTGTTACCGGTAAAATACCGGTATGAAACGGTATTTTGCCTGTAAAAAAATTGCTCACTTTTTGGAGTCTTAAATACCTAAATTTTATTTTAGCATGAAAAAATACCAAAAATCATATATCCTTTTTAAAGTGTGGATACAATCACGCCCCTTTAATTCAGTTTTAGTGTATATCTTTGTCGCCATTTCTCGCCCACATTGAACATAGTGCTTAGAAAAGACAAAATGTATAGCGTACTATTTAAAGTAATGCATGCCGGCTATGCTTTTTCTGGGGATTAAAATTATTTTCAAATAATCAGAAAATAATCTAAAAAAGTAGTACAAAAGTAGTATTACTTACTTATTCAGATTAATGGTAAAATGGTGAAGTTGAGTTTATAGAGAAAGAGATAAAAGGTAATTAGTGAAAATTCAGTAGATGAATTCACCGTGAATTCGAACATATCCAATGCCACATGATTCAATGGCCGATCGAAAATACGCGAACACCATTCATGCTCAGCTGCATTCCCTTTTCAAGAAAAAGCAAGTGAAAGACTTTTCTCAGGAGTAAAATTTATAAAAAAAAACAATTAATAATAAGAAGTCGGCTCATGCTAAATTCAATATTGCTTTTAAAATCAATCAACACACTGCAAAAAAAGGGCTCTCCCAAACATAATTTTGCAGGCATTAACATGCATGTTTGGAATTTTATGTAAACATAATATATAATTGCCTGATAAATCATTTGTAAACAGGGTTGTCTTGACACTTGAACAGTGTTTTAATGAGCTCTGATTTACATTATGATATCACGGAAACATTTTGATGTTGCCCCTTAAAATGGTATATGTTCAAATAGAAACATAATAATTACTACATCCAAATAAAATAAATATTTGAACCGAAACATAAATATGTTCAAAATAAAACATGATTTTGAACGACCTGAATATAAATATGTTTCCAGTGAAACATATCAGTTGTTTCAGTTCAAAAAGTAGTATGTTTGCATAGAAACATATTTAAATATTTTTGGAAAGAAATCCTGAAAATAAAATGTTGTTTTTTTTATTTATCTTTATTAAAAATTAGCTTAGGCAAGGAATTCACTGAGGCTTTTATAAATTCGGTTTGAAAATCGAAACACTGATTTTTTTTTGTGGTTTTTTCACATTAGTTTCAGAAATTATATACTGCACTGTATTATACTTACTAACTATTAGTACTTTTTTTAACACAATTTATATATTTATTTAATTTACAAATAACAAAATTATTACAGAAGCGAACACGTTATCTCAACAAACAACAAAAGACACGTACGCAGAAAATGACGATCAACGAGTGTCAACTTTATATACAAGAATTAATTTTTTTTTCAAACATCAGTATGTTTAAAATGAGCCTATACATACTCAAACGACGACAAAAGAGACGTAGATAGAAAATTCTGCTTAACGAGTGCCTACTTCGTATACATGAAGAATGTTGCAAGAATACATTTATTTAAATCCTATTTCTTTTTTGTTTGTTTTTAAATATCAATATGTTCAAACGATGGCAAAAGATGGCGTAGGTAGAAAATGCTGCACAACGTTGCCAACTTCGACATTCGATAAATTATCGAATTAAGACGAACGTGGCGAACATACGTTGTATTTAGATTTGATTAGCATTTTCTGTGTTTCGAAACATAGTTTTAACCAAGTAAATTGCCAAGAAACAGTTTATTCAAATGCAATTAAAATTTTATGTTGGTATTGTAACATATTTATGGTAAATTTGACAGATTCTGCTGGACAATATATTAATGTTTACACGTGAGCAAAAATTAATTAATACCTTACCTTTTCAAATCAAATACCGTTACCGAAAACAATACCGTTACCGAAACTACTCCAATACCGTTATCCGTTACCATACCGTTATTCGAATCGGTTACAACCCCTGATTTGAAGTAAAAAGATCACTTAAGCCCGTGTAAAGTAATATTCATTTGTAGATGTAAATTTTATTTGAGGTATTAGAACATAACTGGTCGATCAACAGATCACAACTGACCAATTATTGAGACAGCGTAGATATATAAGTAATCTTAATTAGAAATTTCATTGATCTAACTCTTCAATTTTTTGAGTATTATGGATTTCAACAGACAGACGGAAAGACATACGGACATCGCTAGATCAACTCGCTAAACTCAACTCATAATTATTCTAAATATGGAGATATAGTCTTCTAGTTTTTCTGTAACCGTCGCTAAATTCACTATAGATTTCAACAATTATTTTGAAAAATGTCAATGTACAAATTGGAATAAATAAAAACGCAAAGTTATTCTCGGAGGATCTCTTGTTTTTATAGTACTTTTCAATTTTTTGCCACAAAAGCAACAATCAAAATTTGGGAGTTTTAATCAAATGTGTTTAATTATATGTACGCAATTCGTATTGTATGCAGCATTCCATAGGTTTATTGCCACGTTCCAAATGAACAACTGCAGTCGAAACCAGGAGATGAAATAAAATTTCCGTCTGAATGAACCTACATTTTGTGCGTGAAATCCTATGATTGTGATGTAGCATCAGGAATGTTATGAGCACATTGTAACGTGCGATAAAAAATGTTAAGGGTCTTGTGCAAGACCGCAGCAATGTGTCACGTGTCGCCGCTGTACTACCAACACTCGACAAAGATCAAAGCAATTTATATTATTTGTAGTGTTGTTGATGTTTTTACATCAAAGGAGCACAGCTAAAAATTGAGTTTAAATGTAAATGCAATTACTTTAAATTGTGGCTCAATATGAAGTTTGAGTTTCGCAATTCGTCTAAATATATTTCTCGCTCTAACTACCTCGTTCTTTATTTAAACATCTCTTTTATCTACAGGTTTCATCCATTAACCGCGTCTTGCGCAATTTGGCCTCACAGAAGGAGCAGCAAGCACAGCAGCAGAACGAATCAGTTTACGAAAAACTACGCATGTTTAACGGACAATCCGCCGGTTGGGCTTGGTATCCAGGCAACACGACACCAGCACATCTCACACTGCCAACAACGCCTGCCCCCACCAACTTGTCGGGCCAGATACCGCGTGATGATATTCAAAAACGTGGTGAGTTCGGCATATTGTACACATTTTCTTTGAGACCGGTAATAAAAGACTATGGTATTTGATCGGTTCCGTGACATAACCCCCAACGGACGGAATACGAAATTCGAATTCGGCGTTTATGTCCACCCATGAAAATGGATTTCCCCCAATGGGGTGTTTTCTTTTTATTCATTTGGAAATAATATTTTTATCTCTATTATATATTTGTGAATGTTTGTATGTATGTCAAAAAGGTTGAACCGAATCTAATGTTTTATTATAGATAATTAAAGTTGAATGGTTAAGTCATAGTGAAAGTCATAGTGGTGTAAGTCACACTTTGTTCATTTCGAGAAACAAGATCTTTTACTGGATGTCTTATAGTATATTCCACGAACATATTATAGTACTTAGATTGGTTTTAATATATCACCAAGACATTGCTCTAGCTTGTGCAATACAAAATATAAACAAATAATAGTAATTTACCACGGTTTTAATTAGTTAAAAATGTAGATCCATGTAAACTGAAAATATAAAAAGTGCAATTGTTTATTGACCAATAAGTATAACTAAAATATTTACAAAATAAAAATTGTTTGCTCCTATTTAACCCTTAAAAGCCTGACTTTTTTTAGCAGAAAAAAAATTTATGTTATAGAACTCACGATTCTGAACAACGTAGTAGTAGAACAACTACTTTGCTCATAGGTGTTACTTACTTGAACCCACTCAAAAATTCCTCGTTGGTTCCTTGCGGAATCACTGGGCACCCGGACTTCAAAATTGTAAAAGTGCATTTTGTACTAAAGAATTTTTAAAGCAAAAGTCAAGACATTTTTTTATGAATAATCGTGGAAAATGTAAAAAAGAGTATAAATATTTGTGGTGTGTTTTGAAGAAACAGTTCTTTTTTATGGATTCACTTCGGTCATTGTAGATGTCATATTCATACCATTTATTTCTAAACACTTATTCTGTTCGAAAATCAGGAATTCTGTAGTTTGTAAACAAACTTAAAAAAAAAAACATTAAAAAAGTTTCTATAGAATTTCACATATGCACAATTTTTAACTCCCGGTGTCTGATGGTTCCGCAAAGAACCAACCAAAAATTCGAAAAAATCCACTTAAATAAAAAATTAAATTTATTTAAACCCTTACAATAGCTTCTAGATACTACAGCCATCACGACAATATTTTTTTCAGCTTCGATTTCAACATATTCACCACTATAATATGTTTTTGAAAGTACGCAATTTTACATAAGTTAATTTTCTTGAGGTTGGTTTCCCTTACTGGACATACAGCCGGCAAATGAAGTTTGTACCAAACGGGAATTGGCACAAACGGTTGCAAACAAACTATCATTTTGTTAAAAAGTAAAAACAGAGTATACCATTAGGGTGTAATTACTTTAATAACGTGGAGTGGAAAACAAAATTAACATTCTTTAGAAAGTCATTTAATTGTAACACAATTAAACTTTGTAATTTTTAATAAATCAAGAAAGTCCACGACATTCCTATGGCATTTTTTACTAACTCAATAAATTAATTTTAAGGTTTGTGTATTAACAAAATTGTCGTTTGCCTACGCACAGTAGTTCGTATAGTACATTCTAGCTGGACAAAATAATTTATTTGATTTTATCTGTTGTATTGAATGCGATTAACAATATAATTGAGTTATAAATGACATATGGTCATTTTTATGTTATAAAAAAAATTATAATTTTAAAATTTTTAACTGAGTAATATGACGGAAATACTGCATGTAGTGCTTTTATATACCACTTTCTGGTCTGATTATATGTATGTGTAGTTATTTTGCGTCAAAATAATAAATCAAAGCTTTATCTGATAAAATGCTCATGATATTTCCGGACAAATTAGATTTTTTATCATTAATTTTACAATTCAAATCAATTTTACATATATTCGTCCTAATAACCGTAAATCTACATCTGCAGGTGTTGTAATTTCTCATGCTTTATGAATTTTTTTAAGACTTAGAATGAAGAATTGCAGACATATTTTAAGGGCCTCTCAAATTTAAAGGCTTAGAACCTCTTGATGTATATGTTTGAGGTATAAATTTTGTTACAATTTACTTTATCGCTATTTAGCCATTATGATTTATAAAACGTTTACTTTTTTACAAATGCTGATCATTTTGTGTTCAAATTTCCCGCACACACCTGATAATTTTAATTTAATTTATGTAATGATTTTTCTGTAATATTTTTTATGTATGTTCATTTTTGATGTTATTTATTAAAACAGATTATAAATTATTTTTCCTTTGGGATATTTTAGCCATTCATTTCAGATTTCCAGTTTTGAAATTTAAAAAACACTGTCTACAAAATACAAAAAAGTAATATTGGACTCCATTGTCTTAATGGTTTTTTAATGTTTTATATAGTGTACAAATGTAGCTACTACATATATAAAAAAAGCATGAATACTTACTCCTGGATATAAATTGTTATACTCAACAATATAAGATGAAAAAATTAAAAAAAATTAAATTTATTTATTAATATTTTAAGTTTTATCTTTTAAATAGTGAATACTATTTTTTCTATTAAAAAATGTGTATAAATCTATTAAAAAATGTGTCTAAATATCTCTATTCTTGATTTAAGTACGTGACGTTGTTAGGAATGTTTTTTTAACCCACATAAATTCTTGAATCAAAGAATAAATTGTGGGAATTAAACAATCAATTTTATCCATGTAGCATACTCTAGACCAGGCATTCTTCAACTGCGTCACGCAAAGAATTTTTAATTAATATAAAAAAACGAGTTGGGAAAGTTAGGTCACATGGGTAAGTTCGGTCACATGGGGCGGATTTTTATAGTCGGTCGGGCCCGACTATGGAATACCCTACACCTTTGGTGGAGATATTAATGAGGAATATTTAATTGTATACCTTAATTTTAAATTTTTAATTATGCTGAACCTCAGAATATTATTCATATATCAGAAATTTACGTCTTATATCCCCATAAATTAAAAAATTTATATAAAAGTATAAACAACTAATAAAAAATTGAAAAATATAATTGGGCGGACCACGCCTATATTTAAAATTTTTAAAGGCTAATTTTTCATAGATTTGATTTTAATAATTTACGGATCAAATTTTTACTATGAAAACCCGGGATATAATGAAAAAAAAAAGTGGGCGGATCACGCCCATTTTTGGACCACATATTTTTAGGTAAATTCTAACAATACGTTTTAAATTTTATAACTATACCTTGAATACTTTTCGAAATATTAGTTTCGAAAGAGTTATATAAAAGTGACTTGTATGGGAGGTGGGCGTGTCCGTTGACCGATTTTGCTCATTTTCAAACTCAGTTCCTACTTTTGGCTAAAATATATTGAGACGAAATTTCATCGCATTCTGATCAGTATTTCTCAAGTTATTCTGTATTCGGACAGCAAGACAGCAAGACAGCAAGACGGACAGACAGACAGACAGACAGACAGACGGACATGGCTAAACGGACTCGGTAGTGATGCTGATCAAGAATACATATACTTGTCCATACCGGACACGCCTCCTAAGGGGCGTTACAATATATGCACAAAGTTAATATACCCTGTACCTCATAGGTGTAGGGTATAAAAATTTGAGAGTTTTATAATTAATATTTTTTTGCAGGGGTAAAAATGATTATTATGTGTTGTTGTGCATTTTTGTGCAGCTCCATGTATCAATATAGTTCTGCACTTCTAACACTGAAATGGAAATTACATTATTGTTTTTGGTTCGACTAAAAAAACCATTTTGAGTACAAATATAACACGCACTGCTCAAAATGGTGACATAGCTCGGCCTAAGTTCTTATAGCACTGTAGTGCCAAACTATTATTATTAAAAATAAAGGGGGAGAAAAATAATTAAAACGTAAAAATCTTAAAAACTGGACACTATTTAAATAATTTTAAAATCGTATGTCTTTTTGAACAGTTTTTGAAGTTTTGGTACGATTTGGCCTTCGATATTGGTACAAAATCTAATTCAATATTGTACGATTTTGTCAACATAAAAAGTTGCAATAATTCTAGATAATTGTCAGGTGTCTGTTTTTCTCTAGTGATTGAATATATAAACAGACCAAAATCGCATTATTTTTTCCAAAATAAATTCTCCTGCGGCGCTTTTAACGAAAATCTATGGAAAATTTGATCATCTTTCGATTTTTTTCTTATGGTACACAAATGCGGCCCGCCTCATATTTTGAATTGCCAATGCGGCCCGTGATGCCCAATGCTCTAGACGAATCACTGTGCAACGCAGTGAATTTGTAATTTAAGTTGTAAGCACGGAAACACTTCAAATTTTATTCATAGATAAAATTGCATATGAAGATTCCGCTTCTGCATCTAACTCATAATTTCGGAAAATGGACTTACACCATTATAACTTCAAACGGATTAGTGAATTTACTACATTTATCGTAGTTAATTTACTCATATTTTCAAACAAAAACACTAATACGTCCGTCAAAATAAACATCTGATCATCGTTGCCAACTTTGGGAGATAAATCTCAAATGGTGATTTTATACACGATGTAGGATTTGTGAGTCTCGCATGATTTTGAGATTCTCATGAGATATTTGCGTGAATTCGTGATTTGTGTCATTTTTGTGAAATTTTTCACACTGTGTGATTTTGTGCGATTTTGGTTTATTTTTCTGTTATTTATTAATTTGAGAATTGTATAATTAATATAAATGATGAATATTAGGGTGACATTTATTTAACACTTTTTTAAAAATTTTTAAAAAATTTCGAATATCCAATTACATGAAATTTTTTCTCGCAAACCGTTCTTCAAGTAAAAACCGCCTTTCTACAGATATGCTTTCGGGCATACAACAAGCCAAAATACTAACTATAAAGTGCAAGTGCTTTGAAGAAATTAAAAAAGATAGAAAATGAAGCATTACAAGATTAAATAATGTATTACAAATGTATTTTATTTTGTAAATATAATAAAATATTTTTTATGTATAGGTAAGAAAAATAAATAAGTTAATTAATAAATTGAAATAATGGAAGAAAACTATTTTGAAATATTAAAATTACTACTTATATTATGAATTTTAAATTTTATTATATGTGGTGATTTTCGTGTGATTTATCACGATATGAGATTTTTATGCGATTTATCGCACTGTGTGATTTTGTGTAATTTTTCTCAATATGAGTCTTTTTTATGAAAAAGTCGCACGAGTGATTTCTGTGTGATTTAGTGATTTTTCGGTTGGCAACCTTGCATCTGATGTGTTTTTCATGAAAAATATGATATTTTACACAAATAAACTGTTTTGAGATGAATCGCACTTTTAAAATGGTAAATTTACAGATTCTGCAATGTTTTGTGTATAAACACATTTAAGTGTGTAAAAATGACATTTAGCACACACATATATGTGTAACAAGATCATTAGCTGACGCGGACGCGTGGGATAAAAATAGAGCCACAGCACTCAGACAGGGTTATAACCATTGTGCTGTGACCCAGTTTTTAATGATATTTCTTAGATCCATTATTAACTCTAAGAAGGCTCTTGTGTGATAAAAAGTGAAGCTGAAACTCTCGAAAATTCTGAACAGTCATAGAGATAGTGCTCTGCCAGTTTCTTCGTAGCAGGCAAAACATAAGGCGCTTTCGACCAGGCCGATTGCGTTCATGTGTTTTTCACATGAGTTGTGCACTTACTTAATACAAAATGTCATAACTTATAATGGCATTTATCTAATTTGTCCGATCAACATATCAATTAAAACCGGATTAAAACACTAAATTAGGCGTAATTTTCACATGCAGTTAGGCGGTTTTGCAGTATCATCGCCGTTCTGTTGTCCTTTTTTAACACGCATTATGTGCATAAATACATTGTATGCATTTTTTGCACTCATAAAAATGTATTTTGACACTACATATATGTATAAGTTTTACATACTTTTCTGGGTAAATTTAATATTTACACATTCGTTGGAATTTACTACATTAATAAGAGGAAACCTTTAAATTTATTATAGTAAATTTTTCTTGGAGTGTATAGAATAATTAATATAAAACTCGTTTTGTTGCATTACGTATTACAAAATAATTTATAATTTTTTATAGCATTATTTCTCGCTATAAAATGCTTAACACAAGACTGAACAAACATTATGAATTTAAAATAGAAACCAACTATTTCACTTTGCAGCACTAAATAAATTAAAATAAACTGAATTAAACTACTTCATGGGTATGTTTTTATACCCTACAGTAAGAGTGAAAGGGTATATTCAGTTTAGTACGCCGTTTGTAACACCCAGAAGGAAGCATCTCCGGTATGGAAAAGTATATATATTCTTGACAGCATGACCTCCTGAGTCGATTTAGCGATGTCCGTCTGTCCGTCTGTCTGTCCGTCTGTCTGTCCGTCTGTCTGTCTGTTGAAATCCTTTTACTTTTAAAATTGAAGAGCTAGATAAATGAAACTTATAACTTTGATTACTAATATACCTATACCGCTGTATGTGCGAAAAAATTGGCGAGATCGGTTCATTGTGACCTATGATCCGACCACTTATGTTCAAATACCTCATTTAAAATGTACAAATAAAGATCAATTTTTATGTATACGTGCTTAGGTAAACTTTTTTGGTCAAATATATATTGACATCATGCTCAAGTACGTGATAATAATGTTTTCCGGCGAAAAGACTTGTGGTTCACAAAAAAAAAAACGAAATTCGGTACACCTACCCATTTGTAAATATGGGTATCAAATGAATGGAAATTCTTCAGCGATTGAATGTTTGTAGTTATTTTCAGGATTCGTATACCCTGGTGACCTATATATCACTTTGAATGGTAACCACACATATGTGTAGGGTATTTATAGTCTGCTTAGACCGACTATAATTTTGATAATCCTAACTATCATAATTACACCTACTTTAAAATTTCCCAAGTGATCTAACCTTCCCAACTGGTTATTCCTAATACGTGCACCATTTAAGAACATGCCTCTTAATGACATTAAATGTGTATCTGCTTTCGTTCATAGGTACATGTTTGATATAGTAAAATAATAGAAAAAAAGAAGAGACAAATTATGCAAATTTCATGAAATTATTAAAAATACGCTATTTTAGCGAACATTTGAAAAACACGCTCTGTAGCTGTTTTTGCAATAAGTATTTTAGCCAAACAACAAATCTAGCCTCAAACTGTGAAAAGAAATATGAAATATTTTATAAAATAAATGCTAAGCAAATTTCAAACATAAATCCATATCTATTCAAAACACTATATATCGTCACTGTCATGCTAAAGGGACGAATGTGCATTTTTAAAAATGTTGGGAAATCAAATTTTAAAGTTTAAAGTGCTTTAAAAATTAGAAAAAATTATATTTTCTCAATTATATAACGTCAATTATTATAACGTATATAAAATATCTTTAGATTTGGACAACCTACTGAATAATAAATACGGATTTTGTGAGGCTAAATCCTGAGCAAAACGCAAATATTTTTGTTTTTTATGCTATAACTTTTTATTAGCACAAGATAAAATAGTAATGTGGAGGCATTAATTGTTTGTTTTTAAAGCACCTAAAGCATCTGCATCATTATTTAAAAATATTTTCTTGCAAATAACAAAAATTCGAAAAATTGAAAATCTTGTCATGCCAAAAGGGCGAATCTTTTCTATTTCGCCATAACTATTTATTGGTACGAGATAAAATAGTGGTGTAAAGGCATTAATTGTTTGTTTTTAAAGCACCTAGCGATCTGCATCATTATTTAAATTTTGCCAAACATTTTTTCCTGCAAGTAAAAAATAGCAAATAAATGTTTGGCAAAATATTTTTAAATAATTATGCAGATCGATAGGTGCTTTAAAAACAAAAAATTAATGACTTTACAATACTATTTTATCTCGTATCAATAAAAAGTTATAGCGAAAAAGAATAGATTCGCCCTTCTGGCATGACAAGATTTGCAATTTTTCAAATTCGCACTTTGGGTTTTGGCTTTTGTGGCTAGAAATATCCAACAAAACGACACGCGATTTTGGCACAGCATTCTTGAGGAAAAAATACATTCAAAAATGTAAAAAAACGCAAATGTCAAATTGCACATTCGCCCCTTTGGCATGATAGTGACGGTATTATCTTTTTAATTCAGCTATTAAACTCATTTATATACACCATAACAATGCACTTTTTTCGAAATTCCCTAAGTCCATCCAACTTCTTCCGCTCAACAAGTCAATAAAATCAATATAAGAAATTATTGAATTACCAAAATATGTTCGCTTCAAATTAGCAAACACTGGGAATCTTCCAATAAAATTAAATCCCGCATGTTACATATAGAACAATTAGCTGATGCTGCAAATAATTCCAACGTTTATGATTGAGCGGTAACATGTCACTCACTACGCACTTTAAAAATGGTGCTGATCACATCGATATGAAAATTGTTGTTGATATAACAACTTACTTAATAGACCAATATTTTGTAATTAGTGTGAAAAGTGGCTACACTCGCTTCTTTAAAAAAATATTTTGAAATGATAAATATATATTGTCTAGGAGGCTATTTAGTTCACCATTCCAATTATAGGTTTGAAATACAAGCGTCAAAGTGCGTACTGTTAGTTGTTGCGAAAGTCCGCCAAGCATCAAACCAGTAAATATTTTTAGATATAATTGCCATAGCAATAATATTTGGAAGACGATGACACGAGTATTTCAGTGTCTTTATTCTGTAGTTGATATAAGACTTGATTGTATGTATAAATAGTGGTGGTAAACGTCTTTCACATAATATAGTTTGTGGTATTTGATGGTAATTTAAAAAACTTTTTAACCGACTTCGTCATATTCCGCAAAACCCCACATCTCGGACGCGTTACACATTGTCGCTCGAGAAAGAGCATTAAACACTTTCAGTTTTGTTGATATGGAAATGTCCTGTCTTTGCTCTACTTAGTTTTTTTAAGTAGATGTGGTCGAAATGACAACATATGTGTCATAATAAAACCCAAATATTTGTGTATTTCAACAATTTCTATTTTACTTCCTCCCAAGAACCATTCCTCATTTGATGCTCTTCGACCTCTATTAGCAAAAACCATGATTAGTTTCCATTTCTTACAATACATATCTAATTATTTATCATTGTTTGCTGCGCCTTTGCTCTTCTGCCATAATAACTATATCATCAGCGTACAAATAATACATTAACATTAGTGCAAGCGACAGAGACAACACGAGACAGACATTTTTCCAAGTCATTAAAAAATGACGAAAATAATATGGGACTTAGTAAACAACCAGGTTTTACACCTGGTCATGTTTCTATCCAATCAGAAACTTCTTTTCCATTCCAAACAGCTGACTTTGTTTTAGTATACACCATTTTAAATACTGATAAAAATTTCGGCAATGAAGCTTAAACCATAAAGATTCCCTATTGATACAATCAAGTTTTTAAATCAACAAAAAATGCGCATACATTTCATTTTTTAGTTTTATTTTCTGCCCACTTTAGGTTTACTATATTCGTCAGCAAGAATATGTTACCAATTGTAGAATATTTTCCATGAAATCCGCTTGGTATTCAGTCAATAAATTATTAATTTTCAATCCAGTTATCTAAGAGGTTTTAAAGAAGACCCGTACATATTTTTGCTACTGTATCAATGAAAGTAAAACCACGGTAATTTGCAAAAACATTGGAACAACAATGGAAAAATATTTCCATTTGCGAACGATTTAGGAGGATCAGCTCTTAACATAATCTTATTGAAACAGTCGTGAAGAAACTCTATAAAATTAATAGGTGTGATTTCATAAAATTCATAAGGAATGTGGTCCCACCCTGGAGCTGAGTATATGCTATATCTTGGTGGAATTGATGGACTTAAAAACACATTATATCAGCCGAAGTAGCCAACTGTATGAACGTAGTGTAGCTACTGTAAGAGTAGGTCTTTATTAAATTCACTGTGTAATTGAACTAATAAAACAACTCGTATACAGTGACATAAGTGACTTTCGACTACCCAACCTTAATACAGGTGTCACGACGATTGCATGCGGTTTCGAATATATATATATATTTTTTTTTTGAGTTCCCAAAATAATTTTTTTTTGTTGTACTAAAATTCAAATGTTGTTTTTTGAGAAACATTGTTCCCAAATAACAGTCTTTGGTCTAAAATTTGTTTTTTTCATTAATTTGTGTAGCGGTAAATCGAATTAACAACAAAACACCAGCAACTCCAAGCAAAGTTCATTTAAAATACTTTTAAATTCTTTTAAAGGATCTATTCGCAAGAATACCATTTATAAGTCTGAGTTTAATTGATTTTTGAATGATTTTTTCAAAATACATAAATTTCGGACATATATCGACGCCCCTTACGAAAACTATTACATATTTTTCCCTTACGAAAATAAATATGTTATTTTTCAGGTACAGAATAAAAGTATGTTATTGTTTTTGATGAGAAAAATAATATGTTTTATGGTTTTGCCAGGAACTCTATTATGTTTTTGATATTTCCGGGAATATGCTCATGTATATCTGTATATCTACGAATATAAAAATGATTCAAATTTGCGACGAAGATTGAAATCGGAACCTACCGTTTAACGCCAAATCATAACTTTTCATGGGTGATGTTTATACTCTCGAAGCTTATCTACCAAGAGGTAGCGCGGTGAAGAAAAACATTTTCTATTTATTTTTTCATGTTGCATTTGCTGGTGTTTGAACCAGCGACGTTTCGGCTGGTTCGACACTAAATTCTGAGTCACCGACATAGTATATGGTAATGCATATTTTATATCATTATAGCGTAATTATTTTAAATTTTCTCAAACAAATTTTACAAATGACATACATATATAAAAACATAAAAGCAACGCAATATGATTTTGAAAAAAATATATTTCAATAAAAAGCTCCAATTTTCGTCTAAAAATTTGAAACATAATAATTTTCCACAGAAAACTGTTTGTTGTACTAATTTTCTGTGAAATTTTGAGAACATTATAATATTCCTTATTTAAGTAAAAATGTAATCGTATTCGTTTAAAAGTGATATATACTTTTTTTCGTAAGACAATTTTAATATAATAGTTTTCGTAAGGGACGTCGATATATTAGGGATACTTATAATATGGTAACAAAAAAACAATGGTGATACAAGAAAAAATTAGTAACTAATACGGAAAATAAAGTGCAAGTTCGAACATATCAAGTATAAAGGCAGATATTTATGTGCAGATATTGCAGTTCACTGAATTTGTTGAAATTTAATTTCTTTGGTTTTATGGATGGATATTGTACATAATTCTTCTTCTTTTCATAAAGTTTATGAACATTTACCGATGTATTCTTCTTTTAAATAAGGTTCGCTTCTCGGCTCTCCTCTGCAATTCAGATCATATCTCAGGTGAAGTCAAAATGTTACTTTTCATTGACTTGTGGTCACGATTGAATTTTTTTCTTGGCGAAATCAATTAAATAATTCATATAACACAATATTTTCACTAAAATAACAACAAACATTGTTAAATTACGTTTCCCACTTTACCCCAATATAACAATTTGAACATTACTTAGCACAATATAAATAACGTTAAATTATTTGAAAATTATGGAAAAAAAAAAATTTATACAAAAACCGAAATCAAAACCGAAACCGTAACTTGGAACCGGTATACCGAAACCGTTTCGTAATAAAAACCTTAAACCGAAACCGTAACGGAAACCGAAACGCGGAAAAAACGGAAACCGAAATCGAAACCGTTATTCGTTTAGGTTTCAATCCTTGATATAAATATATATATATATATATATATATATATATATATATATATATATATATATATATATATATATATATATATATATATATATATATATAACACTTTTTTTATTTATTGTATTGTATAAAAGTTGTAATAAGCTTCTATACAATTTTTTAGAGAAAGCAAATAGCGTTTACACGACATCTAATTAGATTTAATATAGACATATGCTGTATAGACTTGTGCCCTTTGAACTTTATATAAGCCGTATAAGTACTTTAAGAGCTAAAATACAGTAAAAATTACTAGATAAGAATGTCGTGAAAAGCTTTATATAGGAGATTATGCTACTTGGGAGCGTTATATTTATACATTCTAAACGGTCTTGCCGAATGTGGGAGGGATGGTTCCAAAAGGCTTGACACCTCTATACAAGGTACATTTTCAAGATGCTGTATGTCCACAGGGTTTACAATGATATCACCAGGGTACTACTATCTATTTAGTAGTCGAAAGATTGTATGGGCTATGCATTACAGAATAGATCACTTTTTTCACGGCGATGTCCTAGGAATGTAATGTTTGCGACCATATAGATTACCGAGTAATCTAAAAAGTTGGTGCTGCATGGGAATGTATCCGATGAATTCTTTGGTTACCAAAGGATGCAAGTAATTATTGATACCATCGTAATCCATGATATGTTTGATAAAAATGTTATCAATTATAGTACTGACTACAAAATAATCGGTTACATCTTCGATTAAATTGTTTTCAATTGTTATATTGTCTATAAAATATATAAAAATGTAAAAGCTTGCTTCAGTTTGACGGCAGCATTTTTCAGCAACACTTTTGTCAGTTTTGAGAATCCGATGGCAGACCATTTAAGAGACAGACCATTTAAAATTAATTAAATAATATCCATCTGAAAAAAATTGTATTTGGTTAAATAATTTATAAACTAAAACAGATGCCGAGTCATACCATATATGTATTTCGTTCCAAATTTCGTCCTTTGAAGACAACCACGCGCGACAAACGAAACAAAGCAAATTAAGTTAAACTAAAGAAAACAAAAGTATAGACAATGGTTCTTTGTAAATGAATATAACTGTACTTATTTTTTTTTTTACTTTGAACATCTGCTTAACTTTATACATTGCTAATATATATTATTAGGTAATGTATTTTAGCAATATTAATCTTTTTTACCTTACTTGGTTTCATTACTAAATAATCTATTTATTTGTCATTATACGTGATACCTTACTCGTGATACCTACCTTACTAAGTAATGTACTTATAAAATTTTAATGATACTTTCCTCTTTGCATTTACATAGTAGGCAATACATACTTAGGTTACAATTTCATCGAAGAATTCATAGTTCACAAAAGTAATGCATTGCCCATTTCCCTCCTGGGATTCTAGGGTGAAGAACTCTACGGCAAAAAATTCTACAGGGAACAATTCTACGGGGAAGATTTCTACTGGGAAAGAACAGGAAAGAACCGGAAATAATAAGAATTGTCTTTGAGAAAAGATGTTTTGCCGGAGAATTATTTTTCTCTTAGTTACTACATTTATAACACTGATTACAACGTCCGCAGCGAAGCACGGGTCCCAGCTAGTTTCCAATAAAATTAATAATAATTTATTTTAGTACAACTCATTACTTTGACAAAATGTGCAATTTTTTTCTCAAATTGGAATAATTGATATGTTTCGTCTGCAAGTTGATATCGCAAATTGTTATGATATTTTGGGTATGGATCCTACCTATATATAGGAACAAAAATACAAAATTTTATTACCTTACGTTCGGTATTTTCCGACTTATGTGACACTAACTCTTAAACTAAGCAAAAATGCGGATTCAAATAAGTCGATCACGAACCGATCAATTTAAGAAATTTTAAATTTTTCTGAAAGCGTAAATATATCTCTTTGATGACATTCTTGGATTTAAAAAAAATTCCCTTGAAAATTTTCCGAGGCATTTGAAAGTAACGCATTATATGACATTTCATAAAACGCGGATTCAAAAAAGTCGGTAATGGCTTGGTGAATTTTAAAAGTTCAAGGTTCTTCCAAAAAGCTAAACTAATCTCCTTGATGACGTTTCTGGATTTTTCAAAAAAATTTCCTTGAAAAATGTTGGGGAAAATTCGAAAATACGAATTCCGAGAAAGTTTTAAAACCCTCATTCAAATAAGTCGGTAATGGCCCGGTTGATTTTAAAAAATTAATGTGTTTCTAAGAGACTAAACAAATATCCTTGATAACTTTTTTGTATTTAAAGAAGCTTTTGAATATTTTTCGGGCCAATTCAAAATGACGCATTTAATGAAATTTCCCAAAACATTGTTTGCCACAAGTCATATAAGCGTGGATTCAAATATGTTGGGAATGGAACAGTGGATTTTAAAAATCTAAGGCGCCTCAAGGAGGCTACACAAATTTCCTTGATGATTTTCTTGGATTCTAGATAAAAAAAATACCCTTAAAAAATTTTGGGAACAATTCGAAAATACGCATTCCGTGAAAGTTTTAAAACCCCCATTCAAATAAGTCGGTAATGGCCCGGTTGATTTTGAAAATTTAATGTGTTTCTAAGAGACTAAACAAATCTCTTTGATAACTTTTTTGTATTTCAAATAAGCTTTTGAATATTTTTCGGACCAATTCAAAATAACGCATTTTATGAAATTTCCCAAAACATTGTTTGCTACAAGTCACAAAAATGTGTTGTTTTGAATTGGCCCGAAAATTTGTCAAGATTGTTTTTTAAACCCAAGAAATCATCAAGGAGATTTGGTTAGTCTCTTAGAAGAGCCTTCGATTTTTCGGTCTCCTGATTCTTGCTGCGTACTTAGAATTTTCCTTATTTTCCATAAACACCAGGAGATTACGCAGTGCAATTTTCCCCATCATGTTTTCCTATAATACGTACATCAGATGCTAAGAATTTTGTTAGATTATGCATCTAGCACTATTACATTAAATATGTATGAAATTGTATATCTCTGCGTGCAATTCCCTCCCTTTTAATCAAATATTTCATAAACAAATTTAAAAAAAAAATCCTAAAAATTTCAGTAAGATAAATATTAAAACATTTTTACGAAATTTTGACAGCAAACACATTGCGAACTAATATTTAAATGTTTTTCAAGAGAGCTTATAGAATTGTGATAAATTACTCTCCCGACACACTTTTTTGGTAACACAAATTTCTTTTTGATTTTTTGCAAAAACTAATATCTGGACCCAGATTTTATTTTGTGATAAAGTTTGCATCTGCCACATGTCGAAATCGTGCGATAACTTGCGATATAATGTACCAAAAGTGGCCTTTTTTGCAATTTTGACTCGATTTTTTGCAAAATCTCGACGTATAGGGAAAATTCGGAGTACGCAGCAAGAATCAGGAGACCGAAATCTACCATTTCTGTGGAAAATTCTTGTAGAACAGTGTAACGGGACACAACGCTCTGGGGACCCACCTGAGAGGGATGGGCTTCCATGTAGACGACACTTGCAGGTGGTGTGGGGATAGTGAAGCAATTGAGGATAGCTACCATTTTCTCTGCCAATGCCCAGCACTGGCTAAGATAAGAAATAAATTCCTAGGCTCCTTTTTCTTGCAGGAACTAGAGGACACCGAAAATTCATAATGAAATTCATCAGGGCATCAGGATGGCCACAAAACGATAGACGTTACAGCCTCCCGGATGTAACCTAACACAAAAAAAAATGAAATTTAATTTATGTAAACAGAATTGTAACCCGTATTGTATTATTATTATTGTATTATTATAATCTAAAAAAATATATCAGAGGAAACATAATGGACCAATAATGGTCTAAGTGGTCTGGCAAGTGTCAAATATTATGTATTATCCTTGCCAACATCCTCACTACCTAACCTAACCTACCGACTGTTTTGAATCCGCGTCTTACGAAATTTCAGTAATTGCGTTATTTTGAATTGGCATCTAAATTTTTCAGGGACATTTATTCAAAAATACAAAAAGATTCATCAAGGAGATTTGTTTAGTCTCTTAGAGGAGCCTTGGATTTTCGAAATTCACCCGGCCATTATCGACTTATTTAAATCTACGATTTATTAAATTTCACTGAATGCGTATTTTTGAATTGCCTCCTCAATTTTTCAAGGCTATTTTTTTCAAAAATCCAAAAAAGTCATCAAGGAGACATATTTGGGGTTTCAGAAAAACTTAAAATTGTTTAAATCGGTTGGTTCCTGATCGATTTATATTAATCTACGTTTTGGTTTTGTTTAGGAGTTTTGAACATATAAGTCAGAAAATACCGAATGTTGGGCACTCAAATTTTATATTTTTGTTACTATAAATAAGTAATATTCACAACCAAAATATCATAACAATTTGACAAAAAATCACCCATATGTATGTTAACAATATGAGTAATGAAATATTTTAAAGCTTTATATAATCCCTGTTTTTCTTAAATATATGTATTTGAAGTTTTTTTATTGTTACTTTTTGAAGTCTTAGTTTCGTTTGTAATGATTTTATATTACGGCTTTGTTTGCGATTGTGTAAAAGTAGCGCATATCTGCACGCGTATCAGTGTATCAGCATTGTTGATGTAGCTGTATTTCTCATATTGTATTATCTATGTTTCAACGACCCTTCAAATTTTGTCACAGATGATCAAACAAAGGGCACAAATAATTAATTTGTTGATCATTTGTTGTTTGTCATTAGAGCTAATTACGTTACAAAAACAACAATTGCAAATACGCAAACATATGTCAGGTAGCGCTGGCCTGTTATGGGTCGAAACATGTCATCACAACCCAAGCAAATATTTTACAAAATTTATTTTGTATTGATTAACAGAAAGACCATAACCCCAGTATGGCTTTAATGTTGTGTTTCTTACAGATTCGTTAGGGTTTTTTTTTGTAGTTATTGCGTGTATGTTAAAAGCGCAACAGAGTTACAAACAACATGTATATAATAAAATCTTGCAAATTTAATTAAAGCTGGGGTTTTCTGGGGGCGTTGCTTCTGGTTCGACTGCTTCGAATATTCCAGGGAAACAAGAAAATATGAAAATATATACATAATACTTTACAAACTTCTTTCTAACGTATGATGGCTATTTTGTCTTTGTGTCGTGGTGTTTTTGTTCTGTTGTATGTTTGCGAACACGGAAAAAAGTGGGGCGTAAGATAATACCATCTATTGGATTCACCCCACGTTTTTCTTTTAAAACCTCACTAAGTTTTTTATGGCTATTAAAAATTCACAATCACATATATTGAAGAATATCTTAATGGGCTAGGATAAATTATGTGATTTATATACTTTATAATCTGACTTAAAAAGTTGCACATTGGGAAAAATGGCTTAAAACGCCGAGGTTTGCTTGTGGTTTCCGAAAAAAATATCGAAATTCAAAACACCCAAAATATTTTACAAATGGGTAATCAAATGAAAGGAAATTTTCAGGATTCGTAAACCCTGGTCACCTTTTAAATTAAAAAGTAATAAATTTATATACTTTTCGATTATTATTTAAATAAATTTCTTTTTATTTAAAATTAAATTAAGTATTTTTTATCAAATTTTAATTTAATCAGAAGTTACAGAACAATTGTTTATACCCTACACCTATGAGGTACAGGGTATATTAACTTTGTGCATATATTGTAACGCCCCTTAGGAGGCGTGTCCGGTATGGAAAAGTATATATATTCTTGATCAGCATCACTACCCGAGTCCGTTTAGCCATGTCCGTCTGTCTGTCTGTCTGTCTGTCTGTCTGTCTGTCTGTCTGTCTGTCTGTCTGTCTGTCTGTCCGTCTTGCTGTCTTGCTGTCTTGCTGTCCGAATACAGAATAACTTGAGAAATACTGATCAGAATGCGATGAAATTTCGTCTCAATATTTTTTAGCCAAAAGTAGGAACTGAGTATGAAAATGAGCAAAATCGGTCAGCGGACACGCCCACCTCCCATACAAGTCACTTTTATATAACTCTTTCGAAACTAATATTTCGAAAAGTATTCAAGGTATAGTTATAAAATTTAAAACGTATTGTTAGAATTTACCTAAAAATATGTGGTCCAAAAATGGGCGTGATCCGCCCACTTTTTTTTTCATTATATCCCGGGTTTTCATAGTAAAAATTTGATCCGTAAATTATTAAAATCAAATCTATGAAATATTAGCCTTTCAAAATTTTAAATATAGGCGTGGTCCGCCCAATTATATTTTTCAATTTTTTTTTTTAGTTTTTTATACTTTATATAATTTTTTTTTAATTTATGGGGATATAAGACGTAAATTTCTGATATATGAATAATATTCTGAGGTTCAGCATAATTAAAAATTTAAAATTAAGGTATACAATTAAATATTCCTCATTAATATCTCCACCAAAGGTGTAGGGTATTCCATAGTCGGGCCCGACCGACTATAAAAATCCGCCCCATGTGACCGAACTTACCCATGTGACCTAACTTTCCCAACTCGTTTTTTTTTTAACTATCTACTTCATGTAAAGCTATCTATTTCATGAATACGGAAATCAATATTTTTTTACTTCTTTCGAAATTTGTATTTCACTCCCGGTGGTTAAGAAGGAAGTTCTATAGGTTGGATTATTTACACAATATAAGAAATGTTTCACATTGACTGACAATGGATTTCAAATCGAGAAAAGATCAACCGCTGTAAATGTTCTATTGGATGAAAAAGTCGATGTGGAGAATTTTCAGCGAAATTCTATGGGAAATGGATAAAAATACATATTATTTTAATAGGTACTCTTAGTTTTTTTTTATTATTATTTAAAAAAATCGTCATTAGAGACTTACTAGGTATACAAAGGTATATATATTTTTGATCAGGGTCAAAATCTGACTTTCACTTTATAAAATGATTGTAATGTTACTACCATAATGGTAGTTAATTTCACGCTATTTTTGGTGATTTGCTAAAATAAATATTGCAAAAACAGCTGCAGAGCGTGTTATTGAAATGTACGCCATAAATAGTGCGTTTTTAATAATTTCATAAAATTCGCGTAATTTTTGTCACAACTTTCATGGATTTTTTACAAAACGTTGAAAGTAGCGTATTTTATCGCTGAACGAAAGTAGATACACATATTGTCTTTTGATAGCATTTTCTAAAACGGTATTAAGAATTAAAACATTTAAGTAAATGAAATAACCAAAAATAGCTTGAAAATCGACAAATTTACAATTTAGTTTTCACTCATTCACTGAAAATAATGATGAGTTTTTTTGAGTACCAAGCAAATACTAGCTTTTTGGGTCATTTTCTAGCGATAAACAATGCTATATATAAAAGTTATTATTTTTGTTAGAATGTTGATTACCGATTTAATTTCGATTTTAATAAATCACTGCTTCTGTAATTTTTATGTGTTTTTGCTCGTTGGTAGTTATTTGAAACAGTAATCAAAATTCTTAACATATGGCATATTGCTCTTTAGTCATATCACTTTTTATGCGAGCATATTCAATAAAATTGTTTTCATACAAAGCCATTGTCAGTCTAATGGAAACATATTATATAATTTTGTTAATGGTTATTTTAAAAACATACTTAACTATTATGGAGCTCCGCATTTTTATACCCTACACCTATGAGGTACAGGGTATATTAACTTTGTGCATATATTGTAACGCCCCTTAGGAGGCGTGTCCGGTATGGACAAGTATATGTATTCTTGATCAGCATCACTACCCGAGTCCGTTTAGCCATGTCCGTCTGTCTGTCTGTCTGTTTGTCTGTCTGTCCGTCTTGCTGTCTTGCTGTCCGAATACAGAATAACTTGAGAAATACTGATCAGAATGCGATGAAATTTCGTCTCAATATATTTTAGCCAAAAGTAGGAACTGAGTTTGAAAATGAGCAAAATCGGTCAACGGACACGCCCACCTCCCATACAAGTCACTTTTATATAACTCTTTCGAAACTAATATTTCGAAAAGTATTCAAGGTATAGTTATAAAATTTAAAACGTATTGTTAGAATTTACCTAAAAATATGTGGTCCAAAAATGGGCGTGATCCGCCCACTTTTTTTTTTCATTATATCCCGGGTTTTCATAGTAAAAATTTGATCCGTAAATTATTAAAATCAAATCTATGAAAAATTAGCCTTTCAAAATTTTAAATATAGGCGTGGTCCGCCCAATTATATTTTTCAATTTTTTATTAGTTGTTTATACTTTTATATAAATTTTTTAATTTATGGGGATATAAGACGTAAATTTCTGATATATGAATAATATTCTGAGGTTCAGCATAATTAAAAATTTAAAATTAAGGTATACAATTAAATATTCCTCATTAATATCTCCACCAAAGGTGTAGGGTATTCCATAGTCGGGCCCGACCGACTATAAAAATCCGCCCCATGTGACCGAACTTACCCATGTGACCTAACTTTCCCAACTCGTTTTTTTTTTAACTATCTACTTCATGTAAAGCTATCTATTTCATGAATACGGAAATCAATATTTTTTTACTTCTTTCGAAATTTGTATTTCACTCCCGGTGGTTAAGAAGGAAGTTCTATAGGTTGGATTATTTACACAATATAAGAAATGTTTCACATTGACTGACAATGGATTTCAAATCGAGAAAAGATCAACCGCTGTAAATGTTCTATTGGATGAAAAAGTCGATGTGGAGAATTTTCAGCGAAATTCTATGGGAAATGGATAAAAATACATATTATTTTAATAGGTACTCTTAGTTTTTTTTTATTATTATTTAAAAAATCGTCATTAGAGACTTACTAGGTATACAAAGGTATATATATTTTTGATCAGGGTCAAAATCTGACTTTCACTTTATAAAATGATTGTAATGTTACTACCATAATGGTAGTTAATTTCACGCTATTTTTGGTGATTTGCTAAAATAAATATTGCAAAAACAGCTGCAGAGCGTGTTTTTGAAATGTACGCCATAAATAGTGCGTTTTTAATAATTTCATAAAATTCGCGTAATTTTTGTCACAACTTTCATGGATTTTTTACAAAACGTTGAAGTAGCGTATTTTATCGCTGAACGAAAGTAGATACACATATTGTCTTTTGATAGCATTTTCTAAAACGGTATTAAGAATTAAAACATTTAAGTAAATGAAATAACCAAAAATAGCTTGAAAATCGACAAATTTACAATTTAGTATTCACTCATTCACTGAAAATAATGATGAGTTTTTTTGAGTACCAAGCAAATACTAGCTTTTTGGGTCATTTTCTAGCGATAAACAATGCTATATATAAAAGTTATTATTTTTGTTAGAATGTTGATTACCGATTTAATTTCGATTTTAATAAATCACTGCTTCTGTAATTTTTATGTGTTTTTGCTCGTTGGTAGTTATTTGAAACAGTAATCAAAATTCTTAACATATGGCATATTGCTCTTTAGTCATATCACTTTTTATGCGAGCATATTCAATAAAATTTTTTTCATACAAAGCCATTGTCAGTCTAATGGAAACATATTATATAATTTTGTTAATGGTTATTTTAAAAACATACTTAACTATTATGGAGCTCCGCATTTTTGTGGATGTTTTGGTTTATATGAAAAATTACTAAACATAACAATTTTGAATGCTCTTTCCTATTTATTGAATTGTTAACACTGTGCACACCCATTTTACCACCAGAAATCCATATTCTTATGGATTTGGACATTCTAAGAACTATGGCGTTTTCAGTTTTTCTCCACACGTCCAGATTTAAAGATATTTGACAAAAACGAAAAACCACGTTTTTGAGGATTCTATTAGTTGGTAAGCGTTGATTGTAATGTCAGACTTATTTTTAGTTTATTCAAAACATGCATAACAGAACACAAATTATATGTACATATCAATATTAAAAATGCCTTTAACAGAACCTGAGATATGAAGCAAAAAGGACCAAATAGACGTATTATACATTCGTCGTCAACGAATGCTTCTGAGCTAAGAAATTAATAACTGAATTCAAGAATAATTCTACTTATTTTTTTAAATTTTCACAATTCATATTATTCGTTGACGACGGATGTGTAATATATTTTGTTTAACCCATTAAAGCCTGCCGAATCAAATACACACCAGAAGATTACGCAGTGTAATTTTCTCCATATTGCGGACATCAGATGCCAAGAATTTTGTTCGATTTTTATCTAGCACCACTACATTATATCCGTATTAAATTGTACGTCTCTGCGTGCAATTCTCTCCATTTTAATCTAATAGTTCAAAAATATCAAAATTTTAAAAAAATATTCCAAAAATTTTCAGTAACATAAAGTTTTAAACATTTTTTCGAAATTTTGACAGCAAAAACATTGCGAACTAATATAAAAATGTTTTTTAAGAGAGCTTAGAGAATTGTGATAAATTACTCTCTCGACACACTTTATTGGTAACACAAATTTCTTTTTGATTTTTTGCAAAAACTAATATCTGGACACAGTTTTTTTTGCCTATTATCCGTAGGGCAAGGTTCATATTTTATTTTGTGATAAAGTATGTATCTGCAACATGTCGTGAAATCGTGTGTTAACTTGTGATATAAAGTACACAGAAAAAATGTTGTTCATAAATGGAATGAACGCCGTTAATTGCGACATCGTTCGTAATATATATGGAAAAAATCATTCTGTTTATGAACTATTCTTCGTATATACGAATCGCACAATTTGAGCGAAATTGATATAATAAACGCTTTCATAATTGTTATGAATTGAGTTCATTGAGGCAAAGCAGCGCAACCTCCACGTCACGTGCAATTCTACCAGTCCACCAAAAGGAGAATAGAAAATACAACACAAAGTAGGCAGGTAGGTATTTGAGTATGTGTATGATCGTATGTGTGCAACTGCAAATTTTGACTATTCTATAAATAGATATTTTTATTTTACTGACGCGTCATGCAGCATGGCGCGCAGTGATTATTTTGACAACTCGCGACGCGTCGATAGTCGATGATAGCATATACAGTTCTTAGTTTTTATTATCCGTATGTCATTTCGTACAAATAGACCGAATCGTTTCATTTGTTGTTTACAACTCCAAGAAAACGTGTGCGGCAGGCACTCAACAACAAACTGCAGCAAAAGGCAGCAACAGCAAGAGTAGATACAAAATAAAATGTAAGTAGTTAAAAAAATAAAATAAAATAAAAAAATGTAATATAATAAAATAAAATAAAAAAGTAATACAAGAATATAAAAAAAAGTTTTTTTTTTTTAATAGTTTAAAGTTCATAAATACCATGAATTCTTTCATAAATATTATGAAAGCGTTCATCAATATTATGAAATTTTTCATTACGGTTTTATGAACGATTCATAAATTGAATGAATTTGGTTATTAGTTGAGTAGTAATGGAAAATTCATAAAATTGATGAACTTTTTTTTCTGTGTACCAAAAACGGCCTTTTTTGCCACTTTGACTCGAACAGTGTTATTTATGGAAAAACATTTCTGAAATGTCTTCGACGATGTATCTACACAGAAAAAAAAAGTTCATGAATTTGTTCATTAATTTTATGTATTTTCCCTTGTTACTCATCCACTGACCAAATTCATCGAATTTATGAATCGTTCATAATATTGATGAACGCATCCATAATATTTATGAAAAAATGCATGATATTTATGAACTATTAATCTATTTAAAAATAAAAATAAGACTATTATTTTCTTTATTGTTTATATGCTCTGCTCTTCAAAAACTTGTACAGCTACAAAAAACATTTATTTAATTCGCACAAAGCTGCGACATATTGCGAATTAATACTTTTATATTTAATGCATATATTAATTGAATTTGCATTCAAATAATAAAATGAAAAAATTAAAACAAAACTTTCTGAATTCATAATTTATTTTGCGTTTATGATCTCGTTCATTAAAGTATGCATTCGATTCATAGCGACAATGTACTCTAGCATTCTCTATAGCTAATGAAATATTCATTGTGAATATGAATATTTGTCATTCTGTTTAATGATCCGTACATTGTAATTCAATGAATTTGTACATTGAAGTATTACCGGAGATTCGTTTTGACAATGAAAAGATATATTGGACCAATTTTAACGAAATATTTTCATTGTAGATATGTACTTTTTTGGTTCAGTGTACTCTCGTAGGTTTGCCATTGACTAAAGAGAGATAGCGTTATATAGAAAAATAGAAATGTTTTCTATGAAAAGTCGCCGGAATCGAACCTGGGACCTTTCGGCGCGTAGTCCACCCAACGCTCTAACCAATTATAAAAGACAAATGTCACACCATTAATTCTCTTACATACTTCAGCTTTTGATTTGGCTTATTATAACACTAAATCTGTTTTTCAAACGAGTCATGGGCAAATATCGCTATAACAAATAATCGCTTTCAGAGCTTATTCTACTGTAAAGTGTTTTCAAATTGCATGGCAGCAGTCGACCAAGTGTTATAATTACAGATACTGACAGCTATTGCTATAAGTATCCCGGTTGCCACGCGTCGAAAACAATACTTAATACAGCGCCAAAATTGTAACTATGTGCGTGCCATTAATCTGCAGTGTTGCTTGGGAAACACCAACCAGTTCTGCCATTGCTATTCAAATTAAAGTCGTCTCATGAGTATGCATGATAAATTTATTACTAAATATTTTATGTCACTTTAGAAAGAGATACTAGTCGCGGTGACACTATAGCAACCAAATTACAGATTATCCACCTGCAAATGAACAACGTTCAATAAAAATTTCATATTTATTTGTGATAAACTTTAAAAGTGTTGATTTCAATTTTTATATTATTTTTCAAATATGTAAATAATAAACATCAGATTACACGGCAACAGATTACACGGGTGTCACTATTTATTTTTACACCCATGTTCACCCCCTAGGATTATTTATTAAGTCGAAAAAAAAATATTTAAACCAGGGCTCGGATGGAACCAGAACTGGAACCGGAACCGGACCGGAAGCGTTTCATTTTTTTAGAACCAGAACTGGAACTGCAACCGTTTTTTAAATTTTTTTATGGAACTGGAATCGTTATTTTATTTTTTATAGAACCGGAACTGGAACAGAAAACCAGAACCGGAACTGGAACCATTTCTAAATTAATTAGATCAGAATTTAATATTTAAAAAAATAATAATAATTAAATCAATTTGGACAATGAATTTGGAAACAAAAACAAATATTAATTAAGTTACAGATGTGCACAATGGCATTTTAATAAATGTTGAGCTTTGCAAATTTTCTTTATATGTTCATATTGATTGTCATACAAAATATGTTTTATATTTTGACAAATATTTCATTCACTTATTTCTCAAAAGATGTATATTATAATTAATGTTTACTTTTATTTACGTTTAAGATCGAAACTTATATGCTTTTTTATATCAATATTTTTTAGTTAGTTTAAAACATACATGTAAGAAATAGACCCACGACGTTTGAATACAAACACAAATTATTTTCTATTTTCTACAAAAGTTTATTTAGCCTCTTATCATGTATCTTTTTATTATCGTCTTGTTTTCAGTCTCCTTCGTCTAAAATTGGTGTAACGTATTAAAAACGTTTCGTTCGTTTCGCTCTTTGATTTGAAGGTTTGTTCAATATTTTTGTTTTACCAACTATTTTTTGATATACAAAAATATAATTTTTTTTACCATCGCGTATGATTTATATGAAACAACTCTCAAAACAAGCGTACTCAACGTTTCGTTTGATACATGAATGAAAAATTGTAGTCGCACGTTATTCAACCGATTTTGAAACGAATTGTAGTCGATATCGTTCTTACCGAGAAATAAATGATTTAATATAATAAATTGTCGCCCGTTGGAGCTTAATGGCTGCCGTGTGAAACTGTCTCCTAATATTCTAAAAATTCTTTCACCCAAATTCCTTCTTTAAAGGTCACTAAGTGTTGTCTAATTTCTAAAGTGTCGCATTTCCATGATTCTCCATCCATCTTACACAACCCCTATACTCATTTTGGTGTAGTTAAAGATAAAATGTCAATATTTAATCTACATTATTTTAAATATTTCAGATATGTCCAAATCTTTGAAACCACACCATCTGGAAAGATGATTTTTAGCTAATAACTTAAAATTGTGTTGTTTCACCATACCATACATATTGGTGTTAAATAAATACGGAATGTAGTTAAAATAAATGAACATGTAGTAATGTATCCACATATTTCGGAAGTATTAAAAAAGACAAAATGTAGTTATTTTCAATACAAATGTATTAAAAATTACATATAAATGCAATAAAATTATGTAGTTAAATGCATAAAAAATATTTATATCAATGAAGTAAAAACGAATACATTTGTGTATGGACGTACATCAAATACATATGTATTTATTTTAAAGACATTTTTCTTCCTTTAATTCATTTTTTTTTGTTGAATTTATACTAGCTGGACATGTGTACTAGACTGATTCAAAAATCAAAAATCGTAAAATTATTTCGATCCGCGTCGACATTCTGAAACTACGACCTCTAATACTGAGAAGAATCTTTAAAACCCAAAAAAAAGGGTTCCTGTGATGTTGCGTAAGGGCTTTTTTTTTGGTACGATGTCACCTGAACGACTATTTTCAATAACATTATTATTACTCCAAGTGTAAAAAGATATCACTCAATTTTCTTTTTCTTATTTAATTTAAAATTTCTTACTGAAAATAAGTAAAATGTAAAATGGTACTCTTATATATAATTAATTTTCAATAAAAAAGTTCGAAAAGCGATATATATGTATGTGTATTTATATTTGATAAAATTAGTACAATAAGAACTGAATTTTTACAGTACAGAATTACACAGATAATCAACAGACCAGTTTATAAAAAATAGTCATAATTTAAAAATTAAAAGATTAAATACTTAGAATAATGCAAAAATTTTACTTATAATTTAACTTTTGCAGAAATTTGCAGTTTCTTATATCCAGATAGTTTGTAATGTTACAAACTAAAATGGCCTTACTTACATCTTCGACTTGTGAACAACGTCTCAAGGGAAAAACATATCGGGTCACATTATTAAAATCTCCTCTTAGGATGTCAGGAATAATAGGATTTAAAAAAGTTTGGTTGTATGGGACGTGCCACTCCCCTTTCTCCAATCTATCCGTAGTGGCTTTATAAACCAATCCTCATTATTAAAATACAATTCCCATTGGTGGTGCACTGAATGCATTCTCATACAAAACACAAATTTCGATTGTTCCGATCTTCCGGTTTTCCATGGGAGTTTTCCGAATTCCTAGTATTGAGACGAATAAAAGAAAAAAGAATCATCCAAATCAATCGATCCGTCGATCCGTTCTTATGTTTTTGCGAGACTAATGCACTGCAATTAATTTTTATAGAAATACTATCTATTTAGATAGATAGATAGATAGATAGATAGATAGATAGATAGATAGATAGATAGATATAGATATAGATAAAGATATAGATATAGATATAGATATAGATATAGATATAGATATAGATATAGATATAGATATAGATATAGATATAGATATAGATATAGATATAGATATAGATATAGATATAGATATAGATATAGATATAGATATAGATATAGATATAGATATAGATATAGATATAGATATAGATATATATATAGATATAGATATAGATATAGATATAGATATAGATATAGATATAGATATAGATATAGATATAGATATAGATATAGATATAGATATAGATATAGATATAGATATAGATATAGATATAGATATAGATATAGATATAGATATAGATATAGATATAGATATAGATATAGATATAGATATAGATATAGATATAGATATAGATATAGATATAGATATAGATATAGATATAGATATAGATATAGATATAGATATAGATATAGATATAGATATAGATATAGATATAGATATAGATATAGATATAGATATAGATATAGATATAGATATAGATATAGATATAGATATAGATATAGATATAGATATAGATATAGATATAGATATAGATATAGATATAGATATAGATATAGATATAGATATAGATATAGATATAGATATAGATATAGATATAGATATAGATATAGATATAGATATAGATATAGATATAGATATAGATATAGATATAGATATAGATATAGATATAGATATAGATATAGATATAGATATAGATATAGATATAGATATAGATATAGATATAGATATAGATATAGATATAGATATAGATATAGATATAGATATAGATATAGATATAGATATAGATATAGATATAGATATAGATATAGATATAGATATAGATATAGATATAGATATAGATATAGATATAGATATAGATATAGATATAGATATAGATATAGATATAGATATAGATATAGATATAGATATAGATATAGATATAGATATAGATATAGATATAGATATAGATATAGATATAGATATAGATATAGATATAGATATAGATATAGATATAGATATAGATATAGATATAGATATAGATATAGATATAGATATAGATATAGATATAGATATAGATATAGATATAGATATAGATATAGATATAGATATAGATATAGATATAGATATAGATATAGATATAGATATAGATATAGATATAGATATAGATATAGATATAGATATAGATATAGATATAGATATAGATATAGATATAGATATAGATATAGATATAGATATAGATATAGATATAGATATAGATATAGATATAGATATAGATATAGATATAGATATAGATATAGATATAGATATAGATATAGATATAGATATAGATATAGATATAGATATAGATATAGATATAGATATAGATATAGATATAGATATAGATATAGATATAGATATAGATATAGATATAGATATAGATATAGATATAGATATAGATATAGATATAGATATAGATATAGATATAGATAAAGATATAGATATAGATATAGATATAGATATAGATATAGATATAGATATAGATATAGATATAGATATAGATATAGATATAGATATAGATATTGGTATAGATATAGATATAGATATAGATATAGATATAGATATAGATATAGATATAGATATAGATATAGATATAGATATAGATATAGATATAGATATAGATATAGATATAGATATAGATATAGATATAGATATAGATATAGATATAGATATAGATATAGATATAGATAAAGATATAGATATAGATATAGATATAGATATAGATATAGATATAGATATAGATATAGATATAGATATAGATATAGATATATAGATATATAGATATATAGATATATAGATATATAGATATATAGATATATAGATATATAGATATATAGATATATAGATATATAGATATATAGATATATAGATATATAGATATATAGATATATAGATATATAGATATATAGATATATAGATATATAGATATATAGATATATAGATATATAGATATATAGATATATAGATATATAGATATATAGATATATAGATATATAGATATATAGATATATAGATATATAGATATATAGATATATAGATATATAGATATATAGATATATAGATATATAGATATATAGATATATAGATATATAGATATATAGATATATAGATATATAGATATATAGATATATAGATATATAGATATATAGATATATAGATATATAGATATATAGATATATAGATATATAGATATATAGATATATAGATATATAGATATATAGATATATAGATATATAGATATATAGATATATAGATATATAGATATATAGATATATAGATATATAGATATATAGATATATAGATATATAGATATATAGATATATAGATATATAGATATATAGATATATAGATATATAGATATATAGATATATAGATATATAGATATATAGATATATAGATATATAGATATATAGATATATAGATATATAGATATATAGATATATAGATATATAGATATATAGATATATAGATATATAGATATATAGATATATAGATATATAGATATATAGATATATAGATATATAGATATATAGATATATAGATATATAGATATATAGATATATAGATATATAGATATATAGATATATAGATATATAGATATATAGATATATAGATATATAGATATATAGATATATAGATATATAGATATATAGATATATAGATATATAGATATATAGATATATAGATATATAGATATATAGATATATAGATATATAGATATATAGATATATAGATATATAGATATATAGATATATAGATATATAGATATATAGATATATAGATATATAGATATATAGATATATAGATATATAGATATATAGATATATAGATATATAGATATATAGATATATAGATATATAGATATATAGATATATAGATATATAGATATATAGATATATAGATATATAGATATATAGATATATAGATATATAGATATATAGATATATAGATATATAGATATATAGATATATAGATATATAGATATATAGATATATAGATATATAGATATATAGATATATAGATATATAGATATATAGATATATAGATATATAGATATATAGATATATAGATATATAGATATATAGATATATAGATATATAGATATATAGATATATAGATATATAGATATATAGATATATAGATATATAGATATATAGATATATAGATATATAGATATATAGATATATAGATATATAGATATATAGATATATAGATATATAGATATATAGATATATAGATATATAGATATATAGATATATAGATATATAGATATATAGATATATAGATATATAGATATATAGATATATAGATATATAGATATATAGATATATAGATATATAGATATATAGATATATAGATATATAGATATATAGATATATAGATATATAGATATATAGATATATAGATATATAGATATATAGATATATAGATATATAGATATATAGATATATAGATATATAGATATATAGATATATAGATATATAGATATATAGATATATAGATATATATATATATAGATATATAGATATATAGATATATAGATATATAGATATATAGATATATAGATATATAGATATATAGATATATAGATATATAGATATATAGATATATAGATATATAGATATATAGATATATAGATATATAGATATATAGATATATAGATAGATAGATAGATAGATAGATAGATAGATAGATAGAAAGATAGACAGAAAGATAGATAGATTGTGGAACCGCAACTGGAACTGCAACCATTACTGAGAACCGAAACTGGAACTGGAATCGTTATTTAATTTTTAATAGATCCGGAACTGAAACCGAAATAAAAAAATAAATTAAGAACCGGTACCGGTACCATCAGAGAATAGAATTTCGGTTCCTAGCCCTGATTTAAACATGTTTTTGGATTTGAACAACGGAAACACGTAGCGCAATGTATTTGAAAATTGTACTAGGATATGAATTATACTAGGAGGTAAAAAATATCTTTAAAATAATTATGTATTATTATGTATTTGATTGACGTCCAAAAGAATATGTACTTGTTTTTACTAATCTGACGTAAAAAAGTATGACATTTTTGTATAGAAAATAACTAAATAATTTCACAGCTTTTCTATACAAAATTTCAATACATTTGTATTAGAAAGCTTAAATTGTGTCTTTATTAAAATATGCAGAGTAATTTCTACATATGCCTTTAATAGTCTCGAGTTATTTTACTTTGTTGTAATAGTTAATTTAAAAAAAAATAACATATATTTTTATTTTTTATAATAAAAACAATTTATTAATTCCGAACAGCCATTCTGCGCAGCAGTCAAACTTTTTGTTATATAAAATGACTTCCTGATTCCGAATATACATATTAAAAATGTTTCTTTGGATAGATTTACAAAATATCGGCAAATAACTTTTAAATCTAACTTTCAAAAAGATGGTCACATGTATTTATAAATATCTCGCGTTCTAAATAACTCATATGATCACGTGCTCTATCGAATGAAAGGTAATTAAATATCCAATAAACATTTCTAATAACATTTTTAAATTGGTTAAGTAGTTTTGACTCGATTGAGAACTTGAAAAAGTATTTTTTTCAACAACAATTTAAATAAAAAATGCATTTAAAAAATGGGAGAATAGAAAGTAAGATGATACACAGTTAGAAATTTTCCAAAATTATTCCACACTCTTTTAGAAATTGAGCTATAAATGACAAAAATATTTGGGTAACATTTGAGGATAAGAAAATCATGTGAAAGCATTACAATTGAGTGCTAATAAATAGACATACAAATAAAAATAAAATATGTAGCTCATTTTTTGAACACGTATTGATAGATGATTGTTTATAACTTATTTTTAATTTTATAACTTCATCTTGAATACTTACGAGATATGGAATCCTAAAAAGTAAACCCATTTCTTTTATGGAATATAGTTGAGTACGTTGACTAATTCGACTCTTTTTCGAACTTAGAATTACGATTATACTAAGATATATTGAAACTAAATTTCATCGCATAGGCGGACAGACAGAGGGTCATGTCTTAATCGACTCGAAAAGTGATGTTAGTCAAAAAAATATATACTTATTCATATCGGTCACGCCTCCTCACATACATTTTACAACCTGTAACCCATGGGTATAGGATATAAAAACCAAAAATGTGATTTTTTCATTTACACTCAATTGTATAACTTTCACATGATTTTTACTGGTCTAAAATGATAGATTTCCTTTATTTTTGCGTAATTTTCTTTAAAAGGTTCAGGCTAATTTTCAATATTACAAAATGTATATCATCTTGCTTTTTCGAAAGCACATGTTTAAACTATTTTTAAAATATTAAAAAAATCATTTGTACTCAAAATTGGCTGACTTTTTGGCATTTCCATATGAACCCTGACATGCACTTCCGTTTTTGTTCCGTCCGGAACCCCACTATTTCATTTATATCTTTTGATCTAACGTATAGAAGTTCTAAAAATACTCTTGGAGTAAAAATTATTTTTTTAGATAATTTAAAAAGATAGCTGAAACAATTTATTTTATTTTTGTATATGAACACTTTGTTCCTAAAATTAATAGTTTTTTCGTAATAAATCACATAATAATTCCGGATGTTCTTTATGAAAATTTGCACTACGATTATTTGCTAAAATTAATTTTATATCTGACAATATTAATTATCATTATTACGAAATGAAAGTGATGTACGATACGAATATCCAGAAGTTTTTTTAAGGTTTATTTTTTTCTATTTTTATTTATTTACACTTTTGGTACTCAAAGTTACGGACGTAACAGCTTTCAAAAATGTCTAGAATTACTAGGAAATCGATGTTTACATTTTTGAAAATACCGAGGAAATTCTGCTTTACAAACAAAGGACTCAACTCTTTAAAAATTGTTGTTAGCTTAATTTGATAATAAATGTATATTTTAGTTAGGTTCGTGACAATAGGACACTCTTATACAAAAACTTGTCTTTAATTTTAATTTCAATGGTTTAGAAGGTTGTCTGAAAAAACAGAAATTAATATTTTGTTTCTGTATTTCTTTCAAACTATTTAATTTGATTACACAAAGAACATGAAGTATTAATAATGTTTGTCTGAAAAAACAGAAAATAATATTTTGATTTGGTATATCTTTCAAACTATTTAATTTGGTTACTCAAAGTACATGAAAAATTGGTATATTTAAAAGTTGTATAGTAACATAACATTATGAATATTTTTTTATACGTTATCATTAACGGAATAGAATGTTGTTTTCAGATATTTACATGCACATATTTAAGATTTCAAATTCATAGTTATTTGAAAGATTTAAGCATTTTGAATTTTTCGGTCGTGGTTGACGTTTTTCTGGAAATGCTCATATGAATAATATGCCTGCCCATTGTAAAACCATAGGGATGGTTAATGATGGCATATCAAATCATACTGCACGAACAGAGTACAGACGGCGATCGAAAAATGAGAGAGCGAACATTGGAAACAACAATAAATTTTCCGTCTTAATCAGTGTTGCCAGATATTTTTTTTTTTGAAAAACCAGTCGTATTCAGATTAATTTTTTTTTTTTTTTTGGAGAAAAAACTTGACCTACAAAAAGTCATTTCAAATCTAATGATAAATATGAAAATGATTTATGGTTTTATGGACTGGTGTAAAGATAGCCCACAAGGCGAATTGGAAGAATTTGAATTCGCTGCAATTTTTGTTTGTTGCTTAAATGTAAAAAATATCATTGTTTTTTTGCTAAATTTTATTATTTACGCAATTAAATGATCATAAATGTATTTAAAATACCAAAAACTATATATTTTTATCGAATTAACTGACTTTAAGTACATTTCAAGTGGCCATAGTATTTGAATGCAGATTGCGCTGCAATAATAAATTTTCGCATCCTAAAAGATCTTATTAGTATAGCAAATACATTAGAAGATATTTTTGGGGTCAGTCAACCTCAGATTTAGGTGAAATCTTATATAAAACTGGTCTAAAATCACAAAAACACCTATTTTTCTCGAGGTACTCATATTGAAATCGATTTTCCGAGACTTTAAGGAAAAACCTCACGGGTTTTTTTTTGTAAAAAGCTAATAGTATATTCGTTATATACGATTTCACGTGACATCGTACCAAAATCGAGCACTGAATTTGAAATATTAGTTTTAGGATACAATATGTGTTCCATTTGAATGAATATTTTAAGAGTTATGAATATCTTCTCACCATGTATATTTTTTACAAATACCTAATTCAAAACTTTTGTGAAATAAACATATATCCGATTTACGGGTCTTCATATAGAAATCGGGCGTGGCACATAACATGTGAATATTACTCTTAATTATATTTTTTTTTTAAACATATATTTGAAGATGAAAAATATAAAGAAAACGTAAACGTATTTTCAATATTTTACATTCTGATGAAAGATTGTTTAATTACCTTACTTTATTTTTTTTTTTTTTAATATCAGCCCAACATTTATTTTGAGTCCATATTAAAATTAAAATTGATATTGGTTAAAATTGATATTAAAAAAGCTCAAAACAATTGTTATTTTTTCCAACACGAATATTGATGTCGTTTTCTTATACTTTAAAATATTTGTTCATTGTGTATTTAATTTTAAACAATATATATATGTTTATTAAAACTTAAGGTATTTATTGTTTAGTATTTATAAAACTTAATTATTTTAGCTAAAACAAAAATGCAGCAGATGTGCTCAACACAACACATAACTATCGACTGAAGAAATATACGAATGTTCTGTTGTATCGTGTTTGACAGCCTAAAAACACACTGCACTATGGGACAGAAGCTTAGTTTAGCTCGCCGAAAATCGGAAATCAAAGTTTGTACCAGGAAGTTTAAAAATAAGTCATTTTATTAATAATTTATGAGAACCTAGAGAATAAACAAAAAATTATACACCCTAGTGAAAAAATCCTTCTGTAGGCTTGCTTAAAGTCAAAAAATTAAAACAAATGTTTTTTAAGAAATAAAAATGGGTTACATTAAAACTGTCATAACTCTTTCAATATATACTCCACATGCAGAGTGTAAGTTTTATATTGGGAATTGAGAGAACTATCATCTTGTGTATCAAAAAATTCAAATGGCTCTTTGTGTTTTTCCTGATTATTTGTCAAAAACATAAAACAAAAATTACATATTTTTTATACAAAAGTAGACATGAAAAAAAATGCTTCCAAATGCTCTAATAAATCTTTTTACACACGCTGCAAAAAAAGGGCTCTCCCAAACATAATTTTGCAGGAATTAACATGTATGTTTGGAATTTTATGTTAACATAATATATTGACTGATAAATCATTTGTAAACAGGGTTCTATTGAGACTTGAACAGTGTTGTAATGAGCTCTGACTTACATTATAATATCCCGGAAACATTTTAATGTTGCCTCTTAAAATGGAGTATGTTCTACTGGAAACATAATAATTACTACATCCAAATAAAATAAATATTTGAACCGAAACATAAATATGTTCAAAATAAAACATGATTTTAGGTTATGTTTCCAGAGAAACATATCAGTTGTTTCAGTTCAAAAAGTAGTATGTTTGCATAGAAACATATTTAAATATTTTTGGAAAGAAATTCTGAAAATAAAATAAAAATAAAATGTTGTTTTTTTATTAATTTTTATTAAAAATCTTTAAACATGAACAGTGGGAACTTATAATAATTGAATTCATATACAAATTTTTAAATGCACAAATAAATAATTCGTTTAAAACTGCAAGTACAAGTGGCAGCATCAATGAATGAACAATTGCACCAGCAGACGCTAAACCAGACGATCCAGGCTCGCTTTATATTTGGTACAGTTACAGCACATAGCGTAGGCAAGGAATTCAAGGAGGCTTTTGTAAAAAAACATGCCAAATTCTGTTTGAAATTCGAAACACAGATTTTTTATTTGTGGTTTTTTCACTTTAGTTTCAGAAATTATATACTGCACTATATTATACTCTGTTACTATTTGTACTTTTTGTAACACAATTTATATATTTATTTAATTTACAAATAAGAAAGTTATTACCGACGCGAACACGTTTTCTCAACGAACAACAAAAGACACGTACGCAGAAAATGCCGATCAACGAGTGTCAACTTTATATACAAGAATTAATTTTTTGCTTGTTTTCAAACATCAGTATGTTTAAAATGACCCTATAAATACTTCAAACGACGACAAAAGAGACATAGGTAGAAAATTCTGCTCAACGAGTGCCAACTTCGTATACAAGAAGAATGTTGCAAGAATACATTTATTTAAATCCAATTTCTTTTTTTGTTTGTTTTTAAACAACAGGTGATTTTCCAGATATTTAATTTTTTCATCCAAAGTAGGGAAATCTTGTTGCTGCAATTGATCATAAAAATGTCTACGGCTCAGTAGTTTTGTACCCGAGGTACCCGGGTTACCTACAAAATCGAAAATCGTACTTTTTTTTATAATGTGGGATAAAAAATAGAGCCACAACACTCAGACAGGGTTATATCCATTGTGCTGTGACCCAGTTCCCTGGTTTTTAATGATACTTCTTGGATTCATTATTGAATCTAAGAAGGCTATTGTGTGATAAAGAGTGATACTGATCCTTTCTCACCACGTCTGTGCCAAAGATCTGCCTTCTAATTCTAGAAAATGCTGGACAGTCACAGAAATAGTGCTCTGTGGTGCCAGTTTCTTCGTAGCAGGAGGAACATAAGGCGCTTTCGGCCAAGCCGATTGCGTTCATGTGTTTTTCACATGCGTTGTGTCCCGTTAGAAGTCCCGTCAGTTTTCTGCACTCCTTTCTACTTAAGGAAAGTAGAAACGAGGCCGATCTTTTGGTTATCGTCGGTGTCATGAGCTTGGAGAATCTGCATTTTGTCTCATTCAGCCATCTGCTCTTGTGTGCAGAGGCGACCCAAGAGCTGATGATGAATTTTCCCGTAGATGCAGGTAGTCCAAGCACAGGTTCTGGTCCAAATGGATTACCCTCATATCCAGCACGTGCTAGTTCGTCAGATGTTTCATTGCCCGAAACTCCTTTATGGCCCGGCACCCAAATCAGTTTCAGTGTATTGTATTTACCAACACAATTGAGACGTGATCTGCATTGACGTACAATTTTGGATGTGTAACTAATAAAGCCCTGTTCTGCCATCTATTATCCGCATCTATTATCCGCAATCCATAGCCATAAGTATAGCATAGACTTCGGCTTGAAATACCGAGGGATTCTCGCCTAAGGCGAAGTGAAGTCTGCGGTCATCCGGTTCCACAAACACTCCAGCACCAGATCCCTGATCGGTTCTGGAGCTGTCTGTGAAAATGCGGTGTGACCCTCTATCTGGCTCACAGTCAGGCGTTAGCCAGTCTTGAATGTCAGGTTGGCAGACCTCAAAATTTCGTCTTGGTAATATTTCTGTTATCATTGCATCAGAGTGCATCTCCAGTAGACAGGTGTCTAATGGAGTGTCAAGTGCAATATCAGAGATATTCCAGGGAACATTAAACCAGAAACCACCTCGTTTTAGTCTCCAGCAGCCTTTAATGGCTTCGCCTCTGATGAAGATGTCAAGTGGTGGTAGGTTTAAGATTGCATTCAGTGCTGGACCAGGTGTAGTGGGAAAGGCACCCGTAACACCCAAACACACGGTTCTCTGAATCTTGGCAAGACTAGTTGTCACGCACTTTCGCGGCAGCTTGTTCCACCAGACTATCGATGCATATGATATCATCGGTCTTATCATTGCCGTGTAAATCCATAAGGTTTTGCTCAGCGATAGTCCCCATGTCTTCCCAAAAATTCCTTTGCATTGCCAGAGGGCATTCAATGCTCGCGAAATTTTATTTTCAACATGTTTTGTCCAAAGTAGTTTACTATCTAGAGTTAAGCCCAGATATTTTACTTCGTTGGACAGAGGAATGGTGACACCCTTAAGTACTGGTAGAGATAATCCTGTCATTATTCATTTCCTGATGAAGAGAACAATCCCTGTTTTGTGAGGGTTGACGGAAAGTCCGTTTGCAGTACACCAGCTGTCATTTCGGTTCAATGAGTTTTGTGTTTTAACACAGACCTCATTGAGGGAAAAGCCTGTGGCAAGAATAGCAACATCATCTGCATAGGCCTGGGAATAGACACCTGGTCCATCGAGATCGTTGACCAGAGAGTCAACCAGCATACACCAGAGCAGGGGGGAGAGAACGCCTCCTTGAGGTCAACCTCTATTCACCCCTGCCATAATATACTGACCGCACTCCGCCTCAGAAGTGATGGTCCTAAACATTAGCATTGACCTTAGCCATTTGACCAATGTTTCATCTATTCCATGCCTTCTAGCTGCGTCACACATTCCATCAAAAGTCGCATTATCAAAAGCACCCTCGATGTCAACAAATATGCCCATCACGTACATCTTCCTCTGAAAAGCATGCTCGATCCGGCCAACCAGATGTTGCAAGGATTTTTCACAGGATTTTCCACGTTGGTAGGCATGTTGTCTTGATGATAGTGGGTACCTTGACAGCGATGTTTTTCTGATGTGCAACTCAACTAGTCTTTCTAGACACTTTAGTATGAAGGACATCATACTAATGGGTCTGAAGCTCTTGGCTATGGAATAGTCTTCTCTTCCAACTTTGGGAATGAAGGCTACTTTAACTAAACGCCAGTATGTCGGAATGTATGCCCATGCGAGACTTGCTCTAAAGATCTTCTTTAGGCATGGTAGCAATTGAGTTATACCTTCCTGTAGCATGACTGGGTAGATGCCATCCGGTCCAGGTGACTTAAAGCCATCAAAAGAGGCTACTGCGTATTGGATAGCTTCATCGTACACAACCAATCTGGCAACCTGCCAGTCATGTTTTGTCACATTAGAGTTGTTATTGCAGTCCCCATTGCTGGGATTACAAACTGGCCCTATGTGGATTTGATTTCCCGGAAAGTGAGTCTCAACTATGACACTGAGTGCCTCTGTCTTAGACTCAGTATATGAGCCATCAGGTCTCCGCAGTGAGTCCAGTCGAGCAGTTCGGTCTCTTTTAAGAAACTTGACCAATCTGCTAGTCTCACTGCAGGATTCGAAGCTACTGCAGAAGTCTTTGGTACGAATTCTGACAGGAATATTGAGGGAATTCTAAAGTTCATGTCTGAAGCGTGCCTAGTTCGTTTTTCTAGGGTTTCTTACCGTTATAGAGGACAGCACCTCTCGGTCAGTATGAAACTCGATATACCTGTGGTCCGATAAAGAATCTTCTGTAAGAACCTTCCAGTTAAAGATTGACTCTCTCATTCTACAGTTAGAAAAAGTGAGGTCAATCACTTCCTGTCTTCTAGCAGTCACAAACGTTGGTTTATTACCAGTGTTGTGAATGTTCAGATTGGAGGTCATGATGAAGTCAAGGAGTCTGGTACCTCGTGCGTTGCATTTACTGCTGCCCCACACAGTGTGTTGGGCATTAGCGTCACAGCAAAGAATAAGGCCGGTAGCAACGGCTGTGGCAATCCAATCGAAATTGGCTTGAGACGAGCATACCTTCATGATGCCATCACTCGTCTCATAGCCTTTTGCGTTTGCACTGACACCCCCGGTGCTAACTAGCCGCCAAAGATGATCGGTGCAGTGTTTTACTTCTGCATCATTCATCTTTTGCTCCTTCCTCAGTTTGTCAATAATCGCAACCGGAAGAGCTTTGCGAGCAGCAGCACGATATGATGCTGCTAGCCTACCTCTGCCAGTGGATGTTGAAGGCAGTTCATCCGCAGCCGATCCGGAACATGAAGCACCAGTGCTCTTGCTTGTGGAACCAATTTCACTGGAAACTGTCGAGTTCTGGGAGTTACGGGGTTTCGCAGTAGCAGTGAAGGTTTTAAACTTCTTGCCATTGCGCTTCTCAGGTGCATTGGCAGCCACCACAGCAGCAGCGGATGGTCCGGCTTCAGTCGGAGTAACCTCCACCGATCTATCGCGTTTTGCTGTGGTAGCTGGGGCAGAGAAAGCTTCAGTGTCGCCTTTTCAGCCTTTACAGCGTCTTTGCGATCTTTCGCTTTATTCTTCCTTCTCGTACTCACCTGGGCATCGGACAACCTGACCGATGCCCGCACTTAATTACCTTTAACACAAAAGTGTGTTTTTTATGTTTGTTTTATGTTTTTCATAAAAAATTCATAATTTGGTCATCCGCAGTTATCCGCAGCCATGTTATTAATTAGTATGTTATTAATTAGTATAATATATGAAGTATGTAATACAATAACAAACGTTTCACGATCGGACGCGATAATAAAACAAAATGTCTTATAAACATGAAAAATGTAAAAAAAATTCATTATAATACAACCTATCTTTGGAGTCCTTAAAATAATATACAATAATATTTAATATTATTAAAACATTTAAGAAAATATAGACTCTTACCTGAATTATTCGAATCCATGACAACCACTTAAAGTTATCAAGGCATAAAATTTATATTTGTTTGAATGTTACTACAATGAGCGCTGAGACAAATTATTTTGATTTGTGAAACGATCAAGTTTGAGCAACCTGTGACCAAGCACAGGGAAAGGTTTGTGAGTGGGGATGAAAAATTATTGTTACTGGGACATTTCTCTGGGTCTGAGATTTTTTTTTGTATTTTTAAAGGCACTTTTAAAATTTGACTTTTGACCGGCTTATTCTATACAATCGACCTATGTGCGGCGTTCATTCCATTTATGAACAACATTTGTCTGTGCATAACAGCAAGTATATAATATCAAATCTCTTTTACATATATATTGTGTAAACATTATATTCGATTCGGTTCAGCATTTTGGACACATTTCCCGTTGTGACTCGTGCTAGACATAAAAAAAAACTTATTTATTTCAATTAAAGATTTTGTTTGATATTTTTATCGAGCGCCTCAATTTTTACATTGAAAAATTAGCAAAACAAAACGCCAATGTGGTAAAATGTATGTATTAGTATAAATGTCACCAAAATGTGTCAAGTCATAATTGATAACGAGTGAGACTGAACTCTAAATAATTGTTTATTTTATTACTTTTTAATAATATCAAATACAAAATTTTCAATTTTCTGACTACAGATATATTCTCTGGTGATGTCTCGCACCCCAACTCTCACGAGAGCACTTCAGACGGCAATTCCGAGCATAATTCCTCCGGCGACGAGGACTCTCAAATGAGGCTACGACTGAAACGAAAATTACAACGAAATCGCACATCGTTTACCAACGAACAAATTGACAGTTTGGAAAAAGGTAAGCAGCGTTTAAAAAAAATCTTTTCGATGCAAGTTAAAAAAAATTGAATGTACTAGATTGTCATTTATATGGCATTTTTGATATTTACACGCATTGAAAAAATATGGTTGCGAACTGAGCCCGACAACTATACTATGATCTCTACAATCATAGATGGTTGTCGCAATCAAAGTATAGTATTTAGAATTTTATTTTAACAAGCATAATATAGTATATATAAAATTATAAAATGATTGTCTTTCTGAAAAACCAAAATATGGTTGATGAGAACCATGTTATGTTTACGATAAAATATGATAACGACTGATATAATATAGTAATTTATTATTTTTTTCAATCATACAATGCTCACTTAAGCCCCCAACCCATTCAATACTTCGTTTCCGTTACTTCAATGTATTCAACTGACGGGAGAATACACGACGGAAAGTGGTGACCAAATCAATTCTTTGTTGCCGGAGAAAATTTTTGGTTTTGTCTTGCTGATGTTGCCAAAAATGCAGTAGTACGAAATTAATTAGATTTTCTCAAACATTTTAATTTTATTTTATATCAAATATTATAAAAAAAAACACAAGATTAAATATTTTAAATGAAATTTATGTCAACGTATTCAACGGAACAAAAAGATAAAAGTTGTCGAACTTTTTTCTTCGTTGCGTTATTTTGAATGCATACTTTGTTATTGGAACTTTTTTCATACAAATTCATACATTTAAAACGTGATGTCAGTTGAATACGTTGCGTCAACGGTCATAAAGTATTGATTGGGCTGACCGCTTTAAACGCATTTTTTACTTTCATATGGTATGTTCTCACTGAACCAAAATTATTTAAATTTTTTGACTAATTTAAAATTAATCAATGTACGTTATTTTCAGTAGCAATTTTTGTGTAAAGTGCGTTTCATAACTATAGCACACATTTTATTATTTATCGACAAAATTTCATTAAACACCATGTCAAAAAAATTAAAGCAATTTTATAATCTATTACATTCACATTTTTTTCTACATATATTAGAAATTTAAAGCGTAAATACTATTTTAAATAAATACTCAGTATGCAAATTTGCCATTTTTAATTCGTTTCTTAACTATAGCACACAACAGCAAAAATGCTGAAAATCGTATATTATTGTGTTTTTCTAACAAATTTATTTTTTTAATAACTAGTAATAGCTCATTTAGCTTGATTACATTCAAATATTCTGTTATTCAAACAATTTATTAATTTTTTTAATAAATTACCATCCATCACTTCCCACTCCCTTAAAATTGCATTTTTAAGGTTGGTATTATATTTTCGGTTTTCAACATAAACTGATCGCGTAAGTATACGCCACATATTTTTAATTAAGTTTAAGTCAGGAGAGCATACTGGCCGGTCTAGATCTGATATATTTTTTTGATTGCATCCAACCCTTAGTTCCGTACTGGTGTGAATTGCGTCATTATCCTGCTGAAAAATCCATTGTTTTGTAGGATTTTGTTGTTAAACAAAAGCAAAAAGTCGATTTTATGAAATGCTCCCAATACCATTAAAGAACCACCGCCTAAATTTCTCGCAGAGAAATATTCAGTTTCCTTTCATAAATAAAGCCAATATTCAATATATCCGTCGATACCATAAAAAACACAGTAAGGCTGATAAAATGTAATTTAAGTTACAAACCTTAGACCAATCTTCTTGCAAATTATGTTTAGCAAATCGTGGCGAGCAATTTTATGACGCTTTCGCAATCGTGGCACAATCTCTTCCTTAATCTTAATCACTCTCCAAACTGTCGATTTGGAAACTTTTTTTGGTAAGAGTAACATCCAGTTGTGCACAACTTAGTGCAGAATTGCTAGATTTTCTAAAAATTTTCGACATTCTCGTTGAGGAAGCTTTCGCTTTGGACCTCCACGCCTTTTTGAAGTATCCGGATTTGATAAAAAATTGTAAAGAACGTTACCACTTCTATTCATTTTTTTACTAAATTAGTTATACTTATATTTTCCTCTTTCAGAGCAATTATTTGCCTTATTCAATAACAGTAAATTTGGAACCTGGTTGCATTTTTGAAAGTAAGTTAATATTTTATGAAAAAAAAAAGTTAAATGAAAATACTAGTTTTTCTTCTTTAAAAGTACTTTTTTCAAATGTGTGATATAATTAAGAAACGGCAAAATTTTAAGTATTCGGCGATTTTATATCTGTTTGTTTTTGTTTGAAATGTGTAGATAAATATCAAACGTGTCTAAGTCCAACATAACCACATTTAGGCAAATTGAGTTTTTTTACTTTTTTTGCGATATATTTGATTTTTTTATTGCAAATTTGGTTTATTACAATTTATATTTAATATGTAACCATTGCGTAAGCTTAAAATAACCAAGAATTACGTTGAATTTAAAATAAACATGTTTTTATATTGGACTTAGGCTTGTTTGATATTTACCCTATGGACTTAGTCACGTTTGAAAAAATTTCATATGGACTTAGCATATTTGAAAAAAGCATAATGACAAAAATGCAATATGAAATACGGCGACGTACTCGGGTTTCTGCAACTAGTACAATAAAACATAATTTTTTTTTTATTTTTTTTATTGTAATTAGGAAGAATATATGTAGCTTCGTTGGCTCGTTTGGTTAGTGTGTTGGACAACTAGCCGAATGGTCCCGGGTTCAATCCCTGTGAATGTCAACTTCTTTTTAATAGAAAACAGTTTTCTATGCGACGCTACCTCTCGGCAGTCTATGGCAAACCTACGAGATTACATCTCACCCTGCCGTTACGATTCGGCATTAAACTGTGTAGGTCCCACCACTTTGATAACACGCACAGCTCAAATGGTAAGAGATCTCGGTTTAAGTTCTCCAGCGGAATGTAGCGCCAAACTATTATTTTATTAAACTTTATTATACTTTTCTTTAAGTTTATATTTTATTTTATATGTCTTCTCGTGAAAAGGTCGTTCTATGATAGTCTTTCACAAGTAAAACATGTCATCAAATGTTATTAAAATTTTTTTAATTATATATAGGCATACAATTTTTGACTCTTGTGGCCACAGGGGGAAGATATAATGCGGTCATGTGTAAAAGTATGAAAAGACATTCTCCTACGGTACAAGTTCTTTGAAAACTTACACTGATGACAGGGGCCATATCACCATGTGATTGGTTGAGAGGGACTTAAACAAATTTGATTTTTATGAATACATGGACTTAGTAAGTTTTGATAAAAACATGAATATTTAAGTAATTTTTTGTCCAAAACTAATCTAGTTGGAGTCACTAAACTTAATACAATATCTTTGTATGATTAAGGTATATTGACTAAAACCTCAAAAATTTTGAAAAGTGGACTTAGGCACGTTTGATATTTATCTACACAAATAATGTTTTCTATACATTATTTTTATTTTACAGGGTGCTCAACAATCTTAAATGATCATATATGTAAAAAAACTAAAAGTGTGCTATAGTTATGAAACGCACTTTATTATTTAATAGCTTCTTATTAATGTATGTTGTAAAAATATTGTTATCCGTTACCCTTTTTAACGTTTTTCTAACGTTCGAACTATATTTTTATTCAAAACATTCGCAATATAAACATGGAAAACTAAAAATTATTTTGATAAAATTTTTGGCTGTCAAAAACATTGCGTCCTTTAATACATTTTGATACAATTTTTGTAACGTATGTATATATATGTATATATATATATGTATATATATATATATCTATATATATATATATATATATATATATATATATATATATATATATATATATATATATATATATACATATATATATATATATATATATATATATATATATATATATATATATACATTAGGTAATAAATTTATATAAAATATTCATTAAATAAATGTGTGTCTTTTTTATAATTACTATTAAATCCGCTTTCTCAGGAATGTAAATTATATGATTGGTTATAACCAAAATCATAGTATTATGCCCTTCAAATATGATCACCACAATCACGTTTTTTCTCTGCGTGTAGGATAACTGTATAAATTTAAACATAAAATGCGACTAGAAAAATTTAGCGCGATTGCATATCGCCAAAAATTGATATCGTTAACTGCACCACTTAGCGACAAATATCGTTAAAAAATCAGTTATTTTTATAACGATCGCTATTGCAAGCAGAGATCTGCAGTGACTGGTTTGGCTTGTGAATCCATTCATTAGCTGCGTTTTTTTTTCATAGTTCAACCAAGCGAGTCAACTCAAATGTGAAAATGGCTTTTACTGAACTTAAATATTTCACTATTTCAAAACAGATGGCGCCACAACATTTCTAAGCAACATTTTCTATGTAACCACAGATCGCAGACAAAATTATATTTGTATATTTTTATTTTACATAAAAAAAGCGATAAAATGCAGACAAAATTATATTCGTATATTTTTTTATTTTTCATAAATATAGAAATAAGAGATAAAATATAAACGTGGTTATGGTTACAATTATTTCCATTTGAATCCATTTGTTCTTATGTCAAGTCAAATCAATTTTAACTTCAAGCCCTGGTTTCAGCAGAATTTAGAAAGCTGCAAAAAAATAGAATGTAACGACATCTATTGACCAGTAGTAAACATCAGAAAACTTATAAGCTAATTTCACAACCACAAAATGAAGTTCAATTTGAACCAATTCACTTCAGTGCTTTTTGATTATTCACTCACACTCAAATCTTCATGCTCTCCCATTGCTTGTGAAATGGTGAACACAATACACTCAGCGCTTCTACTATTTGCAAATTCGAATCTTTCTACCGAAGGAGTTGAGTGGCTCGTGAGTGGCTTGTGAATTATTTTGTTTTTGCGTTTGTTTTGTGGGAGTTGGTTGGAAGTGGGAGGTCAAAAGTGGCCGGGAAGAACAAAACGTAGGAAATCGTATGGTTCCCTTTAGAGTGGTTCATGTGACATTAATTTTTCATACTATAGCTTATGCGCCACTTATTGCAGATCACAGATTGCAAGGTATAATTGTCGGAAGATAGCAATATGCAAATGTGGAATCGCGCTACTGGCCTTTTCACTGTATAGTGTTTAATGTGGTACTTACGACATGTTTTATTTTTTTATTCATAGAATTTGAAAGGACGCACTATCCAGATGTATTCGCGCGAGAACGGTTAGCTGAAAAAATAGGCTTACCAGAGGCACGTATTCAGGTTTGTCTATCTCTTAATTTTTTTATTTTATTGCATTACTTATTTAAATACAAAGATAATTAGCACATAGGGGAAGGCGTTACATAAAAACTGTATTGAGACTGTTTAGAATTAAACATTTTTTGGAATGTTTTGCAAAATAGTTTTGAAATAATTCTGTTCGTAGTTAGAGTATATGCATATGACATCTTTCGAAATTCAGGGCCTTTTTTTTAACTATTTAACCAAAACAAAATTAAAACAATAAATTAATTCTTTGTTTACAATCTTATAAAAATCAATTTTTTTTATTAATAAATTTCAACATTTTAAAAATTTTCAAGAATTCTGCAGTTAATAAAACAGCCAGAATATATAACATTTTAATTTGTGACAATTGATTGTTGTCTATTTTTTTTAATATTGATAGACATGTCATAATTTTAGTCATACACGGTTAAAAATATTGGGTTATTTTTTAAACTTTTTTGGATTGTATATATATCTCGACCAAAAAAAGATTAAATTGTAATAATCCTAAAATATTAAAAAAGTTTGTAATACCTCTCTGTATTACATTGTAATACATGTTGTATTACTTTGCATGTAATCCTACGGGATTAAAATTAATGCTGAAAAAGATTGAAAATACGGATTTGTTTTTGAAAAAAAAAAGTTTAAAAAATATATATTTTATATTATAAATAATATATTTTTATTATTTTCATTATTATTTTATTTTTATAATTAATAACTCTTTGTACACTCTTTAATTATTTTTCATCTCTTTCAAAATTATTTTCACGTCATCAGCGCACACCTTGTCCCCTACAGATCTTCTAACATACCGCCAACTAGCTTTACTGTCATTTACTTTTAGAGCTATTTAAAAATATTGTCGTCGAAAAAGGCATTTTGAATTATATGTTACTAACATGGCGACATTATCACAGGTTCGAATCTCGGCCGTGGTCCTAATTTTTTTTTTAATTTTAAAATTTTTTTTTTTTTAATTTTTTTATTTTTTATTCCTATTTCTTCACTTTTTTTTATTTTCTTTTTTTGTTATTAATTTCAATAGCTAGAATTATTTTTAATGTGACAAAAGTTAGTTGCTTTATTATTTATTTATTTTTGAATAAATTTTGTCATAATTCGTAAGTAATAATTACAAAAAAAAAAATCAGAAAGAATAAAAAAAAAATAAAAACAAAAAAAATTGCCCTGGCCGAGATTCGAACCTGCGATTCTGAACTAAATTTAGTAAGTATGGTTTACAATTTAATCTTTTATGGTTTAAAATTATTAAATAAACTGAGATTAAACTATTTGAGTTTAAATTTTAAACCTTTATGGTTTAAACATATTAAATAAACAGAAAAATAAACTATTTGAGTTTAATTTTTAAACCTTTTTGGTTTAAAATTATTAAATAAACAGTCAAATAAACTATTAGAGTTTAAATTTTAATACAATCGGATTAAATTTAAATTTTTAAACCATTTGGATTATTTTATAAACTTAAAAAATTACATTTCCATGTTTAATAAGAAATATATTAAATTTCAATCTGAAAAAGTTTAAAAATGGGTGTAAACTATTGGTAAGTTTAAAAATTGGACATAAACGTATTGAAATCATCTGTAATCCAAAAAAATATTCCAACATTTTTTACCGTGTACTAACAATTAATAAATGCATATTTCAATTTTTCTTTAAAAATTGTTTGTGTGAGTGATAAACTCGATTTGAAAAAAGGGCGAAAACTAAAAACTACGAGCAGTAATAATTCTGGAAACGAATATTAAACACGTGCGGATATTGTTCTTGAGGATGCGTACTAAATCTGAGTCACATCCTATTTTGAAGTTTAACAAAAAAATAGTAACCGATTTAAATGAAATGGACAACAAACAACATATCAAGAGCTTATATTTTATATAGTCTATCTACAAAAAAAAAATATATTTTTGGGAGAACGAAAAAATCATAATTTATTCGCAAATTGCTAATTTATTCGTAAATTTAAATATCGTAAAATAGACGAGTTATTGTAAATATATGATTTTTAACATCGTTCCGTTTCTTTATTTTACGTCTTTTTGTATATACAATTTTATATTCGTAAGGCGAAAAGAAGCATAAAATAAGAAACAAGAGGAAGACAGGAAAACCAAACAAGAAAAAAAGACAAAAAGAAAACATAAAAGAACAGATCAAGTGTTTTGCGTAAATGCAATGATTTAGTTCGCGTAATAAAAATGTGTCACATTTTTAAATAAATATAGAATGTTTTGTGTGTGTGTAGGGTAAAGTTGGAATCAACTATCACGATATCGAAACATTTCCGCTTAGTGCATAATTTATTACAATAGACTATGAGAGCGTGTCAGAGAAAAAGTATGTTAGACCATTATTCAGTATTCGTCAAATATACGAATTATTTCGTAGATTATTTCCACAAATGATTTTCGCAAAATATGCAAGTGGAAATATTTTGTAACTTTACGAAATTTCATTCGTATTAAGTATGTACTAAAAGTTTTCGTGGATCATTGTCTTTTTGTGTACTTTATGCATGTTTTATTTGGAGTATACACAGAAAATATGTTGTTCATAAAAATAGACTCAAAAAGTGAAAAAAAAGTAAAAAAAATCACAAGGATGATGCGTTCACTTAATTGCGATTTTTGTTTTCAAAGGTTAAGAGTCATTATAACATGATCTATATTTTAGAAAGATAAATCTCAAAAACCATATTTTTTTAATTTTCAAAAAAATATATGGTATTGATGATTTTTCTCTTACTATTTGTGTTAAATTTCATAGTAGTTTTATTATTGAGTTAACATACAAAAAAAAATGTATCTTAAGATACTGTACTAAGATAACTTACAGCCAGATGCTGCATCTCGATAATTGACGAAAATAGTCATGCACGCACGTTTGACTGATTTTTTGTATTTTGTAAAGCGCAAAACGTCTGACGTCATACGGTTTGCACTGACGCACAGTTTTTTTCGGAAAAAAAGTTCCTTATTGATATATTTGGTTTTTGAAATCCGAACAAACTATTTTGTAGCAAAAACTCAAAATATTAAAAATCTATTCGCTGTTTAAAAATATAGACGTACAATCATAGGCAATTTAAAGCCGACTTTAAAAATAAAATCGACTTTTTTCACAAATTATGTATAGAATAAATTGTCAAAAAGCTTGATTTTAAATTTAAAGTTGACTTTAAATTGTCTATGATTATGCGTCATAATGTTTATTTTTTTCTAAAAATGACCAAAGTTGTAAAAATTGATGAAAAAAAAATGAATAATGTTTTTATGGAACACCTTCATCTTTTTAAATGATAACACAGAAAAAAAAATCTTCAATATGATGAATTTATTTATATATATTATGAATTTTTTCATAAATATTATGAATTTTTTCATAAATATTATGAATTTTTTCACCAACTACCAGAGTCATCATATTGATACCACAGTTCATTAAATGACATATTAATGAATGTATTCATTATATACATATTATATACATATATATATGTTCGTTCGTTTGTTCGAGTTATTCGAGTAGCTCGTTTGTTCGAGTAGCTCGATTGCTCGTTCGTTGTTCGAGCAGCTCGATTTCTCGTTCGTTGGTCGAGCTAACCGAGTAGCTCGTTCGTTCGATTGACGATTGTTCATTTGATCGCTGGTTAATTTGTCTGTCCATTCGTTTGCTTGATGTGGGAGTTGGTTGGAAAAATGTTGGTGGACAAAAGTGGGCGAAAAGTGATAAAAATACCGACAACATTTTTATTGCAGAAATCGGTAGCAGAGATCGTGGGAAATTTGTACCTTATTATAAATAATAAATAACAAAGTAGGCACTGCGACCTTTCGCTTACTGCGGTCAGCGATATTATCTTCACTGACATTGTTTGTTACATCGTTTAGAGTTCGGAAACATTTGTTTTAGATTATTTAATATTTCAAACATGCTTCGAACACGGAAGAATTGCGATATATTTGGAACACCATGTGAACTTCCTGGCAAAGTCCTTCCAACCAATTCTGACGTTATGATATTGTGTTAGTGTATCGCGAATTATCAAAGGATGAATGCGATATATATATATATATATATATATATATATATATATATATATATATATATATATATATATATATGTATATATATATATATATATATATATATATATAAATATATATATATATATATACAAATATATATATATATATATATATATATATATATATATATATATATATATATATATATATATATATATATATATATACAAATATATATATATATATATATATATATATATATATATATATATATATATATATATATATATATATATAAATATATATATATATAGATATATATATATATATATATATATATATATTATATATATATCTATATATATATATATATATATATATATATATATATATATATATATATATATATATATTAATTTCGAACAAACAAATATTTTTTATACATATATATATATTAATTTCGAACAAACAAATATTTTTTTTTTCCAAAAAAAAAATTTGTTCTTAATATTTTTTTTTTTTAAATATATTTTTTATAAATATAACTCTTTATTAATAAAAAGTTGTAATTATAATAAATTATTATAAAACAGTTTACTAATTTATGCATGTCGAGTAAGCATTATATAAGAAATAACACACAAGAACTACTTGAGAACTGAGAAGTACGGCAAAAAAAGGTTCGAAAAATAAAATATTTTGATAGAAATTTGGTTTAATGAACAGCGTTCTTCAATATGAAGAACATATATGACACACATATATGAAACAAAGTATAAATAAATTTGAATACTTAAAATAAATAAAATAAAGTCAGAGCTAAAACAACATAAAGTTTTATCTCGTTTTTGCCCTCACTTTTTTATGCTGTGAAATTACTCTGAGTTTGAATTAATTTGGATTATAGTATACTGAATGTAGTAATATTGTAGTTTATGTCGACTTTGATATACACAGCGTCACTTGGTTGAGCTACTAGGATCTATTAACAGATTAGGGCTGTTTGCAGAATGTAAATTACTAAATCAATTGGTAAATTAACCGAAGTAACTCCCAAGCCACGGTGGGCAGACGAGTACGATCAAAACTGAATACTAGTTATAGATTTAAAACACGTTGCTCGTGAACTTCAACTTACTGAACATACTCTTTTTTCGCGAAGTATAAGCAACTAATATTTTCTATGTTATTTCATATTCATAAGTGATCAAGATCAAATTTTGCAAGTGTTGCATTTCCAGCATGATCAGCAAAAGTTTTTGACCAACATTTTTTTATTTCGGAAATCGATTGCGGACTTCATCAATGGAGTGGTCAATGACCACTGGGTCAAAAAAATCTTTGACCCAAAAATAGTTATTTCAAATATCGATTGCGGTCTTTATGGGATGCCTAATGGCACCTTTTGTGTGGTCTATGACTATTTCAACCAATTTTTGACCCAAACATTTTTTTTGCGGAAATCGATTGTGAACTTCATGGGATGCCTAATGGTCCCATTTGGAGTGGTCAATGACCACCAAATATTTTTTTTTTACCCAAAAAATGTATTTCGTAAATCGAATGTGAACTTCATGGAGTGGTCAATTTCACGAGTGGTCAATGACCACCAAAAATTTTTGACCCAAAAAAATGTATAATGGATGAATAATGCTACCATTTGGAGTGGCCAGTGACCACCAAATTAGTAAAAATGATACAAAAAAATAGTTAGAGCAAAAATGAGATACAACTTTATCTTGTTTTTGCTCTGATATTTTCTTGTAGCTTTTTTGGTTTTAGAAAATTTTGTTTCGTTTTTGTTTAAACTATTTTTGATTTAAGGGTGTCATATGTTGTATTTTATATTTTGGTTCATTAATATTGTTACGAAAATTCAGTCTACGGAAAACTGTTCTACGAGTTCGTATCGCTGGATTGTGTACAAAATAAAAACGCACTTATATTTCATTTTAACTGGTATTATTTCAACTAGTATTAACTAACTTTATTAATTTAAATAACAACTTAAAGAATAATCACTTATATCAACTCCTGAATTACTACAATTTATCTTTACAATGTTCACTCACGAGACGCACTAGTTCACTATTAAATCACAACTGAAGTAAAGTGCCTCAGATGCGCCGCCTTATATAATGCATGCATCAGTTCGACACGTTTCGACAAGCTTCGACTTGTTTCGAGAACCTTCTACTCGTTTCGTGAATGACGCATGCTATTGGCATCTCATTCGCACTCATGTGTTTTAATGCGCTGATCTTCCATCTTTTTCTCGAACACTGCCTCAGTGCGCTGAATGACCTTCCGTCTCTTTCTAACACATTGCTTAGTGCGCTGAATTGTCTTGCGTCTCATTTATTATTGTTGATTGCTTGCACAGTGGAGCAAATTACCTCTTTTCGTAACACTGCCCTCCACCTAAATCTGTTCGTCCCGAACAGATGTTAATCCTCTCTCTCTCTATACGGCGCCAACCTTTCTAAATGTACTACTTTCATTTTTCTTCTAACGCCTGCAGTATTCTGAATCCGATACACGACATCGTTAATTCTTTTAATTATCTTGTATGGTCCTTCCCAGTGTGTTTGTAGCTTAGGGGATAAGCCTTTCTTCCTTTGTGGGTTATAGAGCAAAACAAGTTGTCCTTCCGTAAATCCCTCTGAATTTGTGTGCAAGTCGTATCTGGTCTTCATCTTATCACTCGCAAATTGTGTACGCTGTCTTACAAACTGATGCACTTCGTTAATTTCTTCACTTTTTCCGGAAACATAATTGTGTATAGGAATTTCAACTGAAGGACTCGCTCCAAACTTTAAATCCGCAGGTAATCTTAAGTCTGTTCCAAAAACAATTTTAGATGGTGAAGCTACTGTGGTATCATGAACCGCCGTCCGATAAGCCATGAGGAATAAGGGTATGTGTGTATCCCAATCTTTTTGATTTTTATCAACCACTTTTCTGAGATACTCTTCCAAGGTCCGATTGAATCTCTCTACCATGCCATCAGATTGCGGGTGCAATGGCGTTGTTCGTGTTTTGTGTATGTTGAGGACTTTGCATACTTCTTTAAATACAGCAGACTCAAAATTTCTTCCTTGATCTGAATGCAATTCCAACGGTACTCCAGAACGGCTTACCCAGTTGTTAACTAACGCATCCGCAACTGTTGTGGCTTCTTGATTTGGCATGGGTTACACTTCAGGCCACTTGCTGAAGTAGTCAATGACGACAAGCACATACTTATTACCCGCATCACTGATTGGAAATGGTCCGGCGACATCCATGGCGATACGTTCGAATGGTGCTCCCACGTTGTACTGATGCATCCTGCCGCGACTTCTGACTGTTGGTCCTTTTGCTGGTACACATTGCGGACAACTGCAGATCCAATGGGCGACTGACTCTTGGCATCCAACCCAATAAAAACGTTTCTTTACCTCCTCGACCGTTTTATTTATGCCCAAGTGTCCTCCACTTGATCCACCATGGTATTCCGCTAATATCTCTTTTGTTTTTGACTTAGGAACAACAATCAAACTTCGAGCGGACATGCCATCTTCACTTTCCCATACACGATATAGGCAACCGTCTTGTTGCTTTAAGCTCTGCCACTGTGCCCAGTACGCCTTAGTTAGTGGGCTGTCGGAAGCTATCTCTTCCCATGATGGTTTTCTTTGCTGTTCCTTGAACATCATGATTTTTTTGAGGTCGGGATCACTCTTTTGATCAATTTGAATTTGTTCCGAAGTCCATTTTTCATCGGGCAAAACATTGAGCAAACGAATGTCAATTATGTTTTCTTTTCCTTCCGCTCTTGAACAATGTCTGCATTCTAGTTTACATGGGCGTCGTGACAGAGCATCTGCATTTCCAGGGTTTTCTCCTTTACGATGTTCGATTGAGAAATCGTAGCTCTGTAATCGCTCTATCCAACGCGCAATTTGGCCTTCCGGATCTTTGAACTGAAGTAACCATCGTAGTGCTGCGTGATCGGTTCTCAAGTGAAACTGTTGTCCGTACAGATATTTGTGGAACATTTTCACACTTTCGATTACAGCAAGAAGCTCCCTCCTGGAGACACAGTAATTTCGCTCGGGTTTGGACAAGGTTTTACTGTAGTATGCGATCACTTTTTCTTGTCCATTGATCACTTGAGAGAGAACTCCGCCGATCCCGTATCCACTCGCATCCGTATCAAGTATAAATTTCTCACCTGGAATTGGATACGCAAGAATTGGTGCCGAGCACAGCAGATCTTTTAATTTCAAAAACGCCCTTTCTTGATCATCGCCCCATTGAAATGCGCAGTTCTTTCTTGTCAACTCGTGAAGACTGCTAGCAACATTGGCAAAACCTGGAACAAATCGCCTGTAGTACGTACATAGCCCCAAGAAACTTCGTAGGTCATGTAGGTTTTGCGGTCTGGGCCACTCCTTTACTGCAACTATTTTATCTTCATCGGTATGCACTCCTTCCGTGGTAACTCGATGGCCCAGATACTTGACTTCTTTCTTGAAAAGTGAGCATTTCTTTGGGCTAAGTTGTAGACCCGCATTTTTCAATCGAAGGAATACTTCCTTTAGATTTCTTAGATGTTCGTTGAAATCCTTGCCCATAACAATTATGTCATCAAGGTATACTAGGCATGTTTTCCAGTGTAAACCTTTAATGCTCCATTAACCGCTCGAATGTTGCTGGGGCATTGCATAGTCCAAACGGCATTACCAAAAATTGCCATAGTCCATCTTCAGTACTGAATCTCGATCTTTCTTATCAATATCTACTTGCTAGTAACCGCTTTGCAAGTCCAACGTGGAAAACCACTTAGCATTAGATAGTGTATCCAATGTGTCATCGATTCTGGGCAATGGATAACTATCTTTCTTTGTGACATCATTAAGTTTTCGGTAATCAACGCAGAACCGAGTGCTACCGTCCTTCTTTTTCACCAATACTACTGGTGAACTCCATGGGCTCTCAGATGGTTCCACCACGCCATTTGCGTGCATTTCTTCAACCAAATGTGATCAATGTTTAGTTAGATCTCCGTGTTGGCATAACTCAAAATTTTTCTTGTTAAATCTAGTGTGAAACCGTTTCTTATCATGAAGTCCATGCCAAGTATTATTTCGTCTACTATTTCCGCCACTATAAAATCATGCTTAACTGTCGTAGTGCCAATAGTGATTTCCTTGGTAATTTTTCCTCTGATTGGAGCCTCTTCACCTGTCGCTGTTTGCAATCTTATTCCGATAAGCGGCTCTATTTCGTCCCTAACAAGGTTACTTCTTATAATTGAGTGTGAAGCTCCTGTATCCAACGTTACCATATCGAGGCCCCTTTTGAAAACTATTATATATTTTTTCCCTTACGAAAATAAATGCGTTATTTTTTGAGGTTCAGAATAAAAGTATGTTATTGTTTTTGATGAGAAAAATAATACGTTTTATGGTTTTGCCAGGAACTCTATTATGTTTTTGATATTTCTGAGAATATGCATATGTATATCCGTGTATCTACGAATATAAAAATGAATCAAATTTTGCGAAGAAGATTTGAATCTTTTGTTGAACATGAATAATGCATTTATGATTGGGGCCTTCATATAAAACCCGTACATATTACAGCATTTAATAAATATATGTAATCGTTTTATAAAGAAAACGATTATATCAGTCCTGAAATTAAACCTAAATTTTATGTAACAGTCTAGATTCCTTAGGAGACAATAACAAATGAACTCGAAAATCCTAAAAATGGACATGTCCTACGGTCCTAAAAATAATTACAATAATACTAGTTTAGCGATACAGTTCTGAAGAACTTAGGCTGAACAGTTTCACTATTTAAACATGTTATATTTGTACTCAAATAGCGGAACCTACAGTTTAACGCCGAATCATAACTCATGTGTGATGTTTTTACTCTCAAAGGTCATCTACCAAGAGGTAGCGCGGTGAAGAAAAATATTTTCTATTCATTTTTTTGATGTTGCCTTCGCTGGTGTTTGAACCAACGACGTTTCGGCTTGTATTCCAACACACTAATCTTCTGTATAGTATATGGTAATGCATATTTTATATCATTATAGCGTAATTATTTTGAATTTTGTCAAACAAATTTTACAAATGACATATATCAAAACATAAAAGGAACGCAATATGATTTTGAAAAAAAAATCTTTTTCAATAAAAAGCTCCAATTTTCGTTTAAAAATTTGAAACATAATAATTTTCCACAGAAAACTATTTGTTGTACTAATTTTCTGTGAAATTTTGAGAACATTATAATATTCGTTATTTAAGTAAAAATTAAATCGTATTCGTTTAAAAGTGATATATACTTTTTTTCGTAAGACAATTTTAATTTAATAGTTTTCGTAAGGGGCGTCGATATATGCTACACAATCAATTAGCCCCTTGACAGTTAAACTATTCGACTTTCGAGCAATTTGTGAAATGGAGATTCTGGGGCAATCGGTTATGGGAGTCAGATCGTGCCCCGCAGATCTGACTCGTTTTAGTTTAAAGCTTGATTAAAATGTACGTTATTTTGGACATGATCCTGTCTTTCTTCATGTCTGGGTTCATCTGCAGGTTGATTTATTGAGCGCTTGCGTTTTTTACGATAGTCACGTGCCATATGCCCATATGTATCACAGTTGTAACATTTACCTTTGAATTGGGTGTCTTTGTTGGCTGATGTGTGTTCGGTTTTAACGCCTGCTTTAACTGCTTGGCACACTACTTGAAATAAATCATCGTTATCCACATCAATTCTACGCGCCTTTGGACCCGATCGGCACATCGCATTTGCTGTCTCCTGTGTTAGAGCGATGGTAACCGTTTCCGTAAATGTTACCTTAGGCGCAATTACTGTTGCACGTTTTGTCTCCTGATCGCGTATACCATCAACAAACGCTTCGATTTTGCACTTTTCTATGAAATCACTCGTTGAATCTGAATACGACAAATGCGCAAGCCTCTCGATGTCCGCTGCATACGCCTGCAATGTTTCACCATTTCTTTGCATTCGGCCCTTTAGTTCCATTCTGTAGATCTGCTTCATGTGATCACTTCCATATTTCCGTTGCAGTGCAGCCATAACCGCTGTGTAACTATTTCTATCGCTTTCTGGAACAGTCTGCAATACTTCGGCTGCTCCACCTTTCAGGGTCACAATAAGCGCTGCTACGCTATCTTCATTGTTCCATCGATTACTTTCAGCCGTTGTCTCAAATTGGAGCTTGAAAATGTTGAACGCTGTGGTTCCATCGTAAATCGGCGATTTCAGCTTCGAACCACTAAGAACATGCTGTGTAGGTCCACTTAGCTGTAACGCACCGAAATCTTCTTGCATTTTCTGGAACTTTTTGTCGATGCCATTTTTCAATTTTTCAAAATTGCCTTCCATGTCATTTACATGTTCCTCAAGTTCGTTTACTTTGCCATGTAGTGTATGAGAAACTTCCAGAAGCTGCTTAGAATGTTCCTGCATCTGTTGCTCAATTTTCACTTGATGTTGGTTTGAATTCTCTAGAAGTTTCTGTTCCATTTTGTTGGAATTTTCTTGAAGTTTCTGTTCCATTTTGCTGGAATTTTCTTGAAGTTTCTGTTCCATTTTGCTGGAATTTTCTTGTAGTTCTGTTTTAAGTTTTTCTTCAATCCGGTTCGAATTTTCTAGAAGCTGTTGTTGTATAGCTCCGAGCAAGTGGCTCGTATCAAAACTTTGGGACTGTACTTTTTGCTCCGTGTCCACATTTTTCGATGACGCTGTTGCAGCTTCCACTTCAAACTCGTGCTCTGCGAGGTCAATGTCTTGGTTCTCTAATTATTCCATTAGACGCTTTTGTAGCTCTACTTTCGTACCTACAGTTGGAAGATTATGAATCGCTAGCTCCTTCTTTAGCTGGTCGACTTTAAGTTGTTCGAATTTAACCATTTTGTATCACAATCCCACTTCTAACACCAATGTTACGAAAATTCAGTCTACGGAAAACTGTTCTACGAGTTCGTATCGCTGGATTGTGTACAAAATAAAAACGCACTTATATTTCTTTTTAACTGGTATTATTTCAACTAGTATTAATTAACTTTATTAATTTAAATAACAACTTAAAGAATAATCACTTATATCAACTGCTGACGCACTAGTTCACTATTAAATCACAACTGAAGTACAGTGCCTCAGATGCGCCGCCTTATATACTGCATGCATCAGTTCGAAACGTTTCGACAAGCTTCGACTTGTTTCGAGAACCTTCTAATCGTTTCGTGAATGACGCATGTTATTGGCATCTCATTCGCACTCATGTGTTTTAATGCGCAGATCTTCCATCTCTTTCTCGCACACTGCCTCAGTGCGCTGAATGATCTTCCGTCTCTTTCTAACACATTGCTTAGTGCGCTGAATTGTCTTGCGTCTCATTTATTATTGTTAATTGCTTGCACAGTGGAGCAAATTACATCTTTTCGTAACAATATGATGAAACGTATTCTTCACATACAGTTCATCATATTGAAGAACACTTTTTCGACAGTTACCAAACGTTATTCATATTTATGATAGCATTCATAACATTGATGGCGTTAGTCATTAATATTATGAATGGCTCTTCATGGTTTGAAGAACGGTGATACTTGTACTTTTATATTAAAAGAAAATATTTTCAAAACTATAGTAAATATTTATATAATAACAATTTATTGTTACAATTAAAATCCAAAAAAGTTCCAAATTTAGTAGAATAAATCCAGCCTATCCAGGCTAATTGGTATCAAAAGAAAGTGTACACGCAGAGAAAAAAGCAATCGTACATGATTGACTCAATAAGGTTCCTCTCAGAGCTCTCTCTTGCTCTTTTTGTGCAGTCTGCAGTGTACTCATTCTACTCCGATTGGAGTGATCTACTCCATTTCATTTGTATTTTTTAAATCTACTCCTCTACTCCAAGTAGCATTTTCTAATCCTTTCTAACAATTTTCTACTCCCTTATACTGAAATCTACTCCCTTTGCAAAAATGGCTTACATTTTTTGTAATTTAATGAGAATAATTTCTTGCGCTCCAAATAAATTGTCAATATTATAATTTTACTAATAATTATGATCAATTATCTGTTAAATAAATCTAATATTTTTGCCATGATCTTTAAATTGTAGAATTTATAACTAATATACGCTGGTATAAAATTTTTTAAATGAAATTTTTAACATGTTAACCTGTGTAAGTCTCGTATATTGCGTATTCTTCGTACGTAGCGTAAGGTTTTTGTAGGAAAATTAAAATATTCACCTCTACGCAAAATACGCAATGAAATTGTCTCGTAGCTCTCGTATCTATCCGCGTATATTTTTGATTGACATTTTATTTTATAAACAAAAAGTTCTGCAAATTTAAAATTTGTATTATTCAACAAGCCGCGCATATATCAAAAATAAACCTTTGTGATGTCGCGTGATTCATAATTAAGTCAATCGTCCTCAAGATTTGTGTTTCGCGTCGTCTTAAAAATGTTGTTGTTAACTGCTGCTGTGGATGCTGTATCATTTCATGCATTTTCATTTAGACCAAGCAAATGCTATTTCAAACACCGACAATGTGAACCTAGATGCCCATGCACATTTTGTATGTTTTATGCATCTGAACCCCCTTTAAATCCACCAGATTCATAATTTTTATAGTGAAATGTAACACCATTTTTGATTTTACAAATCTATACATTGTTGCTTTTGAATAATTTTTGACAATTCAAACTATACGAAATTCAAATACTCAGTTTTTATAAAAGGTCATTCATATCAATAACTTTACGAGATACGAGAGATACGCACATGCCATGATACAACTATAAGGTACAAGGATCCGAGAGTGCTTTCCGAATGATGTGAGAAATTGGGAAAGTAAAAAAGTCAGAGTTTTAGTTCTTACTGTCAAATATATGAAATTGTTTTTGTTTTCAATTATTTTATTGTATATGTGAATTCGTTGTACAAACTAATTATAAATTAATTTAATCAAAACAGTATTTTGCCATCAATGAGATCAAAAAATGTGTAAAATTTTCGTGATATTTTTACCGGTGAACATTTTTAGCCGTGCGTCGATTGTTGAGAATGCCAATAGCTGCAGCAATTTCGGCCATACATCGGTAGTGACAATTTCTGTGTTGATTGTGTTCGGATGCGTTAATGATTGATCGGTTGCGCTAATGTTTAATCGGAAGCGTTAATGATTGCAAATAGACTGAAGAAAATACATGTTTGCATGCCAAATTAGGGCGCTTAATAAAATCCGTCGTTCAAAAATCTTGTTCGCAACCAATTGAAGAATTTTTCAATTGTTTCATTGCTGCATTTTCCGCTTTGGGAATATTGGTACAGTTCCTAGACATTGGAATGACAAAACGCACAACGCTTTTAAATTTTGTTTTGAATATGTTTTTTTTAGAAATGTCAATTGTTTTGTTTTTAAACATGGTTTTTAAATTATTTTAGTTATTAATGACAGTATATTGTTGTTTTGAAAACCATTTCGTTTTTGAAAAAGAATATATACGCAATATCATTCCTTCTCAAATACTTTCTGACCTGTTTTAGCGAAGTCATCCGTTACACTGATTCAGCAAAAATTTCACTCTACACATTTGAGAACTTTTCGCAAAATTTTAATTATATTATGGTTAAATCAATAATTCATTGAGGCAATATGATTTCTGGAATCATGCCACTCAAAACTATTATTCTAGCAATCATTCATATTTAAATAACATTTTTGCTACAATCATTAGCTATTCCAATCATTGAATTTAATCATTACACATATGATTCTAAAAATCACTAAATGAATGACAGAATCATTTTAATAAATTGAGAATGATTGTTGTAATCATTTATATTCTTTGCAATCATTCTATGACTACTCCAATAATTATTGTGTTGCACAATCATGCCACAATCATGTTTTTTCTCTGTGTATAGAATGTCTACTTTCTATTTCTGCAAAATGCACTTGCGACCCCGATAATTGTTATCATTTTTGTGTCTTAACCAGAGCTGTAAAGGTTGGATAACTATTACTTTTGATTACGATTAGAAATAATCAAAAATATTTTGATTCTTATTACATTTTTGATTATTTTCACGACTTTTTTAAAATAATCAAAAACTAGTAATCCGACGACTTTTTGTTTGATATTTTGAAAAAATTCAAAAAAAAGTAATCCGACTACTTTTTGTTTGATTGTTTGAAAATAATCAAAAAAAGTAATACGAATACTTTTTTGATTATTTCTATTTTTCTTGATTATTTTTTGATTATCAAATAATCAAAAAATAATCTAACAAAAATAGAAATAATCAAAAAAAAGTAGTTATATTCAGTTTGGTACGCCGTTTGTAACACCCAGAAAAAAGCATCTCCTGTATGGAAAAGTATATAAATTCTTGATCAACATGACCTCCTGAGTCGATTTAGCGATGTCTGTCCGTCTGTCTGTTGAAATCCCTACTACTAAAAAAATAAAAGTGTTAGATAAATGAAACTCATAACTTAGATTACTTATATACCTACGCTGTATGTGGCGAGATCGGTCCATTGTGACCTGTGATCTGACCACTTATATTCAAATACAGCATATAAAATTTACATCTACAGATCAATTTTACTGTATATGTGCTTAGGTAAACTTTTTTGGTCAAATATATATTGACTTCATGCTCAAATACATGAAAATAATGTTTTCCCGCGAAACAACTTGTGGTTCCCAAAAAAAAAATCGAAATTCGGTACACCTACCCATTGGTAAATATGCGATTAAAAGTTTGTATAATTTTGATAATACTAACTATCATAATAACACCTACTATAAAATTTCCCAACTTAACAATTTCCCATGTGATCTAACCTTCCCAACTGGTTAAAGCTAGATTTTGCCTTTTATTTTTGTGTCCAGCTTAATATTTTGAGTTAATTTATTTAGCGTTTTTTAAATTAACAAAATCTTTAAAAAATTTAGTAAATTATGGAAGTGCGACTTAAATTGAAATATTGGTTAAAATACATGATTTTGTATAAAAATTAGTTTTTCTGAGTATCATTAAATTAAGAACAACCTTATGTCAACAGTATTGATTTTCGATGATCGTGGTAGCATTTTATATATATTGAAAATTGGACTGACATAAAGTTTGAATTAGATGTTTGCGGTGACACAACGCCTTTTATAAGACCAATGCGGACCTATATTTTGGTGAAGTGCATTATAAAACGAAAAAGCCTTCCCAAATGAGTTTCGCAATAATGATCTAAAAATGTTGGATTTTCTATCCATTAAATTTTCCAGAAATACATATTCAGAAATACATATCTTATTAAAAAACATTTTTGTTTTTTTTTTTAATTTACAAATTCACTTCCCAATTCACAGTTTTGAAAAGTATAACATCAGAGATAAACCAGGTAAATCAATTAGTCATTATTCGCACAAGCTCTTTAAATTGTTTAAGCATTTAGGTGATATTTTTATTTTTTTTTTTTAATTTATTGAAAATTTGAAACATTAAAAATGTTTCCCATTTTTGATTAAATGTACTGACTTTTAGTTGTATTTTGAAATATAAATGACAAATTGACTATTAATTGAAATATGTGAACATTTTTTATATATGATATTTTATGGAAACTTTGAAAATGATATTGAAATATTGCAAATTTAATGATATTTTTAATATTCAATACATTTTTGACATTGAACATTTATTGTATATTTTGAGAATAAATGAAATTAGAGATTTTTTTCTAAATGGTTATATTTTTGAAAATTTTAAATTTTATTGAAAAATAAATGTTGAATAAAAATTAGTGAAAAACATAAATTTATTTATTGACTTTTTAGTGTAAATTGGAATTTAAGTGAAAATATTTAAATTGTGATATTTTTGTTATACTGAAATATTTTATTGGTTTCTTCTAATATTATTTTTAATAAGATACATATGCAAAAGAATGTAAAATATTTAGCTCTTTTTTATCTTTTTTTAAACTTGATTTTAGCCTTTTCTAGTTTTTTTTTGTTTGTTTAACTTTTTCTTCAAAAAAGTTCTGGCAACACTGCCTGTGACGTCTGATATTTAGCGTATTCACAGTTCATCGTATTTTAGTATGGTATTCGTACCATGTAGTACATATACAATACAATAACACAGAAACGTCAATTTATTGTTGCATCTCTTATAAAAGTGAAATACCACAATTGTTGTATTTTAGAGTAGCCCTGAGCCATGTTTTTGGTGTCGTATTTTGTGAAATGAAGAAAATTGTGAAATTGAAGACAAATAGTGCACATAAAATGTAAATTTATTTGTTTTTCTTTTCAAATCGAGAAATATTTATGAAAATTTCAAAAAAACCTAATATTATTAAAAATTCAGTTGACGAAATATTTTAACAAGCAGAAAAGTGGTACTCACGGTTCAATTGCCGTACTGTCGTATTCGTACAATGTCGTACCAATACCATGAAACAGTCAATACGCTAGTTATAACTATATTAAATACGATACACGATGTGAATAAGTTGCACTTACAGAAGACGCTAGATAAACAAAGAATTTAAAACATGTGACAGAAAATGTAAAAGATATATATATATTTTTTTTTTTGTTATACTGCTTATGTCGTCAGATCCGTGTATTTTTAGAACTGTTAACGCTGTTAAAAAATTATTAGTGGAATTGTAGCGTCGGTAGCTCGTTTGATTAGTGCGTTAGATTACGAGCTAAAAGTTTTTCCGAGTAGAAAGGTCCCCGGTTCGATCCCCATTTCCCATGAAAAGCTCTCACACCGCCGCACAGTGTGCCCAAACGCTCTTAAATCTGGTGAAATTCAGTATTTTCTGAACCACTCAAACGATTTTAAATACTTAAAATATTCTTTTGTTTATGAAATATATATATATAGATATATATATATATATATATATATATATATATATATATATATATATATATATATATATATATATATATATATATATATATATACATACATATTCCAAAAGATATTTAAAAACGGTTTTCAGTTTATGATTTATGTGTTAATTGTTATATATATATATATATATATATATATACATACATATTCCAAAAGATATTTACAAACGGTTTTCAGTTTATGATTTATGTGTTAATTGTTTACGAAAGTCCCATATAAATATTTTGATTTCAGGATAAACTGTACAATCTATGTATAAATATGTAAAGTAAAGTCTTCTAAAATTAAAAAAAAATCATGTTCCAGTCTATATCTTTAAAACTAATCAAGATATTTTCTCATGTGAGCACATTTTATTTAGATATCAATTTAAGCTTTTTATAAACAAAAGAATTTTGAAAATCGGATAACTTTTAAATTTTTTGCAATTTTTGAGCCGCGTCGGTCGGTTTTGGCCGCTGAGATGAAGCCGCGCCAGTCGGATTTGCTTTGGGCGCGCTGACGCCAGAGATTTTGACGACCTCTTCTACGCTGTCCACCTTCGAGTTTCGATTCAAGCACCTTCTTGGCTGGAGTGTTTTCATCTATTCGTTCGACATCCTAGCCAGCGAAGTCGCTGGATCTTGATGCGCTTGACTATGTCAATGTCGTCGAATAACTTATAAAAGGTTCATCCTGATTCGATACTCGTTAGCAAAGCAGATAGGGCCAAAGATTTTACGGAGAATCTTTCTCTCGAACGGTCCCAGTACTCTCTCATCGGTGGAGGCCAGCGTCCATGTTTCCGCACCATAAAGTAGGACGGCATGATGAGTGACTTGTAGAGCCCTCCGGTGAGAGAGGGGTCTACTTCTCAATTGCCTACTGAGCCCAAATTAACACCTGTTGGCAAGAGTTATTCTCTGTTTGATCTCCAGGCTGACGTCGTTGTTGCTGTTTATGTTGGATCCCAAGTAGACGAAGTCCTTCACAATGTCGAACTTGTGGGTGTCAAAATCAGCTTTTTGTCTAAGACGCACGGACTCTTTTTTGCTTGTTGACACAAGCAACTTCGTCTTGTCCTCGTTCACCGCTAGACCCATTCGACGTGACTCTTTCTCCAATCTGGAGAATGCTGCGCTGACTGCTCGTGTGTTCCTGCCAATGATATCAACATCGTCGGCCTATGCGAGCAGCATGACACTTTTGTTGAGGATAGTGCCGCTTTGACGGAGTTCGGCAACTCGAACTATTTTCTCCATCAATAAGTTAAAAAATTCGCACTATAGGGAGTCACCCTATCTGAAACCTTCGGTATAAAATGGATCGGAGAGGTCTTTTCCAATTCTCACTGAGCAAATGGTCATCCTGCAAAACCTAATAAGTTTCGCAGGTATACTGAACTCAGACATTGCGGCGTTCCTTATCGGAGTGTCGAAGGCGGCTTTATAGTCGACTAATAGGTGGTAGGTGTCGATCTGTTTTTCTAGGTTCTTTTCCTGGATTAGGCGCAATGCAATCTTAGACAGCAGCCCTGCCCCGTCCATCGCATCTCCTGCATAGCGGTGATGTCAGCCTTATATTTTTCGAGGACATCTGCCAGCTGGATAGAGGCACCTGCCCTATAAAGGGTCCGGACATTCCAGGTGCATATCCGTAAATCATGGTCCTTAAAACGTTTGCGTGGGTCGTCATCGTGGTAATCGGTCGTTATCGAGGCTTGTTTTTTGTTTTCATTGGGCGCATAGGTTTTTTCCGTAGTGGGATCCAAACCCAACGCACGAACCCTCACTCTGAGGGAGATGCTCGTCACTCACTTTAGCCGACTTCTACACCGGGTGGTGTAGAGCGTCGTTTCCAGGGTCTTCCACGAGGAGGACTTCCACCGAAGTGGAGGTGTCACCATTTGACAATTTGCCAATTCTGGTGACCAGTGAGTTGACTTGAGACGACACCGACAAGGATTGCGCTAGCTTCGCCATGTTGAAGCACTCAGACACGTTGCCTTGTGATAATCGCTACCATATTCCCCAAACTATTATTATTAATTAAAAATAAATTTGGATTTTTAGTGAATACATATATAAGTATAAAATAGGGTTGGGTACAAAATTCTGTCTGACTAAAATTCCATTTTACAAAATTCTGTTTTACAAAATTCTGGTTTCCAAAATTCTGTTTTTCAAAATTCTGTTTCACAAAATTCTGTTTCACAAAATTGTGTTTTGTAGGTATGCGCCGCAGGCTAAAATATTATTTGAAAAAAATCGCGCGATTTTTTTTCAAATAATTTTTAATTTAACTAAAAATGCAATTACAAACTTATACATAACAATAAAACAACAAAGGACTCAATTAGTCATTCATGTTTTGATTTTATGATGTTTGGCTTATAATAATGAGATATTTTTGTCTCAATATCCCAACGTATTATAAGCGATGGAATCCTTATTATTTCATTACAGTTTTTAGTTAAAACACTTTTCAGTCACACTTCAATATTTAAAATGAATAGCAAAAAACTTAGTTTATAATTAATTAAATATTGTTCTCATTTTTAACTTCGTCATAATTTAATTGTTTTTTTTCTGTTAAATTAATATATTTTTCACTGATATGAATTGCTTTTAGATCGATTTTAAAAATGCATTAAGGTGTTGAATTATTTATTACGTATTGCATAATTTGTGTCCAATGAATAAATATCTTACCAAACACATACCATATTATATGTAATATTTCTTCATAATAAACTGGCTTTATTTCTTAATAAATAATTTAACGCAATATTATTTTTTATCATAATGAAATGGAGAGTTTTAAGTGAAGGGGAATTCTTTAATATGAGGTAAATATATGAATTTATATTCAGAGCAATAGTATTTTTTTCATATCTCATGAACAATAACAAATTTAAAAAAAAACAGAATTTTTATAGACAGAATTGTATTAAAAACAGAATTTTGTAAAACAGAATTTTGGAAAACCGAATTTTAGTCAGACAGATTTTTTTTTTTGGAAAAAAAACAGAATTTTTGTCAGACAGAATTTTGTAAAACAGAATTTTGTGGCTATCCCTATTAAATATTATAAAAAATATATACATTTTTGGTCGAACATTTAAAAAAGTTAGATGTACTTCATAGCTGATACATCTCTGAGTATGAATGTGAAAACGGTTTTCCAGCATCAGTTCGTTTCAAATTGGAATAAAACCTGTAAATGAATTGGTATTGAAAAAATTCAGATTCATACTTACAGAGATCTCAGCTACAAAATGTATAAACTTTAATTTAAATGTGCCACGGAAAATAATATATTTTTTAATTATGAAAATATGATATGCACTTTCATTTCAAATGCCAACTGTTTTCGCACAAATTCTCAGAATAATCTATAGTTTCACGTACATGTCAATTTTTTCCAGGGTGAAAGTACTGTCGCTCGTTGCTTTACATCAATTTCACAATTAGAGGTATTTTACGGCGGTTATAACATTTTATTTTTAAATTTAATTTCGCAAAATATATTAAATGTGATCCGCAATAAGACAAAAAATAATACAAAAAACTTCTTTAAATTATCTTTATTGATTCCAAAGTTATTGACTTTTTTCGAAAACGTGCACTTTTTGACCACTGTGTGACGTAAGGAAATACTTTATATTTCATAAAACTAAACCGCACGAATATTGTGTCAAATTTGGCGGCAGCTTTTTTGGAGCCGTTCACTAAAATGTTCACGAAATAAAGCACTAATTGCACCTAAAAAGGATGCAGAACAATGAAATTCACACAAACATATATTTTACATCTTTATCAGTACAGCTGTTTTTGTTTACCAAAAATCTATTATATACGACAAACAGTGTGCAGAAACGCTTTTAAACCACTCAACCGATTTTAAAAATTGGTACAGAGAGAACTTGAGAGAACTTAAGTTTTAAAATTGTAGTTTTTATCTATAATGATTATGGAGATACAAATCAGTTGTAAAAAGTCCATATGTTATCCGATTTTTAAAATTCTTTTGTTTATGAAAAGCTTACATTGAGATAAATAAAATGTGCTTACTTGATATTTTTGAAGACTTTACTTTACATATTTATACAAAGATTGGACATTTTATCATAAAATCAAAATATTTGTATGGGACTTTTATAAACAATTAACACATAAATCATAAACTGAAAACCGTTTAATATCTCAATTGGTTTAGTAAATATAAAATTGAAAAGTCGACATGTTTTTGTTTTCCATTTTTTAGTTTTTTGGAAAAATTGGACTTATACGCAAATCTCCGTAATAATTGTTTTCTTCAGTAAAATGTACTTTTCGTATATTTTTTTGAAAAATAACATTAGTGAAAATCTTTTAAACGATAAAAATTATTCAAAATATATTTAACTAATCTAATTTTAACTAACGTAAATAACACATAAATCATAAACTAAAAACCGTTTAATATCTTAATTGGTTTAGTAAATATAAAAGTGTAAAGGCGAAATTAATTTTTTTGTTTTCCATTTTTTTATACCCTACACTAAGAGTGAAAGGGTATATTCAGTTTGGTACGCCGTTTGTAACACCCAGAAGGAAGCATCTCCGGTATGGAAAAGTATATATATTCTTGATCAGCATGACCTCCTGAGTCGATTTAGCGATGTCCGTCTGTCTGTCTGTCTGTCTGTCTGTCTGTCTGTCTGTTGAAATCCCTACTACTTTTAAAATTGAAGAGCTAGATAAATGAAACTTATAACTTAGATTACTAATATACCTACGCTGTATGTGCGAAAAAATTGGCGAGATCGGTCCATTGTGACCTATGATCAATTCTTACGTATACGTGCTTAGGTAAACTTTTTTGGTCAAATATATATTGATGTCATGCTCAAATACATGATAATAATGTTTTCCGGAGAAAAGACTTGTGGTTCACAAAAAAAAAATCGAAATTCGGTACACCTACCCATTTGTAAATATGGGTATCAAATGAATGGAAATTCTTCAGCGATTGAATGTTTGTAGTTATTTTCAGGATTCGTATACCCTGGTGACCTATATATCACTTTGAATGGTAACCACACATATGTGTAGGGTATTTATAGTCGGCTTAGACCGACTATAATTTTGATAATCCTAACTATCATAATTACACCTACTTTAAAATTTCCCATGTGATCTAACCTTCCCAACTGGTTTTTGTTTTTTTTTGGAAAATTGGACTTATACGCAAATCTCCGTAATATTTTTTTTTCTTCAGTAAGATGTACTTTTCATATATTTTTTTTTGATAAATAACATTACTGAAAATCTTTTAAACGATCAAAATTATTCAAAATATGTTTTATAAATCTGCCAACACTGGTCAAAGTTAAAGTTTTTTATTTTTTATTTTTACTGTGACCCCCTGCAGAAAAGTTTTCAAAATCCAAAGTAATAATTAAAATTGCTTACCTTATTACTTTGGACTTTGAATACTTTTCTGAAGGGGGTCAAAGTAAAACAAAAAATAATAAACTTTAACTTTGATGCCAGATTAGTTAAATATATTTTGAATAATTTTTAATCATATATCTTCAATTTCCATTCAAACAAAAAACCGCATGCAAAAATATTCACTACATCAAAAATACAGATTGTTGGCCGGTGGAAAATGTTTCTGACCCATTGTGCGTGGTTTGAATTCAGCATTAAACTGTAGGTCCCGCCATTTGGCTACAAATGACAAAAATCTAGACGTAGCTTCTTTATAGCTATTGAGCTTATCTATCATGTAAGCAAAATTTCGCAACTTCAACGCTTACTTAAGTAGTAAAAACACTGGATAGATAAGAGATATATGTTCAGTACGAACACCAACTACTCTATAAAGTTACGGGCATTAATGACAGCATTGCCAGCCAAAATTTGTTTAGACTAGACAACAAATTAAGGACTTTTTATTATTTATCCACGATCTTAATATGAAATTACGGATTGACTTAAAGATTCTAATCAGAACCTCATACACAAATTTTTAAAATTGGCTAAAGTTTTTGAGTTATTACGTAAAAATTATCGTGTACAAAATTTGAAATATCTCATTTATACTCAAATCGTAGACTTTTTGTCATTGCAAATGTTATTGAGATAACTTAGTTCACAAAACTATTTTTTGTTTGAAAGGTCTCAAATTTGGTAAAAACAGTTTAAGAAAAATTTAAGAAGAAAAATATACATTGAATTATATAATGTAAGGGTAAGATATCGAAGCCTGATCAGGATAGCAACTTCGAATAGCGTCACGTTTTGAATCAGGCACTGATCATTGCCTGATTTAAAATATGGCTGCCTGATCCGAAAATGATCGCATCCTGAACTAAATTTCCACTCGGAAACGCAAAGAAATTCGAGTTCTACCCAGTCAAATAAAAAATTATTTTTTTAGGTGTACTGTTTATTGCATTTAGGTGCACTAAGACGAAATAAAATTAAATAAAATATATTTAAATTTGATTTAAATACTTTTGTAATAAACAAAAGTCATACTTCATACAAAGATATTTCACTCGATTTGAATTAAAATTAAATAAAAAAAGTACACACTTAAATTCATTATTTACAAAATATATTATAGAAATATTTTAAAAATAATTAAAATATGTTTTTTGAAAGTAACCACAACAAAATTATGTAATACGTGGTCCAACCTATAGAACCACAGTGAGAGAAAAATGTAAAAAAAAATAATAATTTATCTGTTTCTGTTTCTTTACATGAAATAAATAGTTTTGCAATACCAATTCACGGTGATCTAAAAGCAATCACAAGAATGACAAAAAGAGGTATAAAAAGTACAAATAGGGTTATATTCATTATCATTTCTAGTTTAAAAATCCGTTTGATCCAAAATCCTACAATTTCTTTTTCTCAAGATATCGTCATTTACGTTCAATTTCAAAGTTTTTTTTCAAATTTTCTCTATTTCTTATTAAAAATATATTACACAGTGCGGCAAAATTTCAACATTTTTAATTGAACTTCGATTTTTATTATTTTGTGCTTCTATATGGTCTACTTAAAAAAGTGTTGTATATTCTTATATGCTACAAAATGACAACTATATTGGTTATCCTATGAACCTTTTCGGAATCTATAGCGCCTAATCCAGACGTGTAGGGGTATATGAATATACAACACTTTTTTAATTTTATGGGCGCGTGACTGATTTTAGAGGCACGGTCACGCGCAAGCACGACAACAACTAGAACGCACGGAGATTAGCATGCATGAATTCAGCATGCACGTACGTAATAAAATTTGAAGTAAATACATTTTATTTAAATTTATTACGTAGGTAATAAAATTTGAAGTAACAACAGCGCGCACGGAGTTTGCACGCACGAACTCGGATTTTCGGGCGTGACACGAAAAAGACACGCACCCATCTCTAGTTGAAGTATATACAGGTTAAGTCATCTTTCAAAATTCAGTCGCCATTTACTTTTTTTTGAAACTGTTTTAAAGACTCAACATCTGTTTACAAGAAATTCAAAACAATACTTCAATGCTTTGTTTACAAAACTTATAAAAAATGTAATTCAAAATTTTAAAATAAATAAAACTAAGCAAATTGTTAATTTTTGAAATATCTATGGCTCCAGAAGAAATCACACTGAAAAGAAAAAGATCTTAAGTGAATTGGTGCATTGAAATTTTAATAAATTCGCGAAACACTCTGTTTTCTTTCTTAACCTTAAAATAATTTTTAAAATGACAATAAAATTTTGTAGTTTTAAATTTTTCTTTGTGACATTCTCAACACTCGGTGTGTCAACAAACTATATAGATGAACTAACCTGTAGATACTTCAACCATGGTTAATATTATTTATGACAAATTTCATAGACTTTGTTTAGGTAATTTAAGGCAATACACGTCAAGAAAAAAAAATTTAAATTACAGCAACATAATTTATATGGAGCGTTTCATCCGAAGTGTAAACTAAGAAAAATCTACAACTGCATAATTTAATTATTCCTCCTACCGAAGCAAAGAAAAATCTTTGAAGTAACTACTGTAAATATCTGTACAAAACACTAAAAATAATGGACAAAATTAAAAAAAAAATCCACATGATACCATCATATATATACTTCAGAAAATAAATTTAAATACTTTTCGACACGTTTTTCACCCGTAGTGTTTTTATTTAAATCAAGGATTGAAACCGTAACCAAAAACGAAAACCGTTTAAAACCATTTCATTTTAAAATCGAAACCGTAACCGAAACCGTTAAACGAAAATCAGAAAGAAACCTATTTCCAAAACCGAAATAAACGATTTCGGCTTTATACCGATTTACAACGGTTTTTAAACGAGTTGGGCAAGTTAGGTCACATATGTAAGTTCGATCATGTGGGGCGGACTTTTATAGTCGGTCGGGCCCGACTATGGAATACCCTACACTCTGGGTGGATATATTAGTTGTATAATTTGGTGGGATAATTTTTACAATTTTTTAAAATTTTAAAAATGTCCACTACAAAAAATGGGTAAATAATGAAAAAATTCAAATGTGGGCGTATCACGTCCATTTTTGGAACATATATTTATAGGCGAATTCTAAAAATATGTTTTAAATTTTATAAATATATATCTAATACTTTTCGAGTTATTGATTCCTAAATAGTAATATATAAGTGAGTTGTATGGGAGGTGGGCGTGTCCGTTGACCGATTTTGCTCAAATCCAAACTCCGAACCATTTTGAAACCAAATTTTATTACATACTGACCATTATGTTTCAAGACGGACAGACACACGGACAGACAGACAGACATGGCTAAACGGATTTCAATTTTTTTGTTGGCAACCACAAGTCGTTTCGTGGGAAATCATTATTTTCATGTATTTGAGCATAATGTCAATATATATTTGACCAAAAAATTTTACCTAAGCACGCATACAGTAAAATTGATTTGGTAGATGTAAATTTTATATGAGGTATTTGAACATAAGTGGTCGGTTCGCAGGTCACATTTAACCGATCATGCCAATTTTCTTGTTCAGACAGCTTAGATATATAAGTAATCTAAATCTAAAGTTTCAACTTTTTCTGTAATCGTGATTTTAACAGACAGACAGAAGGACAGACGGACAGACGGACAGACAGACAGACGGACATCGCTAAATCGACTCAGGAGGTCATGCTGATCACTAATATATATACTTTTCCTACCGGACACGCTTTCTAAGGGGCGTTACAATATATGCACCTCATAGGTGTAGGGTATAAAAAGTATAAAAAGAAACAGAAAAACATATTTTAAATTACATAGAAGATCTTAAGTACAAGGCATGTTTAAATGTCGTTTATCAAAATTTGGAGTTCCCAAAATAAATTTTGTTGTTTGTATTTTGAGAAACAATATTTCCATATGAACGGTCTTTCGTCTAATTTTTTTTTGTTTCATTAATTTGTGCAGCGGTAAATCGAATTAACAACAAAACACCAGCAACTCCAAGCACAATTTTTTTTGTTAAAAAAATGATTCAAATTATAATAATATTGGTTTTTGTACCCTACACTAAGAGTGAAAGGGTATATTCAGTTTGGTAACACCCTGAAAAAAGCATCTCCGTATGGAAAAGTATATATATTCTTGATCAGCATGACCTCCTGAGTCGATTTAGCGATGTCCGTCTGTCCGTCTGTCTGTCCTTCTGTCTGTCTGTTGAAATCACTATTACAGAAAAAGTTGAAAAAGCTAGAGCAATGAAACTTTAGATTTAGATTACTTATATATCTAAGCCGTCTGAACAAGAAAATTGGTTTATTGTGACCTGAAAACCGACCACGTATGTTCAAATAAAATTTACATCTACAAATAAATTTTACTGTATACGTGCTTAGGTAAACTTTTTTGGTTAAATATATATTGACATCATGCTCAAATACATGAAAATAATGTTTTCCCACGAAACGACTTGTGGTTGCCAAAAAAACAAAATCGAAATTCGGTACACCTACCCATTTGTAAATATTGGTATCAAATGAAAGAAAATTCTTCAGGGATGGAAAGTCTGTAGTTATTTTCAGGATTCGTATATCCTGGTGACCTATATACCACTTTGAATGGTAACCACACATATGTGTAGGGTATTTATAGTCAGCTTAGACCGACTATAATTTTGATAATCCTAACGATCATAATAACACCTACTTTAAAATTTTCCATGTGATCTAACCATCCCAACTGGTTTATTTGTTGTATTAGTAAAATATATAGGGGAGTCTGGCGTAAAGTGGGACATGTTTTGAAAAGTTCACTTGAATAATTTTTAAATACTTTTAAAGGATCTATTCTATAGAATACAATGTTTAATTTATTTTTAGTGATTTTTCAAAACAGCTCAACTTCGGACATATATATTGAGGATAATAAAAGTGTAATAAATAAGCTAATAAAAAACAATGATAATGCAAGAAAAAATAGAAAAAAAAATTTAAATTATTAACATCTCAGTAACTAACTAAGAAAAAATTAAAGTGCAAGTTCGAACATATCATCTGCCTTTTGCAGATACTGCAGTTCACTAAATTTGTTGAAATTTAATTTCTTTGGCTTTTATGGATGGAAATTTTACAAAATTCTTCTTCTTATGAAGTTTAAGAACATTTACCGATGTTTCCTTGTTGCTCTTGTTTAAGGTTCTCTTCTCGGATCTCTTCTGCAGTTCAGATCCCATCTCCGGTGAAGTCAAAATGTTGTTTGTTTTTGTAGTCAAAATTAAAAATTTTCTTTGCGAA